>CM052143.1:3991459-4165758 GCA_028454255.1 Halictus ligatus
TAATGTGAACGTGAATTAATATTGTAGTTGCATAATGAAAATAAATCTTATCTTGAAATTGCCAAATTATTAAATCAAAGTAAATCTACGATACATTATATAGTAAAAAAGTTGAAAACTGAAGGTAATATTACAAACAAGAAGCGTACAGGACGTCCAAAGAAGTTAACGCCCAGAGAGGAGAAAATGATTATACGTGAAATTAAGAAAAATAATAGAAATATGGAATTCCATTGAAAAAAAGACAACGGAAAAACTTGTATATAGTATGGAAAGCCGGTGGCTTAACACCCAGGAGGCGTGGTCTAATGCCCAGGAGGCGTGGTCTAATGCGCAGGAGGTGTGGCCAAATTCCCAGGGGGCGTGACCAAATGCCCAGGAGGCGCGGCTTAACGCCCAGGAGGCGTGGTCTAACACCCATGAGGCGTGGTCTAATGCCCAGGAGGCGTGGCTTAACGCCCAGGGGGCGTGGCCAAAATTCCCAGGGGCGTGGCCAAATGCCCAGGAGGCGTGGTCTAACACCCAGGAGGCGTGGCCAAATGCCCAAGAGGCGTGGCTTAACGCCCAGGGGGCGTGGCCTAATGAGCAGGAGGCGTGGCTTAACACCCAGGAGGCGTGGCCTAATGCGCAGGAGGCGTGGCTTAACACCAAAATAATAGAAATATGGAATTCCGTTGAAAAAAAGACAACGGAAAAACTTGTATATAGTATGGAAAGCCGGCTAAGACATGTTATTGATGCCAAAGGAGGACCAACCAGATATTAACATCAAACAATTCAAGATTTATTCGTACGTTCGAATACTTTTGTGACATCCGAAAATGGTATGTTTATACTCAATGCCTTGTGAATCCCGTATGTGCTGTCAGATTTTTTTGTAATTTTACTTACACATTCTCAAGACTCTTATGTGTCTTTATTTACAATCTTATTTTGAAAACTTAAACCCAACGGGTGTATTTTATTTGTTAACGATGTAGATTGGAAGCGTTCGAATACTTTCGTGAGCTACTGTATATTCGTGCATTGCATTTACACTAATTTAAAATACCATATACGTTTATCTGTTTGCTCTTTCCTCTAGTTTCGTTTTCCTTTTGAACACATTCTTCTGCGTTATTCCCAGTGATAGTTAAAGTACCGCTAGTTTTATTTCTGATATGAAGTCGTTAAGCACTCCTTCTCTTTCGCTCTTGACTAAGAGGAATACGCAATATTCACCTTCGTTAGACTCCTTTATCTTTATGCGGAGTTTTATGGTCAGTGTGGGCTGGTCAAGAGAAAATATAAAATAATTAACACTTTATCTTCCTCGTTAATGCGAGCAGCAGCTGAACTATGCGCAAGGAACTACGAACAATTTCGTTTGCAAGTAACGTCGGTAAACAAAAGTACCGAAGCGATGTGCTGAATAAAAGGTCTAAACAAGTGCCAACGTGAATTAGTCGATAAAAATACTGTATAATATATATTGGTAATGATTAACCAATTCTCCTACCACGATGTTTCCGAAACAATCGTTAAAAATAAAGACAACACAATATTTATCTTAACACAATATAAACCGGAAACAACAAAGTACCGCTTTTCAGAAAGTTTTTAACAGTAGCCGGACCTATTAACTGATTGAAAAAACAAAAAGAAAAACAGACTGCAGGAACGGTGCCCAACTTTCGGAACTCAACCTGAAAGACATTAGACCACTCGATCGTGCGACCCATTTAAGAAACTCACCCTGTCGTCTTAATGGCGCCCATTCATGCTAGCTCGTAGCCAAAATTGCCGCGGTTAGGGGAGCGCGGCGGGGGACACAGTCGACGGGGTACGGCGCGGGGGCGGGTAGGGGCGGGAAAACCTGTTTCTCATTGAGAGGCTCCGTAACGCCAATTAGGCTTGTGCCCGAGCGAATTTTCAACAGGAAGTAACGGCGCGTGGCCGCGATAAATCACCGCGGGGATCGCGCGGCGTGCCGCGATTATGCGAAACCGCCGCCATTTCACGAAAATCTCATGCACCGGACCTGATGGACGAGCCGGTCCGAGATCGCAGCCTGCTTCCGCAGTGTATTTCGGAATCGGTTTCCGGTCCGGCTGGATTAGGCCACCGGGCAATTATTATTAGAGCACCGGCCCCCGCCGGTTTTCGGAAGAACAATTTTCGGACTTCCGGTGACCCGATGGCCGGCGATCGTCCATCTTGATAGCGAGGCTCGAGAAATGTTTAGAAAAACACGCCGAGCTCAGGGATTCGATCCAAAAATGCTTTCCGGCGAATTTGTTTGTCGTTTGTAAAGCTGTAGAAATGATCTTCGCGCAGAATTAAAATTGTTTATCTTAACCGAAACGAACAGGAATAAAATAGAAGATGTCCATTGTTGACTTTCTCTGGGGGCCGGCAGGCACTTGGCCTTGACTGTCTCGCTATGTTACGCTGTGGCTTTTTTCTAGACATTTTACGTCTTCAATAAGTAGGCAATCACTTAAAAATGCATACCACCGTGTTTTGTAATGAATCTCTCTGCGGCAGCCATCTTGTGACGTCATCCTTGCTTCAGAAAGCGAGATTTCTGCCGAATATTACAAATTATTCCACGAAGAGGTAGAAACTCGCAATTTGAGCTATATACAGACGTAGATTGGACTTTTAGGAAACACAAGTGACCATTTTTTAACTGTTCATTGCAATATTGAAGCGTCAATTTGTCAAGATTTTGACCCTTGCAAGTTCATATACGTATATTGCAGAGAGACTCTCTCAAAAAGAGGAAACCTCAAAAATTCTCTAAAATCAATGTAAGTTATTTAATGAAATGAACATTGGAAAAAACTGAACGTATGATATCGAGTAGTCCTCCAACTCATTAACCTTGGGTAGCAGTAACGAAAACAGTTGCTCACATAAACAATCTTTGCTAATACATGAAACAGCCTGTACACTGATACGACAACGCCTTTCCTCTAAATTTGACGTTAAAACGAGCATTAAATATCCTGCTTATTAACAATTTGACCGCCAAATTAGAAATCTTAAAAATTCCATGAAATCAGAGTAAGTTATCTAATGAAATAAAAATTGAAAAAAATTAATTGTATGATATTGGGTAGTCCTCCAACTTTCTTGCATTTTACAGATCCTAATCAAATTTGATTGACGATGAGGTAGAAATTCGCAATTTGGGCTCTGGACAGACCTAGATTGGACTTTTAGGAAACACAAGTGACCATTTTTAAACTGCTCATTGCAATATTGAAGCGTCAATTTGTCAAGATTTTGACCCTTGCAAGTTCACATACGTATATGGACTTCATTTATGTGTGTCGTTACACACAGTCGACCTGCCGGCCCCCTTAACTCTCTTGGACAGAAGGGCCATTTTGAAATTGATAATTTCAAAGACGGACAGATCTCGAATGTATAATCCAAGCTCCTTTTTAGAGAAGAGGAACAAATTGGTGAAATTTTCAGTCTTCTTGGAAAGTTGTTCCTAAATGAGCTTGATGTGCACCACGTGAGCGGGTTATGGCGATGGTTCGAAACGATCTATCGATGTTTGAGGATGATCGCAGTGTGTTCGCGTGTGCCCAGAGTCCAGGAACGAATCGTTCCGCGTTTAACCCGTGTCTCTGATGCTGGAAGTGTCCTCGGGAGCAGGCAGGTGCCAACTCCGGCCGGTTTGTTCCTCTTTCTTCCCTCCCCTGTTCGTTCATGTTCATATATACATGGCGAAACGTCAGAAGCAATTTCCACGTCTTGCTATTTCTGCCAGGTGGCGAGTTGACCGGCCCTCCGGCATTTTCCGCTGGACGTTTTCGGTTCAAGATTAATTAAATCCGTCTGGAAATAGTTCGCGATCTAAGGCCTCGGGGTGTCCGCCGGGGGGATAGGGTGCAGGGGATGGGAAACGCGCGAGATTCGGTGGCGTAACACGCGATGTTAATCTTCCCGTGGCCGACTTTTTGCTCGAGGAACACGGCCTCGCGTTTAGACCGCTGTCACGACCTCCCACAATTTATGCCGAGACTCCGAGTTTATTGTTCGATAAAGATTGTTAATGCGACGCGATCGCGCGGCGGTGAACGCGCATTTTCATTGGCCAGTTCGCAACGCGACGCCATTTTGGTGCCGTACTTTAGAAACCTCGTCTATTCAGCTCTCGGTGTTGCGCGTGTTTAAATTAGCTGGACTGTTCCAGGCACAATGTGAAGATGGAGGTGGCGGGGAAAAACATTTTTACCAATGTGTTTAATAAAAATAAATGAAGGTTGTTACGTCTAAGACGTAACCGCTGGAAATTTGTACGAAGATGTACGTAAAACGGAGATTGTTCGTAATGTCAAAGAAAGGAATCATTTCATTCAGGATTGAATTTTTAATACATTAGCAAAAACATTTTTATTCATTAGACTTAACGTCGACGTACAAAGGAAACAAAGATTATCCGATTGTGACTAAAGAATTTAGCTTGTAATTTATGATTTAATTTTCAACGATATCAGTTTTAACACTCTGACACAATAAAATACATTTCTAGTCACCTTTTTAGTAGACCTAACATCGAACAGTTTTAATTCTTCAAAAGTTTGTTCAGTTTTCACATGGAGTGTAGGATTTCAGAGTTGGAAAGAGCATTTCTTGTTATTGGAAAGTCGATTTTATCCAGCGAGTGTGGTTCTAACAGAAGCTTAAGTCGGCCATCGCAGAATGAAAGTGACACCGGGCAGATCTAGACGAGGATAGACCAAGGCTGGGCCACGTTCAAGCTGAATGGGCCTGGAAGCCCATTCATAATCGATATACTTACCTACCGTGATTCCATTCGGCCAACAGTGCCAACCGGGGTCCATTCAGCATCGATCATCCAGTGTGAATGACCCTTCACCGCGTAAACAGCTGTACCATTACAGCCTGTTCCGTCGCGATCGTCGCGATCTCTTTGACGTTCCTCCGTTTCAATTAAAATTAGACTCCTCGTTCGACAACCAACCACACGCTAAAAGTACAATTAATCTTCTACAATTAATCTTACACAGAGAAGTACAATTAATCCCTCGCCTGTCTCGTCGACGAAATGATTGCTCTCGGATTTTTCCTGTACTTTCGATACAAGCCTCTTCGAGCCGCCATTTTGACCACGTCAAAGTCACGAATCCGGATGTTACAGACCAAATCAATAATATCCTTTCTCTTGTGCATAGAACTTTGATACATGATCCAGTCTTCTGTAGAAAATAGTTTGAACAATCTTCGTCCACGGATCGTCATCGCTAATTAGAACGTTACAAATCAAAGTGTTGCGCGAATTGTTTAACACTAGGTTTACGGGATCCGTCAAAACGACGGGGTCCAATATTTTTAATTTACAATTATTCAGATTCTGAGGATGCATCCCTGAGAAATTATTTCTTTGGGCGTATGTTATTTAAAAAAGAAAAGAATGGCTAAAAATTTGGGCAGCACGTTCTTGTTGCTTTTATAAAGCAATGTGAAAAATCAGTTTTAGTGCAAAGCTAGTGTTGAAGAGCCGAGATCGCAGAATTTTTAGATTTTCCACCGAAGACGCGGCTAGATCTTCTTATTGACGTTCGAAAACACGTTCCCAGGAATTCGCCAGCATGTCCGCCGAGCGAAATGACAGACGAACGACGTACTCTGAACGGAGAGGATCGTGCAGGAGGCTGAAAAATCACCGGAAATGCGCTTCAACGTCAATTCCGCTGCGCCCCCTGCTTGCCCGGTCCAGTTATTGGTCCATTACAATTCCGAACGACACGCGACGCTAAACATAGCCGATGGAATTCGCGAAAACTCGTCTTGCGTGTTCCCGAGTACTCCCGGCATCGGGATTTAGTGTTTCGGAATTAGTGTAACTACCCCCCTTTAAAAGCTGCTATGAACCGTCATTAGCGGGGCTTTACGCGTTTGTCGCAAAAAGAGACGAGTGGGAACAATCTTGCGAAAAGAAGAAAGAAAAGAAAAATCGGAAGATCTAAAGGAACGTTGTCGGCCAACCTATAATTGCATTACCAACGTTTTTATCGCCTTATGATTGTCATCGTTGGATAACGGATGCAGGAAATTTATTGCAACAGCGGACAGATTAGACAGCAAAAACATTTGAGGAATCTGAGAACGTTATTGAACATTTACGTACCTCCTCGTAATTGGACGTTGTGATTAAAGCAGTTCTACTAGCCTTGTTTTTTTAACACAATTTTTTGAAGTTATTTACACGACTTTATCGCTTCTTCTTCATGTTAGATATAACATTGATCTCCTCTCTTAGCAGTGTGAACATGCTCGAAGCAACGGGCAGATAGTTTTCAATTATTCCGGTGTTTCTAACCGTTCGCACGAACGAGTAAAAATTGATTTCTTTCGTTAGCTTGAACTTGTATTTCTCACTGGTTTCGATGTGTATGAGGTGAACGCATAAAATCCGCTATCTGATACTGTGTAAATTGATTTCGAGCATGATGCCAGTACTAAAAGACAGCAGCTCTTAAGTAAATTCCGTTTAATGCATTCCCGTGCGCAAATTAACCACTCGAGCCGGGAAAAGGACGTCGCGGACTACGGTGCTCCGTGCCAAAGCGTGTTCGAGCATGAGATTCAAAGCATAGCAATTCCCTCGACGAGGGAACACCGTCCCGGAGGAACGATCGGCATCGCGACGGCAGGAATTCGGAAAAACTGGGCTGCGGGAATCCGCGTACGCCCCTTAAAACACGAGAAATTATCCGATCGCATCGCCCGGTACCGCTAACGAGAGAATTTCAGGCTTGTACCAGATCATTCGCTGCCATTTGCACGTTGCCAATTCTGCCGGGATAATTACCGAACGCTTGTATTCACGGTTACCGGCTAATTAAGTCGTTGCTACCGTTGCTATACTGCTCGAACGACGGCTACGGCTGTGTTACGCTCGCTCCGGTAACCGGGAATTTTCGCCTTGTAAAACGGCGATTAAACGAGCAACCGCCGGGACGAAATTGAAGCTGAATTAATTGTTGCTTTAAAGAATTGTTCGTGTCGGGTTGACTGGTGCGAGAAAGCCGCTTAAATTCACGGCTACAGAAGCACGCGCCGATTTATTTATAGCAATTCCAGGATTACTATTTAATTCTTTATACTCGAGAAATATTGATTTAATTGTCGAGGATATTGTTTCTGCTTCTTAAGCGAACAGTGATCGAATTTATATCGAATCATCGTGATCGACCGTTTATTCTGGGATTTATTTTCGCGTTTCCCGGTGGAGAACAGGCAGCCTTTGTTCCCTCGCGACGGTGGATCAAATAAATTCTTTGATCCCGCAGGAATGCGTCGGAGGGCGAAAAGAGACTCTCGCACAGGTTGACGAGATTTCGCTGTTCCTCTTATTCCAGTTCGAGGCATTCTCTTTGCCTCCCTTTCTCTCCAGCCGCTATTTCTGGTCGCAGAAACGCTGGTCACGGGTAAGGTGACAGGTGCCGAGTGCTTCTATAAATTGCAATCTCGAAAGAAAGAGAAAACGAAAATGGAAAACGGACCGCGCGAACCCAGCGGCGCTATCTTTAGAGGGTTGAGAAAGCTAAGTAGCCTCCTCCGTCGCCCTTTGTACACGCGTCCAGGGTGTAGAACACGGATTTCCACCTTCCCCCAACGACGTTCTACACGCTGACATCTCGGGTCTATTGTGAAACTAATTTTAAACCCATTTGCTCCTATCGGCTCCTTTCATCTTCGTTCCGCAGGTGTTTCACCGAATAAAAAGAACAAAAACCTTCTCTCGCGGTAACATGCTGTAAAACGTGAAGAACAATGGTAATCATTCTCGCTTATGCATCCATTAACTCTTTGGGACACGGTGGGATTAAAAGTGTAGCTTTTTTTTATGGATTTCACGGAATGGTGGGACATTATTAGTCCTTGTGCATAGGTTTATATTTCGCCTTTTCTATGTTCCTTTTCAGTAACAACAAATTTAATTGACTATTACTATTTTGCTATGTTTTTACACGATGGTACACCTTAATAAAAATTAACCAATTTTGTTTCATTTAAAACCCGATCAAATTCCTGTGCAACATGGGTCTATTCTTCATCTGAAATCCTGTGCCGCAAAGAGTCAAAATGATTTGTCAAAGTGCAAAATCGGGCACCGTCATTGAACACTTTGACTGCCAAACTAGAATCCCGAAAAATCCCATAAGATCAAAACAAGTTATTTAATGAAATAGAAATTGAAAGAAATTAAATTTATGATATTTATGATATCCTCATCTTTCGTACAGCGAAGATATCAACTTAAAATTTCATTTTGAAACTTGAACAAATAATTCCGTCATCCATATGTGAGTGACATGGCAGTCAACGTGTTGAACTTGTTTCTCTAGCATGAAATACAATCAGGTCAAGATTTATTTTATTGTAGCACCGAATGGAAAGGTTAAGGTGAAATCCGTATCAAGTACGAAATCAAAAATGAAAGATTTGTTTCACTGTCGGCGCCATTAATAATTTCGATGTGGGTTTGTACGTGGGTCTCAGAATTATTTCAAACGTATCGCACGAGCATAAAACCCACGTCCCACGGTGTTACGCAATTAATGGCCGCTCCAGAAGCATCAGCGAGCGAATTTCTAGCTGGAATCCAGCGCCGGTGCTTCCTTATCGCATGAAACGGATGAAATTCTTTACCACCCACCGCCTGCAATCTCGTCGCAATTCCAACTACGAATAACTCCTGCGTAACCGCGCTAACTATCGCTGAGCGAACGCTGTGTCGGCCGATTGTAAAGAACATGGCGTCTTCCTGGTCAATCATTCGTCTCTGAACTTCGATGCACCGGAGACGTTCACATATTCATTACTGTGGATCTTCGCGCAAAAGAAAAATTGTCCTCGTTGATTCTGGCGCGCAGGTGCAGGTAAACAATGGCGACTGTAAGGCGTACTTAATAAATTAAACACTTCAGTACTGTACGAGTAAACTGTATTACCATTTTCGTATGTTTAGCACGAAAAAATGTATATAGATAGGAAATATTCTAGGTCGGAAGAAATGTTTCGTTTTAGAGTTAAAATGGCTTCGAGTGCAAAGAGTTAATAATTTCAGTGAACTGAATACATTCATATTTTGCTACTCCAGGCTAGCAAAGAATTCTCTAGAAGTCTCTAGGAAGAAACTCAGGAATCAAAAATCTTTCAAAACTGCTTGAAATCGTCTCCCAATTACGGTCAGCTGTACTTACAATTAGTTTCTTTTAGGACGTGTCTCCCTTGTCGGAATCAATCTTTCCCTCGTTGCAACGCGATCTAAAATAATCAATACGAAGAAGATAATTGCGTAAACGTGGGTAAACGCCGACAAGGAAAAAAGGGGCCGGCCAATTATCGGACACGTAGCCGATTAGCGGCGCTTATTATGTGCGCCAACAGCTAAAGTCCACGGGTGAAACGTTAATTCATACATCGAGAATAGTGGCCTCTCGGTGGAGAAATGACGGTGACACGGCAGTTAACGCGTTGAAGCCGGACGACAAGCTATGTATTTACCAACCGGCCGCCTTTTTAACGAGCGTGTAAATGAAGAAGAAATTAATTCGAACCGGAGAAAGCTGGAACGGCGGAAAATCACGTGAAACGCGATCGAGGGGATCGCGCTATCGTACCTTTAACGAGATCCCGCGGCTGGAATTCGCGATTCTTTCGAGATCCCCTCGGACGAGATAAAAGCCCTGTACACGGGTCGCTTCTAATTACGGCCAATCATCGTTTTCCGTACGATGCCATGCCGGCCCTGTCACCGTACCACGGTTTTTTGCCTGCTCGTTTTGCAATCCTGCCCGCGTATTCCTTTTCGGGACGCGACCGGCCGGCCAATTAACCTTATATTTAGAAAGTAAGGACAGGCAATTAGTAATAATAGGTCGCGTCCTCCCGTCCGGATTGTTTCTTTCGGACGAGGTGAGGATTTCTGGCGACGAATATGGCTGCGAGCCGAACACAATTAGGATCCACCGGTTAACCGGTCTTTTTCTCTCTTTCTATTTTCTTTTGCTTTTCATTCGACGCGAAAACAATTAAGGATAATTGGCCCGTAACGCACGAACTTTTCCGATGGACGAAAGGGTTTTCGAGAAATGGTATCGCGTGCAGGGTACTGCAATACGTCCGTGACCGTATTGTTGGTAATAATTTCTACATTAATCTTTACACCATAATAATTTTAATTAATTTAATATCCAGTGGAAATTTAACAGCCTCGTAAAGTTTTAGTATTCACCGATTCTCCTTTGGTTGCAGCAGTCTGAGAGCGCTGGAGATCCTGCCGGCCAATATGGCGGCCGTGTTGAACAGATGTGTCCCTGTGGAAGTGTGACAGAACGATGTGAGTCGGATCTTTGATCAATCTTTCTTTAAACATTTCAGTTAATTTGTTTCGTCGTTCGACTGGTCCAACAAGCGTCGCGATTTTATTTTACATATATTCCGACGATATTTTTGTATTTGTTTCAGATCGAATGACCTGAATTAAGTTCTTCGTCAAATTACACGAGCTACGCGCACAACAAAGAAATTATTGAGCACGTATTGTTTATTTTTCCAATTATTTAAGACGTTGATATATTACCTAGTTGTCCGAGTAAAATGTCCTTAATCGTTTTTTTTTTTTGAAACTCCCTGTCTACAACGTGAATTATAATTCATTACGCTTGGCTGTAACTAAATCTAGAATTAACGCCGCCCCTGGTCTTGTCATTGAATGCAACCGTGAAATGATTGGAGATTGTTTCGAGTGTCGTACGATGGTTCGCTGAACCATCTGGACCTTGATCTTGACAAAAACGACCGACTCCGAAGCGAGATCGATCGATCCTCGTCGTCCTCAAGGTCGATCGGCCAGAAAGTAACACTTGCTCGACGTGTTAACAAACAACGACCAATTAAAAGAAATCCAGCCCCGAGAGGGCTCTGTGGTTTCTGTTAGAGGATGATTATTCATCGCGGAGGAGATCCATGGGTCCGATAGGGACCCTCGTAGATCATTCGACAGGAGGATCTTGTTGCGGTGTTTAGGGAGAGGCTAATCGAAGATTCGACAGGGTAGTATTGAAGATTTTATCGTTGACTAGAAGGATTAGAAATAATTAGGATGGTTGGCTTTGGGATTTGTTGAATAACGCTTTGAATATTTATTCGGATAACAATTTAGCCTCCTGTAAGATTTTCTAATCAACCTTCGAGACTTCGCAAAGTTTCGTAAACGTTTCTCGAGGGGTTCGAAAATTTTCTAATCGATGTTCAGGGCATTCGATCGCTGCAAAAACCGGAGAAAAGACGCGTCGATCCGTAAAGGAGCGTACTCTGGCTCGCGCGGCCATGAGGGCTGCGTTCAAAGAAACAATTTCGGAAAAGTCGTCCGGGAACACGGTGCTCGACAGTGCTCCCATAACCGTAAAGATAAAACAGCGGCCGGGCGTGCAAAAATCGCGAGGAGACACGAGTCGCATCTTGGAAACCAGTTTCCCGCGCGGCCCCGGGATCACCGAGACGGAGCTAATGTTTGAAAAACGTGCCGCGTTATTATCATATGAATTGTCCGGCCGTAGAGACGCTACTACGAGCTCCCCTTTTAACGAGGCACCTGAATCCGCGACACGGTTCTTCCTTTTACTGCCGACGCTCTGCGGGATTTTGCCGATTTCTGCTAGAATCCGCCATCTTCGGGGTTACTCGCAGCCTGAAGAAAATCCCTGGCAAAAACGCGGATCGCGCTCGTGTACGCTGAGTAGCCCCGCTTTTTCCATTCGAAACGACTCTGGCGACATCGCGGGACACGAGCTGAACAGATAATGTCGGCGTCTGCTCCCTTTAAAATTTACAATTGGAAAAACTAGCGTCGTTTTTCACGGAAATCCTCGGATCTCTTCCGTGACACTTTTCTTTCATTTTTCACTGCTTTCCGCGCTGATTATGGAATATTTACGCGGGCTAAACCACGCGACTGTGACAGGGTATACGTTTTTATTTTGGACGATTTAAAATATTTTTTACCCTTCGATTACTGTCTTCAAAATGAAAATATCCGGTCGCTCACTTGATTTATATATTTTAGCATCTCTGAGGACCTCTTAAGAGGGACGGAAAGTTTGTCCGATTTTGTATTCGTATTTCACGCGACAACATCGATATCGTCAACCTCAGTCCTCGAGAACAATTTCCCAAGACTAAAATTGCTATAACTTCGAACCGGACGAACATTTTGACTTAACAAAAATACAGCATATTCTTCAAATCTACAACAACATATGTGCCAACTGGAGGGTCGATTGGTCCAGTACTTTTTCCGAAAGAAATTCCAAAATTTACCGATTCTTGCAGCATAGACCCACGAGAAGAAATGAACATACTGAGAGCACATTGACAGAAATAAAAATTGTGCAAGCGTATTTGAACTAGAAAAAATGGCGGAATTACACGTGCAGACATAACGACGACAAAAGCGTTTGTTTTTAATGGTTGCGACAACCCGTGAAAATGTTCCGATGGCCGAGTAAGGGTCAGAAAATCGCAGGAAAGGGGAACGTGATGCTATTCTCGTTTCTCGTGGGAGCGATCGACGTTGCAGGTGATCTATCGGTCGGATGAGGACAGGATCCGCGATCGTGCTCATAGAGCCGGAAGATATAACGATGTCCGAGTCCCGGGTTGTAATAACCGAGTGGCAACAGAGCTTCGAGGGATCGGTACACGGGTACGGGTGTTGTTAGTACACGTCGCGGCGGACGGAACATTAACAGGAAGTGCTGTCCCCACGTGACCGTGCAGCGATCCTCGTCGATCGTCGCCGATCCCTTTAAGCATTAGCGACGGCGCTTCACTTACGTGATTCAATTGCTTACTAGCCTGGCCAGCCTTTCCACCAGAATATTGATCCGATAATGGCTGTGCATCGATTAACCCGTTACCGATCGATCGAATCGGCTCCCCGGCGCGGCGCGGCGCGGCGCGGCGCGGCGTACGTGCTGTAGGAAGGAGGATTTCCTATCGTACCCGCGATGATTTATGGGAAAGTGCCGGTTCCGTGGCTGCACCCATCGGGGAATACATCGTACTTATTTTACATTGTGCGGATGCGCATTTTAATTGTGATTTTTATCGACCACCGTGATCCTAAGTGGTCGTAAAACTAACGAAATGGAGTGTGAACGTGCTAAAAGGTTTCCGGGAGAGAATCTTGATTTTGTTCAATTTTTTAATGCAGCGTCAACATGGATTTTTGCCGAAAATTAATACGAAATATTTTTTAAAATATTGGTGACCGGCAATTTTACGCAGGGGCTATCTCATGTCACTAGGTATTATTTCGTAATTGAATGTGGAAGTAAAACAATCGAAATAAACTTCGATAAACTTTATTTATACATAATGCATTGAAATGAAATGATTTTGTTCAATTTTTCAATGCAGCGTCAACACGGATTTTTGCCGAAAATGAATACGATATATTTTGTAAAACATTGTTGACCGACAATTTTACGCAGGGGCTATCTCGTGTCACCAGGTATTATTTCGTAATTGAATGTGGAAGTAAAACAATCTAAATGAGCTTCGATAAACTTTATTTATACGTAATGCATTGAAATGAAATGATTTTGTTCAATTTTTCAATGCAGCGTCAACACGGATTTTTGCCGAAAATTGATACGAAATATTTTTAAACACATTGTTGACCGGCAATTTTACGCAGAGGCTATCTCATGTCACTAGGTATTATTTCGTAATTGAATGTGGAAGTAAAACAATCTAACTAAACTTCGATAAACTTTATTTATACATAATGCATTGAATTGAAATGATTTTGTTCAATTTTTCAATGCAGCGTCAACACGGATTTTTGCCGAAAATTAATACGAAATATTTTTTAAAATATTGTTGACCGGCAATTTTACGCAGGGGCTATCTCATGTCACTAGGTATTATTTCGTAATTGAATGTGGAAGTAAAACAATCTAAATAAACTTCGATAAACTGTATTTATACGTAATGCATTGAAATGAAACTTTGGACATACCTTTTGTGTAACTTTTTGCATCCTTTTTTGGTACGATATTGTCCCGACAACGTTTGGATATGAGAAGACGAGTTAACTCGGGCTTGTTAAACCTTCGAGACTTCGCAAAGTTTTGTAAACGTTTCTCGAGGGGTTCGAAATTGTCCAATCGATCTTCGAGGCATTCGAAAATCTTCTAATCGATGTTCAGGGCATTAACAATGTCACAGATCGCTGCAAAAACCGGCAGAAAAGGGGCAACCCGCGATATTCTCACATTTCGTAATTAAATAGCGGCAGAGCGGGCAGATTCGTTCGTTTCAGAGTTTTTTCCTGCCGCGTCGAAGATATAGTTATCTTTATACGTGTGTATCCGGCCCGTGCAACTGGCAGACGCGTCAAATGCCGTCGTTAAAACGACGACCGGCGACAGGGAGGTGTCCGATCGTGCGAGACACGAGATACGTCGCCGTGAACGGGCGCCATTTCGTTTACAATTACAAATTTCCAGAACGGTAAAAGTTTAATTGACGGGGCCGCCGCCGCCGCTCGCAAATAGCCAAATGAATCGTTCAGATTAAAGTTACGCGAGCCTGCCGGGCACCGTCCTAACCCGGGGATCGGGTACGGGAAAAAAGCGATCCACGGTGATGATCCAGCGGCACGGATCCAAGGACATGCGGGTTCGGCTGATGGACTGGTAGCCGCAATAAAATACCACCTCGAACCGATATCGCGAAATTGTCGCAAGAACTCTGCTCGTACTTTAATTGCCGCAATTACCGCGGTGGAAAAAATCGGCGATACGAGCCGGATCCGATCCCGAGGATGCGAGACCATTATACGACTCATAAAACTGGTATCGCGCTGGAAAATCCGTGAACTGCCGTTTAACATCCATTTTCTTTATTGATCGTCGTCGATGTCTCACTGGCAACCTGTTTTTTTTTTTAAACGGTGTGCATTGATTGGCAACGACGCCCACTTGGCTTGACATCGTGCGAGTTGGATGAAACTTGATCTTGTAGCTTTTCTAGGTTTCGAAAAAGCTTGCTCGATTTGTTCGGGATCGACGATGTCGTTTTCGTACAACGTAGCGTGAGAATATTGTTAATCTTTTATGTACTGTGATTTCTTTTTGTTGGTGTATACACCGAAATGCACGAAACACGCGGAGAGGGAAGTCCTGTTTGACCTGCGGTTTATTGCACCTTCGAACGCCGCCATTTTCGGTATTAAATGGCCTAAGGAGGAAGAAGGATCCGTCAGTAATTCTACTGACATTTATATTCTAAGTACCGATAGTCATACTTTCAGTCAAATACAAAATTGTGTTACACGCGAACAACATTAACCATACTGATCAAAGTTTATTCCGTCGCGGCGTTTAAGTAAACACTTGAAATGTAAAGTCGCGTTTAATATTCTAACCTCGTCATACCAACACTTTTACACCGATTGGAGTCCGCGCATGATTTCCTTCTGATGTTCAAATTCACGCGTTCCATTGCGTTCTAAGAACTGAACACATTAAAGGCGGGAGTCGTAGTAATACGGTTTATCGTTTTTAACTCTTTTAAGTATAAATTTTTCTATGAAGTCGCCGCGTTACCTAGCATAATTTCGTCAAGATCCCCCGCCGTTAATGTGTTAACGGCGACACAAATGGCGACGAATGGCGCAAGGGGAAGCGAGATGACGTTTCGCGGATAGGAAATTCAAGACACGCGGCTCGTTCGTCGGACAGGTTACCCTGGATTAGACGTCGCAAACCCCGAAACGGCTCGCGAACGGATCAATCGGACGTCGATCTGGAATCCGGTTTGCTCGGGCTTGGATCGTGCTGGATCCACGACACAATAAAGACGTCAAGCGGCGATTTAACCGGCGAACCAGCCTCAGCCCCGCCGATCCCTTTGACAGGGCTCGGCTTCCAGGAAGAAGAGCATCCTCCAGGATACGATACGGTTTCTTTTTAACGATCAATCGAACCCGGAGAGGATCCGAGACACGGCGTTCAAGGTAATGCGAGTAATGCGATTGCCGCACGATGATCCACGAACGTGACGCGAGGCCCCCGTTGTCCATCCTGGGACTGCGGATCGGTCCCAGAAGGACTAGTCGCCCAGTGGGGCGCAGCCTGGGGCCCGGCAACTCCTTCTGCAAATCCACAATTAACGTGATTTAATGGGACCGCAATCCTCGATCCGTTGACCAGACACAATTCCTCTTCGAATTATGGCCGCCATGAACAATGATTGGGAGCTGCAAATCTATGTTTCTCTGGAGGAATAGATCTAACTTGATCCTTTCTTTCGATCCTTCGGACACTTAATTTCTCCGTTTAAATTGTAATCAATTTAAATCCACGGTCCTTTCATCTATATATCGAATAATAATCTACATACCGATTATATTTCTATAATCTATATATCGAATTATTTCTTAGCGATATTGCTCTGGACAATGATTGGGAGCTGCAACTCTATTTTTCTCTGGAGGAATAAATCTAACTTGATCCTTTCTTTCGATCCTTCGGACACTTAATTTCCCCGTTTTAAATTGTAATCAATTTAAATCCACGGTCCTTTCATCGGAAATCTATAGACCGAATGATTTCTTGGTGATAATGCTCTGGACAATGATTGGGAGCTGCAAATCTATTTTTCTCTGGAGGAATAGATCTAACTTGATCCTCTCTTTCGATCCTTCGGACACTTAATTTCCCCGTTTAAATTGTAATCAATTTAAATCCACGGTCCTTTCATCGGAAATCTATGTACCGAATGATTTCTTGGTGATAATGCTCTGGACAATGATTGGGAGCTGCAAATCTATTTTTCTCTGGAGGAATAGATCTAACTTGATCCTCTTTTTCGATCCTTCGGACACTTAATTTCTCCGTTTTAAATTTAATCAATTTAAATCCACGGTCCTTTCATCTATATATCGAATAATAATCTACATACCGATTACATGTCTATAATCTATATACCGAATGATTTCTTGGTGATAATGGTGTGTTCGATGGTCGCGGCGTTAACCGAGAAATTATGCCGGCTCCTGGACCGTTTCCTTTGTGTCCCAGCAGCCGCCACGGGCGAACCGAGGCTTAGTATCGATATTCGAGCGCGTCTCGATACTCGTGGCAGCTGATCCTAAAAGCCTCGTGGCGTTTTATTTAAAGAACGCCACGGTTTCACGCGTGTAACTACAATCGCCGCGGAGCGAACGCTCTGCCACCGGTCTAAATCCGATGTCCCGTAAATCATCGCGGCCGTTTACGAGAGTGCATTTCGTTCCCGAAGGTGCACACTACCGCACGCTACTGCACACCGAACGATCCGCATCTCGAGTTCAATCTGCACACCGCTGCTATTTCGAACTTCTCCTCGATCGAGCTCGAACTATAGCCGGGATCGAGCCGGCGTCGAGCAATTTTTCCTGCACGAAGTGCGAACGGAAAATTCGCGGAAATTTGATTTTCCATAGGAAAAAATGTAAATGGACGTTTCCTAGATCTCGATTGGAGTTCTTCGACGTTTTGTATTTTCGACAATCTCGTAGACGAAGAACGTACATAACTGAAAAAGATTCAATTTCTACCTACAATCGAGAGAGCCGTTCGTCGACGGAATTAGGTTCACCGAGCACTGAAATTCACTATTTACCATTACTGTTGAAAACCTAATAGGAATGTGCTACCCACATCTTCAGCGGTATTTTAAAAATACTATGTACGTAAGGAAATAAATTTTCTAAATAATTTCTAATGTAAGCATCCTTAGAATCTTAATGATTTTAAATTATAAATATTGGAACCTGTTAATTTAACGTAACCTAGTGTTAGAATTAGGTATACCGAGCACTGAAATTCACTATTTTGCATTACTGTATAAAACTAACAGAAATGTGCTACCCACATCTTTAGCGGTATTTTAAAAATACTATGTACGCAAGGAAATAAATTTGCTAAATAATTTCTAATGTAAGCATCCTTAGAATCTTAATGATTTTAAGTTATAAATATTGGAACCTGTCGAATTGACGTAACCTAGTGTTAGAATTAGGTTTACGGAGCACTAAAATTCACTATTTTGCATTACTGTATAAAACTAACAAGAACGCGCTACCCACATTTGTAGCGGTATTTTAAAAATAATATGTACCCAAGAAAATAAATTTGCTGAATAATTTCTAATGTAAGCATCCTTAGAATCTTAATGCTTTTAAATTATAAATATTGGAACCCGTCAATTTTACGTAACCTAGTGTTAGAATTAGGTTTACGGAGCACTAAAATTCACTATTTTGCATTACTGTATAAAACTAACAGGAATGCGTTACCCACAATTGTAACGATATTTAAAAAATAATATGCACCCAAGGAAATAAATTTGCTAAATAATTTCTAATGTAAGCATCCTCAGAATCTTAATGATTTTAAATTACAAACATTGGAACCCGTCAATTTCACGTGACCCAGTGTCAAAAAGAGGTTACTGTCCTTGAACTGTTAAAAATCAGACATTTCGTGTGCTGATACTCGATTAATTCGAATGAACTCGAGGCTTCGTTAACGCTGGACAGATTCCAAGGGGACACCGGGAGGAGAAGTACGTTAATCCGGTCGGTGTCATCATCGTCAGCGTCAATCCCGACCCGCTATCTTTGAGCGTAAACGCCGAGGGAAGAGGGACAACGCGGCTCTCGTCGCTCGCAAACAACAACAGAAAATGCCAGCACGTCGCTGGTGTATCGTTTGTCCCGCGACGATACGCAAATAGAACCGCCTCGAGGAGACGTCCAACTGTCTGGTGCACCCGCAAAAATAGGATTGTGTCGCTTAGTATCGCCGGCTTCGCGCGTCGCGCCCTCGAGGCCCCGCGGGCATCGTCGACGACCCGTTTTCGATTCGCGAAACCTGCACCTGCCAGGCCGACCAATTTGGACGTTACACACACAAAAACTATTTAATAGTTCAGAGACCCACAGCTTTATAAATAATAACACGAACACACGCGTAGAAGCATCGTTGAATTTCTTCCGTTGTTTCTCAGCGGATCGAAGGTAGGATTTGAACGGAGACCGGCACAATTTATTTAAACAGGATTTAAACAGCACCGTGAATAGTTAATAGTCGCGTCGAAGTATAGTGGAAAGCCGATCGCGGGACAGCGGCAACGGTATGACGATAATAGTCCGCATAACCACCGGACGATAATACATCAGTCACCCCGCAGGGGAGTTCATGGAATCCAAAGATGGCGGAAGGGGGCAGTGAACCATGGAATTTATAGTCTCGGTCCCAGGCAACGCTCCGCGAACCAGAGCCGCCGAATGTCCGAGTTTTCCTCCGGTAACGTTTCGGCATCTGAAATAGACGAAACGGGCTCTAAATGCGGTGGACGCGATGGAACTCGGTGGCGAGCGCGCGTGTGTCATCGTCTGGCCGCGCCGTTACGCTTTCTCCGACCAACAAAACGGCCGCGAACCCCTAACAAACGTTATGGCAACATAAGCTTGTCGGTAGTCCGACGAACCGCGCGAACCATCGACCGCAGACCGCGAATCTCCTCCATTTTCCTCTTTGTTTGCTTCGCATTTCTAGACCGCTGGTTCGATGCATTTATGACGAAGACATGTAGGTCACGTGGAAAACTGAAAACGGATTAACCCTTTTAGTGCCGAAGGCCGATATATCGGCCGGCACCTTGTAGCGTTTTATTATTCTTATTGCGAGAGAACTCTATCTCAAAATAAATTTATAATACGTTATAAATAGTCTAATTTCATTACGAGAGAATTCAAATAAATAGTTTTTAACTTTCCCTTATATTCTATATGTTATATTACCTACAACAATTACTTGTTTCGGATGAGGTAATCCGTCCGGCGCCTACCATGTACCTTGGAGTTATTCTTCATGTTTGTTGTGCAATAATATTTATTTTGTTACAAAATATATTGGAAATGCAAAGTATATACTTTGTAATAAACGGTCTATACAAAGTTATGACACAAAGATGACTTTTCGTATGTACAGTTACGTTTTGAAAGAGAGAACTTAATTTTTCTTTTCTTCATGATCACTCATACCTTTGTTATTTATGTAATTTTCAACGAATATAGAACAATTAGCGTCACTGTTTTATTCTCTATTTCGTCCTTAATATACTGCTTTTTGAATTATGTAAATATTGCTTTTCCTTTGAGTTTCATGAACCTTTTTCCAAACCCTGGTAAAACCGTGAAATTCTAGGTAGACACTTTTTTTTCGCCCGGCACTAAAAGGGTTAAATATATTTTGAACGTAATCGTTTCGGTTCGAATTCGTTACGTCGAATCGATCTCGTGCGATCATTTCAGAAATCGCGAAAGAAAAATTTGTATTTTCCGTTAGAATCAGCAATTTGTACGGTATCCATTTTTCGAAATAACAAACAGATGTTTTCCAACAACTGCACCGACGCCGTATATAAAAATGAAAGTCCACTGGTTTCTTGTGATGGTACACTTTTCAGGCGAACTAAGAGAGCAATTTCCTAAAAGCAGCATGACATTTTTTGCGGATGTTGGCGGTCGCCGTATAAGCAGATAGCAGTATCGTGGACGCCGCCATCTTCCCGTAGAATCCTATTAGCATCTGTCGCAGCCGTCCCGGCGCGATAAAAACGATAGATCGGCGATCCGTTAAAAAATCGTGAGCGAACCTCTTCCTGCGTGATCGAACAAGGCGCACGGGAAGATACGTACAAATGGAATTCAAGGTTTCCCGGTTGCTCGACGTCCATTTAAAGTTACCATTCAATAATCAGTCACTCGTCATCGGTCTCCGGGACGCAACCGAAAGAAACGCGGTTGAATGGAGAAGAAGCTTCTCGATCGCTGCCGATGAGCGATCCACCGGCAAAAAAATGCCGGAGAACGATCTCCCGGGGACTCCTCGATCCCGAGGATTTTTTCCCCGGCGTCGTCCCGGTGATTGATCTAACTGCTCGATCGCTGCCGGACAGAGTGTAGAATAGTTTAACGAGACCGGAACAGTTATGGACACGCGAGACGACGTCCTTCCCCCTCTCTCCGTTGTATTTCGAATTTCCTTTACCGGATCGCGAGTGGACGGGGTGTTCACCTTTAGATCGCCTAACAGCCGTTTACGCTTTCGGTGGACGCCGTTTCCTGGGTCGCGCGACAAATCACGCGCAAAATGGCAACTTCTTGCTGCCTTCTCCCATTTGGTTGAAAATCGACGGTGACCCTGAGGCGAAGAGTCTCGGGAGCTTGGTCGATGACTTTGGACCTTGCAATGATCCCGCTTCTTCTCTTCGTCGCAACAGATGTGGAATGCGGAAATGAAAATGGATTAAAATGGAATTAAAATGGAATTAACCGTTCATCTGATAGAAAATTAATCTTTCCATTCTGATGCTCCTTGAATTTGAAAAATTCTAGTGAAAACCAACATATTTCTTCCAAATTTTTCAAAATAAGATCTACCATTCAAAATGTTCACTTCGTACAGAAAATTAGCTTCGAAGACGAGTTAATAATTGATATAGGAATCAGCGTACTATATTAACCAGTGAAGGTGTGGAGATGTAAATCTAGATTTAGCTAGATCTAAATCTAAATTTAACGAGATCTAAACCTACATTTTGTAGTTATTTACCATAAAATTTAGGACCACTTACAAACAAGGACAAGGCCAAGATGCTTGCTGACATTGCCAATAAGAGAGAAGTAATAATAGAAGTGCAGCGCCGCCGTTGCTTAGGGCAGTTAATACTGCGCCGGTTGACAGACGTCATAATTTTTCCTCTTGTCCCCAAGGCTTTTGGTGATCCCAAGGCGAGCAGATTCACGATTGCTGGTTGACATCGCATTATTCGCACCGACCCGAGGACTCATGCCACCCGCGTGCCATCGGACACGGCACTCGCGTCGTTTACACGACGAACGCAAACACAGACGGCAAAAAAAGCGGCCGCTCGTAAAGCGACATGCATCTGCGCCCGCCTGCACCCGGCCTCGGTGCAGCGATGCAGCTCGAGGACAAAAAGGGATTGACGGTCGAGCGACTCGAGTCGCGACGCGACGCTTTTACCTGACTTTCATCGGAGATTCGGTGCAGCGAGACCTTGCTGCGATTATGGGAACGTCGATAGCAGGTGTTGGGGTTCCTTCTGATGCCTCGAGTGTGATCCTTCGCGATAGGATTCAGGGGAAAAATAGGGGATGATGTTCGCCTGCGAAAACGAAACAGTGTGATTTTTGGGAATTTTTTGAAAGAAGACTGACAGTGATATCGATTTCAAAATTTGCGGGTGGGTTTGTCAATCTTTAGGAAGTATTCCAATATTTTTATATTGCGAAATAGTGATTGCATTATTCAGGGGAACATCGAAGATTGAGGATGATGTCCTCTTTGCATGCAAATGCACCCGATGTGTGATTTTTGAGAATTTTTTGAAAGAAGACTGACAGTGATATCGATTTCAAAATTTGCGGGTGGGTTTGTCAATCTTTAGGAAGTATTCCAATATTTTTATATTGTGAAATAGTGATTGCATTATTCAGGGGAACATCGAAGATTGAGGACGATGTCCTGTTTGCATGCAAATGCACCTAATATGATTTTTAGAAATTTTTCGTTGCAGGAACAAAAATTCTCTCTCCCGTCTCCTCCTCCCAAGCCTTTCTTCATAAACCGAAGGGTACCTAATGCTCGTAATTAATGTTCGGCGAAGACCTAACTCTCCGGCGTTCTCCTAATTATTCCCGGCGCGGCGCTGTGAATAGCTAAGCTGTCGGCTGGCTCGTTTTTTGCGATACAGAACCAGCCGTAGAATTAATAACAAATGAGGTCGTATAACTCTTTATTGTCGCTCTCGTTACACCCGAGTTTGTCCAAATGACGGCGGCGCCACCATAAACTATGCTTTCCAGGACCGTGTTTAATGCCACGAACATCTTCCATCGTGCCAGTCCCAACGACGCTATACGATTTTTCATTTCGGACGGTAATTTTCCCGGGATAACGCACTGCTTCCTGTCGAATCTCGTTTTCCCCGTTTTTATGGCAAAAAAAGGAAGATGCGCGACGATTGCGAGATTTTTCAGTCCTGGAATCGCTTTCTCAAAGGAGCCTAACCTTCCTCAAAGGATTCGGCGCCGATTAGGACCTGCGAAATGGTCAAAGTTTGTTTTTAACCATTATACAGGCACGAATAATGCAGCAACTAAACAACACTCAAGATTTTGAAAATTCCAGCACTAAAAATAAACTATTACCTCGCATTGTCCAGGTGAGGTAATAGTTTATTTTTAGTGCTGGAATTAGTGATTTTTAAAACCGGTTTATATTTGATCATAAAGGTAACCGCATTTATTCAGATTTTAGTAGACACACAAACGAATAAATTTATGAAATTATTCTCCCGTGAAAGCAGCTACTTCTATATATACTAATTATCAAGTAAGAAGCCTGGAACCAATCGGTTTGATTTGAGATAATTCCAGTATCAAACCTTCAAACGTCCACATTAGATACATTAAATAATTATCATCAAATTTCGAAGAAAAAGAATTTTGAGTGTGCATTCGAATACATAAATTGATCGACTCGTTTCCATACTGATGCAGCTATAGAATTTCTACTGGGGTTGTTAATGCTCTAAAGTTACACTTAAGCGTTTGGAAGGGAAAGAAAAATTAAAATATCGTCAGACTGTTTAGAATTCCGCCTCTCGATTTTCTTCAAAGCCTCAGAAACCAGTGACTGAACTATTTCCGTCTTCCGCAGCGAAAGGAAATTAACCGCGGCTCAATTATCACACGACGGCGTTGCTAATTAAGATTCACGCCAGCTCGGAACCTACACGCCATCCTCGCCCAGTGAACAAAAATTTCTCTATGCTGTTAGGTTATATTTAAGCTCTCTGACAGAGGGTGGAATCCTCCCCGATTGCCCTGCTATTTCTCTTTCCGTCATCGCTCTGTTGAAAAATTGATTTTCCATAACCTACAATTTCTTCATCAATATTTATGATTCCCTTGCGAGATCAACTGTCTTGGATTTTGTTAAGCCTTCTAAATTTCCAACCAAAAAATTACAATTGCCCCATTGATTGCTCGAATTTCACACCCCTATTAACTTCAAACATATTTTCCCGATAACGGAATCGTCACCGATCCACTGATTTCTAATGCTTCTTATTTAACAGCCATACTCGGACCGTAATAGTTCTATTTCCGATGACATGGTGTTTCCAATTGCCAGCCGCCCCAGTGGCGCAGATGCGCAGTATGCTGCAAGCAATTTTCGATTAATAAGTTCCAGCTATTTCGGCCGCCGGTAAAAAGTCTAGAACAGGGGGAGAAGAAGAAGAAGAAGAAGAAACGGTGATTTCATGGAGTCGGACGAGGAACAGGCCCTTTCCCGGAATCCATGACCGTCTAAATTCAAACCTGAAGGGCAGACGGGACAAGGTCTTGCACAGACAAACCGTCTACCGTGCAGCCTCGCGACATTAACTCCGTTTCCTTTCTTCGGCCCTCGGGAGGAGATCGAAGGAGGGTGGAGGGCACGTCGCGCCGACTATGAAAGCCCTTCTGCGCCTTTAATCGGGAGCCTAACTCAAAGGACCCTTGCTCTCTAAACAATCAACTTGGGGACCGTCCGCGGGGGACGCGTTTCGTCAAAGATAAACTCCTGCTGAAAGTCATACGAAAATGGAGGAGCATCCCCTCCAGCTGATCTGAGACGAAGTGAACATGGAACTCTAAGCGTTTCCAGGGAGAGAGAGAGAGAGATACTTTTAAGCCTGGGAGCACAGGACTAATTAACATCTATCCGGGCAGCTTCTTTCCCCTGAATCTCTTTTGTTCTCGTTATCCACCGTCACCGGTGGTCTCCGAGAACAAACAAACGGCTCTCGAAGGGTCGTTGTTCCCGGCCGCAAGTCGGTGCTCTGGCCAGAGAAGCGTTCTGCTCCTTTTAGCCCGGCTACCAACGGCGGAAACATAATGAGGGCGCGAGAATAGTCTTCGGAAAATGAGGGGGGGGATGGGGACGACGGGGAGACGAGAGGTGACTGACAAACGTCCTTAATGAGAGACCGCAACAGCCGGCGCGAGCTTTGGAGAACGCTACGATGAAAAGTCGGCTAACGATCCGACCGATTCCTTCGGAGACGTCGCTAACGACCAGGAACGCGGAACCCGGACCGGCTCGGATACCGTAACCGACGAAATCGAATGTGCCTCCAGCTTTTTCCATCCCTAGAAAATTATCACGTCTCCAAACAAAAAGGAAGCCAGCCCCTGATAGACAAGTTGGGTTACCGTGTGCGCGAGGTTTTATCGCTCAATCATTCGTAACCTGTTCCCGAGTAGGCTAACCGGGGCTGCTGGTATCTTCAGGACACGTTCTATTATAGCCGTTACCGGGCCTGACAAAATGGAGAAGTTGGAGCTTCCGGTTTTGGAGAATTTTGAGCATTTTCTTCGGTTAGACGATGAATAATTTCTTCCTTCTCTTTAAATCAGTTTAAGGCGACTCAACAATAGCAGAAACAATTTTATTCTATTTAACAAAAATGAGAACATGATTCGGGAAAGACCATCTTCAGAGATAGGATTAATTCGAACTCGTTCGCCAAACCAGTTCATATTTTGCTCGTCCAGATGCAAAGAAGAAGGGACAAGAACGTTGTCAGAGCGCAAGAAGAACGATTTCAAGGACAAGATTTCTGGATCACGGACGCCGGCGCGTCTCTTCTCTCGAAACGAGAAGGAGCTTCCTCTCGATTTACACCGGAAAAAGATGAAAAGGAAAAAAAAGAAGGAGGAGCGGCTCTCCGGCGTTCCGGAACGCCGGCTCATTTATATCCACGAAGAGGAAAGTTCGCGCGACTGTCGGCACCCTGAAGTATGCGCCATCGGCACTCGAGGAAGCTGCTAGACGAGAGAGGCAACCACTTCACCGGAGGAATTCGAAAACCGTTTATCCGTCGCGAACGATATCCCTCGATCGGAAGAGCAGAGGGGCCCACTCGAATTCCGTGCGAGTCGATATTGTCGGGACGACGGTTTTTCTTCTGTTCCGGCGAACCCTCGAAGAGGATCGCGACGCCACACGTGTCGTCTAAGTTGTCCCCCGTCCCTCGTCTTCGCTCGTGCCTTCTGCGCCCTTCCCCTTTCTTCTATTTTCTCATATTTTCGCCGCTAATGGGACGTCCACGGTCGACGCGTGCGCCAAACGGAAAACATATCGACTTTTTCAATTGTTATTTGTATCGAAAGATCGGCTGCACTGATTTTCTCTGGAAACCGTATCTCAACCGTAAGAACAGGTAACTGTTTTATATTAAACGGTTATAGAGGCGAGCACTTCGATTCTCACTAGTTATCCTAGATAAAGTTTCCAGGAATCCGGTGAAACCAGCGCGGATGTAAAAAGTCGCTGGAAACCCGGGAATCAAAATGCATGAGCGTCGAGATCGAATAAATCGAGTGGCTGGGGGGGACCGGTTGAAGAAAGAAAACGTGTTGGTCCAGTCTGACACTCTACGCGTAATAAAATAACTGCCCGGTGAAACTTATACGTGAAAATATTGGAACCTGCAAAGCAACGACAATCTCCAAGCAACCAATACCAACGGAATGGTCCGACGACGTTCAAGGAAAACGGTGGCGTCTGGTTCCTTCAGGAGAGTTCCCTAGCTGGCGAGTATTCCCACAAAATCTTTCTTCATCAAAACGGACATTGTCCTGGATTATCTAAACAATTCAAACCCTGTCGCATATAAATCGTACAACTGAACAACTATAATTCTAACGAAAGGAAGAGAGGGGTGCGCTAGAAAAAGGGAGACGTCTGGTTCCTTCAGAAGAGTTCCCTAGCTGGCGAGTATTCCCACAAAATCTTTCTTCATCAAAACGGACATTGTCCTGGATTATCAAAACAATTCAAACTCTGTCGCATATAAATCGTACAACTGAACAACTGTAATTCTAACGAAAAGAAGAGAGGGGTGTTCTAAAAAATCGAAGGCGTCTGGTTCCTTCAGGAGAGTCCCCTAGCTGGCGAGTATTCCCAGAAAATCTTTCTTCATCAAAACGGACATTGTCCTGGATTATCTAAACAATTCAAACCCTGTCGCATATAAATCGTACAACTGAACAACTATAACTCTAACGAAAAGAAAAGAGGGGTGTTCTAGAAAAACGAAGTGGTCTAGTTCCTTCAGGAGAGTTCGCTAGCTGACGAGTATTCCCACAAAATCTTTCTTAATCAAAACGGATATTGTCCTGGATTATCAAAACAATTCAAACCCTGTCGCATATAAATCGTACAACTGAACAACTATAATTCTAACGAAAAGAAGAGAGGGGTGTTCTAAAAAAACGAAGGCGTCTGGTTCCTTCAGAAGAGTTCCCTAGCTAGCCAGTATTCCCACAAAATCTTTCTTCATCAAAACGGACATTGTCCTAGATTATCTAAACAATTCAAACTCTGTCGCATATAAATCGTACAACTGAACAACTGTAATTCTAACGAAAAGAAGAGAGGGGTGCGCTAGAAAAACAGAGGCGTCTATGTTTCTTCCGAGGAATTCCCTAGCCCGTGTTCCCACGAAATCTGCTTCGACTAAGACCGCGCATCGTCGCAAAAATATGGCGGTTCCCGGTAAATAGATTCGCCGTGATTCCAGGTGGAGCGTCCCGAGCATTCGTAGCATTTCGTTTGCAAGAACTATGTCTCGGGCGGCAGAGTGACTCTCGCGGCCCCGCCACCCGAGATTTTCCCTTTGGCCCTTTTTTCCCCTAGCCGATCGTTTCCCGCCTATGCGGTGCCGCTCGTACGTCTGTGATCGTTCGCAAAATTACCAGGAGACAGATTGCCGATGCTCGCGAAACCGACGTTTCGTCGTGCTCACGATCCACGGGGGAAAAAACTGCAGGAATGCCGGCCCGAACGGACGGACGGACGATGAATCGTTAGGCCGCTTCGGACAAATTTTTCAAAGTTCGCCTATAATTGCTAATAATCGCCCTTAGAAACCATTTTACTCCGGCGTGCTACGGGGAACCGGTGCACTTAACTTGCGCGGACGCTGAGCTTTTTCCTCAGGGGACGCCCTTTCGCACGCATTCCGCTGCAATCTTGTAACTCACTTCGTAGTGATCAACGTGCTCGGTCAATTAAAGCGATTTTCTACAAAGTTACAGCTGACTCTTCGAATCAACATTTTCCCGGAGATTTTATAGACGGTCCTGGTGGTGGTTGCTAATAGATTTGATTGCGCTAGAATGCGGCCCTTGCGGCTAGCGCTTCAAATTAAAATTTTCTACGGAATTCCGCGCTTCCGTGGTCGCTAATACATTCGATCAGAATCCAGCTTCTGTAGCCGAAGTTACAGGTGGTTGGTCAGTTTTTAATTTTCCGAACTACCAACCTCCTGATTCATTGTTAATACATTTTCCCAACAAAGTTGCAGCTGGTACGTCAAATTCAATCTTTTTAGGGAGTTCCGTGACATCCTCGCTGTGACAATTATTTGGAATCTTCCATATTTGTCTGTATAATTTGTTAGAACAAATTGATGTTTGGGTCGGCTCGTGTATCACCGGCGTAGCAACAATTACGGTAAAACCGCGATGGATGGATCGCCGATGGCCGCAAAACCATTCCGTCGGTCTCGCGACTCACCCGAAGAACCGGAGGAATGCCGGGAAGAAAAAAAAAGAAGGAGGATGAAACACGTGCGGCTTTTCGTTCGGATACCTCGGGAAACGGGGATTCCTGAAGAGTCGGTTAATAGAGCCGCGGAACAACGCATCCAGGTTAAATGAACTCGTTAATTGTTCTTCCGCAATAGCGCATCGCAATGCGCAGCCGGGTGCATCGGTTTAAATCCACCTGTTGCCAGGTAACTCGGGTCATTTCGAATTCACGCCTGCGAGGGTTTGCGCATCGCAGTAACAGAGCATTGTCTCGACCCAGGGACTTCTACATTTCTTTTTAATAACGTCCGCGTTTGAACGGCAACTGTAAACATTATGTGAATAATTTCGTTTCGATCCTCTGCAAACGGACTGCGAACTTTATGCATTCATGGCAAAACATATCATCTCATTTGACATCTTTCACGTCTGTGGATGTTATTCAAAAAATATGAACAGTAAATAGCATTTTAAAAAGATATTGTATGCAATTAAATAATGCTTGGAGTTCATTCTGCTATGCAGAGAAATTTTTAAACATCCATCAGGCGCGTCGAATTTTTATAGTGAACTGGTGGGGCCATCTGGCGGTGACTATGGTGAACTGAAACACCCGTCATTTTTATATATTACAAATAACCGTTTCTGTAAGCTATACGATGCCCTAAAAAATTTTGTACAACACATTTGATTGATATTGAACACGCGCATGAATTTTTCTGTGGAGATTGAACCCCCGGTATAAAATTTGAATATCAACCTCTTTAGGAATTATGCAACTGCACTAAGAGGAGCATTTTCCGGGAAACCGGAAGCTAAACGCATCGCGTTCTCTCGCCTCGATTCGATGGAACAGCAGAAGGTGCAGCATGTCCCTCCGGAATAATTCATGCATCGCTCGATGCACACTGCAACGACACCAGCATGAGAAATCACAGCGCCGATCTGGCGCCTGGTCATCGGGAATATGTCAGATCGAGTCGCTCCCTGGTGCATACAAATCATACGAATCCGAATGCAATCTCTTTGTCCACCTCATTCCCTTTTATGATACCAATTTTACCAATTTTGTACCTTCCCTACTAAAAATACAATCACAATTACGATTGTGTAATATAAAAATATGCATAATCATTCACAATTAAAGTTCACAATTATAATTAAAGAAAACAATGTTTAAATTCAGAATTTTTGCGTTATCTAATAGATTATCGAAATTTATGATTCACAGTTAACGATTTCTTCGAGAAATTTGTCAATAAATATAACAATACCTAAGATCTAAATCTATGTAAACAGTATAATGCATTTCTTTCGCTCATTCGGAAACCCTGGACATTGTCGTGGTCCAGAATTAAAAAAAATTCTATCAGTCAACAATTAAAAGCATCGATACAGAGGAAGATAGTTCACGGAAGGAAGTACAATAAGAAGTTCGGTAAAAATGCATATTTGCTTTTATTGAAAAAAAAAAGAGAGAAAGTGTCTCCGTGTAGGTGTGTCAGTGGTGTTGCGTATCGGACAGAAATCGATCGAGGATTGTAGTTCTACGATCACAGCGGCGTCGATACATCACCGACAGTCTGTTCGCTCGTTACCGATACATCCTTGATTAAGTTCACATCGAGAAATAATCCAAGGAAACGTCGCAGCATGACGCGACGTCACGACTCTACGATCTTCCTTGATCCGCGATCGGATGGAAGGCCGATTAACCAAAACCAGCCTTTCGACAGGAGAATTCGTACCTACTATATTTATAGATATACATATACATACATACACTTTTTCTGCTTTTGTTTTTATTTATAATATAATATATATATCTATATATATACCTATGGCTCGTCTGTATCTCATGAACAAACGCGTCACCCACCCTCGTACATTGTACCCAAGGTGTCTCGGTTTTTAATTCATCTCTCCGCAAAGGAAGAATTGCTATAATTGTTACACGCTCGTCTACTATATTAAAAATATGAAGTCGACTAGGCGCCGACACGACAACGACACGACGACAAATAACGACAATCGTACCCCCCTCGTCGACGACCTTGCGAAACCTTGCCGTACCGCAGCGGCTGCGTACTGCACCGATTTTCCGCATTCGTTCCCGTTCCGCATCCTTCTCCCGTTTAGCAAACGACCGTGATTCGCATATAGGGGCCGCCACCGCGAAAAATCGTCGAAAACCGGAAACGCGTTCCCAGTCGGTCGCGTGTTCACTCGCATCGGCCGTGGCAGTATTACACTTCTCGTTTGGGCCGCGGTTGGCTCGATGCAAGAACAACAGAGCTCCCTTGTCGTCCAAAAACTCCGAGCATTATCGCGCTTATCGCGTTCCTTCCCGCTTCACATTCTTGGAAAACTCGCGGGACACGCGTGCGTCCTAGTCCGAGGGTTCGTCAGGCTACCAGCATAACGGATCCCTGGACCTCGCCGAGCGACAACGATTCGCCTACGATTCACCAATAATTCCCTGCAGGTGGATCAATGAATCTGATGTTATTCGATAATAGTAACCAGGGGTCTCGCTTAGAAAATGGCGCAGCAATTTTGGCAGTCGTGGCAACCTTATCAATTATTCTACATCCCTTACTGGGAAAGTTCACTCGCGCAACAAGGTGTTGCTCGAATGGAAGAAACAACGCGTAGTTAACACTTTGACAGCGGTTTCATGATCATCGCGCTCAATCCTTGAAAGTCCATAGCTGAGTACTTCGGGCTTCTAACATTACAACAGGTGTGAACGTAAAAGGTATTGCCCTACCATGCGAGTACGAACATTGCGGCTACGAACCGAGGAAACTAAAACGCGTCCACTGCGATCAACTATGGACTTTCAAACGACCCTAGCTGCCAAATTGTTAAGCAACCCTCCATCCGTGTGAAGCTTCTACCTAGAAATACAAATTTTCTCTACCTATAATAACAGACATTAAACATCTCGCGATCCACCTGCTCACGCGTCTACGTCATTGCCGGTAGCGTTCGTCACTATGGCAATCAGAAATTGCCCGGTAGCCGCGGGAGTCCTCGCGCAGGGGAGCCCCTGAATTAGCCTATTCGCCGCCACGTGGAGTCAAGGGAGTCGCTCAGGGTGGTGCTGTACCGACGCTCAAAAATAAAATAGCCAGACGAAATTCCATTCGGAATCATGCATTATCGTCTGCCCGTGAAAAAAGCATGCTGCTCGGGGGATTTTAAGCTCAGCCGCACCCTTAGCAAGCTCGGAAAGCTCCCGTTGATTCTACGTCGAGCCAACCAGCCGAAGTTATCGTTGGGAAATCAATTGGCGGCGATGACGGCGGCAGACGCTGCGGACGACGACTTCTTCTTCAGCACGATGTCCTTGATGTTCAGGTTGACCTTCTCCTTGCGCGGGGGCGGCACCGATTGCAGGCAAAACCTCTTGAACGCCTCCAGCTCCCGTTCAGCGTCGTCCATCTCCCCATCCTCGAGGTCTATATCTTTGGGCCTGAATACGCTCTCTGTAAAAGACACGCTCTAAATACTAGAGGTTGATGGCTCCTCGTGGAGATAGAGATTTTGGGGGTGGAAACAGGGGACAGAATTAAAGTTTGCTGTGCATATAGTCCTGGAGTATCATTGTTTTCTTATTTCTCTCTTTGGTTCAGCCTGCTACCGCTCGAGTATGGGGTCGTACGAATTGAAAAGAAGCTATGCGGGGTGAGTGACACCCATAAGCCGGACTCCCATAATTTTTAAGACGAGAAGAAGTGATCTCGAGCTGATCTTCAAATTATCCTGAATAGTACAGCGTAATCATCTCTTTTGATACCATCGTTCAACCCATGAATAAAACGCAATTTGTTGATGTAAAGAATAAAGCAGAATTTGGTGATTTATCATCCGAGGATTCTCTATGCAGTTATTTTTTGGCCCTCGGTTTAAAGAAAGTGGACATTCAAGATTTTACAGTCCGTGAATGATCAATGAACAAGGCACGAAAGGTTGTAGATCCTATTCTTTCAGTCTCCAAAATTGTGAGAGTCATTCGAATGGCTTGTGTGAGGTGGATCACCCTGTAGAGAACCAAAGAAGCCTAATGAATCTTGGGTAGCGAAGAACGTCCTATGAAAAAGAGAAAAGTAGAAGATCAAGTGTATGCGTGTACGAGAAAGAAATAGAGAAGAGGAGAGAACGAAGAGATAAAGAGAGGGAGAGATGACACTTAAGATTTGGTCTGTCTGTCATTTTGGTTGAACGACGGGGAAAAAGAGATTAGAAACGTTTGGGAAAAATAATAAAAATCTCTTTTTATTAAAACACGTCATCGAGTAGACTAATCAAATATTCGATCTCGTCATTCGCCTATAATTTTTTAGTCAGTTCTGGTATCACAATCAAATGATCAGGTGGCAGACAAGTTGGCTGTCGTGGTCAACGAACTTGGGCTAAGCGTGACTCTCTCCCTCTCTCTCTCTCTCTCTCGCTCTTTCTCGAGTGACCGACGTATCTTTTCTTTATCTGTCCTTTCTCTTTCCGCAGTCGACTGTGTATGTGACCACAGATGTGCAGAAACGAGTCGGTCGATCGACGTCTGAACAGATCTAGGATCAGAGATCTCTAACTGTCGTGCTCCCGCCGAGAGTTCCGCGTGCTTACAACCATTGATCAGGATCGTGTAATTGACCATGCAAAAACTGATTAAGAGAGACTTTTTACAACTACACGGTTGATGATTTTCAGAACCATTCAACGGTTCGTTTAACAATCCTTAAAAATATATTTTTGAAGGCACTTCCTATATACACACCAGTCTTCATGTAGTTCTTAGTGGAGCAACTATAAATGAATTGCCCAAGATCGAGTAGGTAACGCCGGCACTACCAAATGGAACGCAATGATCCATCTCGAACTGTTAAACTTATGAATACTCTGCCAAACATAAAATCTAGTAGCATCAACTGCAGCATGAAAATTCAGACAGTTCGACAGAGAGGTCATCTGGATCATCCAACAGAACAAGTCGTCGGCACGCGCGAACACCGAAAAGAAAATAAAGAAAAGACAGTGCTCACTGGCCAGAGTTTCTTCCGGACCGATCCCCTGAGAAATTCGTGGCGGCCAATTCGAGGAGATCCCGACTGTGTATCATCCGGTGTTTGAATAAATCTTTTGACCTAGCCTTGTCCTAACGCGGTACACTGTCCACTCCTGACGAAACGAAACGAAAGAAAAACCGTCGTCAGTACGTTCCAGCCTACACGCTCGTGTGTCCGGAGACTCAATACTGGCTGTGTTGTGAATTTATGGATTCTGTGTGTCGGCAACAATCAAGTCAATTCAACTAACTCTACTGCCGGGGGCGGGGAACGCCGCCCGGGTGTGTTGGTGTGTGTTCGAATCATTCCACGTCAAATCGCGACAGACATTCGATTCGAAATGACATAACGATCTGGCGTAATTAATGTCAGGGACGAATTCGAGATCACCCTAATATCCATTGCACCATCTCGTACCCCATTCTGAACAACATCTCTGACATTGTCCGCGTGGGATAACAGATTTAACGCGAAATGACCCGCAAATGTATATGTGTGTGTGTATGTGCGTGTCTGTTAAGGAAAACAAAAAATGAAAGAAGCAAATTTACATGTTAAACTTTGATTATTGTTGTTTCTCACCAACGAGGTTCCAGTCATCGCCGCACTGTCTCGTGCAGGTTCCGCGTTTTTTCTTTTTCTTGCTCTTCCCGTTACTCGACGCCGCTAGCGAGGCGTTTATCGCTTCCCGGACCGCCGTTTTCGCGTTCTGCACAGCCTTTATGCTCGTCCCTGCCCTCACCTTCGTCAGGGTCACGCTGGTCCCCTTCAGATTGATACCGTTTTCCGGTATCGGCTGACCGCTGGCCACCTTGCTGATCTGAAGGTTAGCCAGTTCGCTGAGAATCGGGCAGTCTGGGGTCAGTTTACTTCTCAGCTCGGCCAGACTCGCCGGGATAATACCGTTAGTATGTCTCGGGTTCGGACCGTCGGCCGAGTTCCTCATGGACAGGTCACCTTTAATTATGAAATCAGGCTTCTGAGGGGCCGTGAGCCCCGCGTTGATCGCTTGCTGCAACGCTGGACTCCTGATGGTCACCATGCCATTCTCGGAAACTTTTATGATAGCGGCCTGCTGGGTCGGTGAAACCTTCATCGGACCAAACGCGGGGTTCCTTATTGTCACCATGTTCGTGTTAGGATTGTGCAGTATTCTGGCAGGTTCGTCGCTATCCTCGTTCACAAAGGGGTCCTCGTTCTGCGTTGCTGTTTGATTGTTACCGTTGACGGAGTTAGCTGTGTTTTTGTTCTTTTTCTTCTTCTTCTTCCCGGTTGTGCTCGAATTTTGTTGCGTCTCCTTAGGCACATCTGCACAAATCACGAAGGAAAGTTATACAGGGTGATTCAGCTAAGCGTGCCACCTAAATTGCTAGAAAATTATTTGGTGTGCGAAAAAATGGGTTGAAACTGAAATTAAAATAAAAACAGACGTAATGACCTACTCCCTATATATAGTACTCACCTTTTTCCGTGGACTTGGGAAGAAGATCTTGCTTCAGTTTCCCAGTGTCCACCACAATCACGTTGCCTCCTGCCTGAGAGCTCGAATAACTGGATGGGACGTTGCTCATTGGGGCCGCGATTATAGTGGTTTGCTTGGGAGGGCTCACCGGCTTGGGCAGCGGAATTGACCTCATTGGCAATGGCTTGGCAGGGGCATCGACCTTCGTTATTGTAATGCCAGGCGGTAGCTTCAAGTTCTCGATGTTGATCTTAGAGTTTGCATCGATATCCTTGAACTGGGTGCTCAAAGGCGAGCTAACTCGTTCCGTAGCAGCAGGTTCGATTTCGGATCGCTGCTTCGCAGTCGGCTGCGGGGGTGTCTTACACTGTATCTTCTGATTATTATTTTTCGTTTGCTTACACGTCGCGTTAGCACTCGCTTTTTTATTGCTCTTGTTGGAATTCAATTGGTTGTTTTTGTCCTGCTCCTGACCCTTCTTCTTCTTATTGTTTTCATTGTTGAGATTCGGAGACGACTTCTGGGAAACAGTTGTCTGCGAGGGATTGTTTATTTTATTCTGTTTCTTGCTGGACACGTTTTGCTGCTGATTCTTACTTTTGTTTACCGTGTTCTGCTGCAGAACATTCTCTTTGTTCTCACTGTTCTTCTTATCTTTCTTCGACTTCTTCGTCTCGGTTATATTCTGCTGTTGCACCTTCTTCTCATCTTTTCCTTTAGTCTTGTCGCTGTTCCCTTGTTTCACGTTCTTGTGATCACACATTTTATTTTGCGAATGTTGTTTTGAATTGTTTGTCTGTTGAGCCTTATTTCCCTGTTGCAACGGGTTGTTGTTATTACTGTTAGTATTGTTGTTGTTGTTGTTGTTATTATTGTTTGCTTTGGCTTTCTTCTTCTTCCCGCTGATGTTCTGATTCTGCTCGTTCTCCAACTTGGGAGGGGGGACCTCCTTAGTCTGTCCATTCACCAGCGTGAACAACACCTTGTCCTCGGCCGGCGTTTGACCCTTCAGCGTGATCGTGACCGTTGGCTCCGCGCCGTTCGACTCCATCACCCTCTTTATGGTGACCATCTGGGGCTGGTTCTCAACCTGAACCGGTTTCTCAATTACGTTCGCCTTCGTTTGCTCCAGTTTCTTCAACTCCTTCTTCTGCTTCTTCCTCTCTTTCTTCGTCAATTTTTTCTCGTTCACCGCCAGCAGTTTCTTCGTACCGTTCGTGTTACTTTTCGCGTTCGCACCGTTGGTACTTGTCAACACCTTATTATTCTTATGAACAATCCCGGTTTTGTCAGGTTTTCCGGTCGACTTATTCGTTTGGCCAGCGGCCATCGTCTTCTCCGTTTTATTCGAATTAATACTTTTGTTCTTCGCGTTTATATTCACAGGTGCAGCCTTCGTTTTGCTATTTATACTAATGGTACTACTACTACTACTGCTGCTACAGCTACTGCTGCTAGTGTTGCTACTATGGCTACAAACTTCTTGCTTTTCTTTCTTTTTATTACTTAATTGCTTTACACTCGGCAACACTACTGGCGGTGACGTGGGTAAAATAGATACTTCGGGCAGATTACAGTGAGGTAATAATCTATGAGGACCGTTTTTCTGCGGATCTACGACTGTGATCGTCACATCCGGCGTCTTTTTCTGTAATTCTATCAGTTTCTGCCTCTCCGCCTCTTGCCTATCTCTTTTCAATTTTTCTTCCACCTGTTGTACAAAAACAAATTATATTCAAATTATGGCGGAGAACGCACACCTTTTGCAGAAATGTTTCGAATTCATATCAACAAACCTTCCGCTGCTTCTGCCTGGCCTTCTTCTCCGCTTTCTTATTATTATCCTTCTTCCCATTCTGATTCCCTTCGATAAACTCCAACAACTCCTCCAAGTCCCTCTGGTCCCTCTGATCCTGTTGGACTGTTAGGGTAGCGGAGACTGGAGTATTAGACCTAGGCGCCGTGTTGGCCACTGTCTTCGTTTCCGGATTCGTGTTCGTCGACGACTCCGAGGAACTCTTTGAAGGGCTACACGTGGCTTTACATTTTTTGGCCTTCTTCTTGGTCAACAACTGCCTTAACCTTTCTCTCATTTCATTGTAATTCCTACTAACCGGCGCTACAGAAGGCTACAAGAAATTATTGAAAATAAAATCATGATTCGCAATCAATCAGATTGTTAAAATTTATTAACCAATTTTCCAGATAAATTGTTTCTTTCAGCGGAGACGATAACGATAACCGTACTGATCGTCAAAAATCAGTTTGATTTTTTCGTCGGCAGCAGTAAGATACGATTTTTAAACATGTATTTATCGCGGGCTGGATAGAACCAAGAAACAAATAATAAAAAATTTTTCTGTACGGCCAAACATTAGGTAAACCAACTGCGAAAAAATTTTTAACGTAGGACGTACCGTGGCTTTGGAAAAATTCGTAAAAATCGATTCATTTTTCAGCGTATACACGAGGCGGCCCCCTTAATGGTTTGTACTTACAACTCCGTGTCCGAACACTTCGCAGTAGCAACAGTCACAATGCCTACTCGAGTCTCTTTGTGCTGAACTACTGGTCGAACAGGAGTCCTCCTGACTGCTTCCGGAATCAGAACAATCGCCGTCCCCGGAACTCACTGAAAGCGGAATATAAAATACAATAAGTTGCAATTATGAAATCGGGTATAAATAGAATTGTCGTGCGGGGTGTACTAACAGTCATTACACGACACTCTCTTGATGTGCTCGACGTTGGCCTGTTTGTGACACGCGTGCGACGAATGAGCGTTGTGTGTGTGAGATCTGTGAGGGGGAGCCGCGTTTTTAACCAGGTCCGGAAGAGGTCCGTGCGTGTGTGGAGGATGAGTTGTACCTGTTTGTAAAACATCATACATCAAGTTTTACGAGATCATTGTACAACGGGGACTTTAATCTACAAATCCACAGAGATACGAGTCGTGAACAAAATTTTGTTAACTCCGGTAGAGAAGTTTCAATTTTGTAAAACCTGCTTCCAAGTATGACATTACAGTTCTGCAACTTATGTAATTACGGCAATATTTACATGAAAGTGTAAATATTACAATACAAATTTTGAGTCCTATATCTCGACCGGGATGATAGATACGGGGTAAAATGGAAAAAATTAGTTCTCGTTAGTTTAGTGCCCTCTTCAAGTTATTTAAATGAATGAACTGATTGAAGTCAAATGGAACGATTCACCACTTACACCTACCCTGATGTGTTGGATGATTGTGAGCGGTGTTCGACGTCTGCGTGGTAGAGTGTCTGGTCTGCGTTTGAGCGGATTGCGTAGAACCAGATTTAACAGCCGGTTTACTTGGCTCTGTGTTCGTCTTCACGGTCGTAGGAGATACAGGCTTCGGATGGTTGTTCGCCGCAGCCGTTTCAGGTACAGCTAACGATATTATCAGCGTTTACAATCATGGTAACGACAAAATTTCCGTTGGTGTTTTTCATAATTACATTTCGTTAGGCAGGGACAGGTATCCCATTTCCGTTTCGAATTCAATAAACACGGACACGGAGGATTCTCTAATACTTCTTTCTTCCGCTCCGTTATTTCCCTAACATGCTGATACACGCACGAACAAGGCTGCGGCTCGGTTCTTAGATCCGTATCCTCCCGTGTACTTTTCACTTCGATCCCCTCGATCTTCTCCTCTTTCGACTCCACTGGATCCGCTTTTTTCTTCACCTGTGTCGCCGAACAATTCGCTGTGTCTTCTAAAAACGTAATTCGAAGCAATGACCAACACGATTCAACGGACAATCATTTAATTACCGCGTCCCCAACGATACTTTACCTAAAAAGCCATTAATGAGTTGTGAAAATGGATTTTCTATTGGTAGTCCTATACTTTCGGTGTCGTATTTATTCACCTGTGGATTAATACGGTTAGTTAATTTGGGAAATCGAGTAATGTTAACGGGATGTAAATTCTTCTCACGTTAGGCGACACTGGAGATCCTGAAGACGTGTGAAACTCGCAACATTTCCCCTCTTTCGCGTTGCTTTCTAAGCACCCTCCTTCGCTGTGGGTTCTGCAAAGCGAATTTACATTTAATAGACGTTTTTGTTTAAAATTAGTGGACATTTTACTAGAAAGCATAAGATCGTATTATATTATTGAAATTGTATGGCAGTAAAGGAGTCCTCGCCAAAGCCGAGGGGCAAGACGATAAAAATTAATAAATATAACGCTTCAGCTGTAAGTAGTAGTCGAATTTTCTTACCCATTCGCATAAATAGCCGTAGCCACAGCGTCTGCCGTCTCGGCCACTTTATAAAGTTGGTCTTTGTTCAAATCTTCTAACAAAATTTGAACCATTTCGGCAGACGAGGGCATATTCAGCGAATCCAGACTGAAGTCCGAAGTTGGGCTTATTGGCCTACTATCGATTTCAGTGATGGTAACTTTCTCCTGCGACTCAAGCGTCGGCAATTGACCATCGACTTCTGGCAATTCGCTGTAACAAAAATACAACACTGTACCAGTAATCTAAAAACTTGGAAGAATTTTGTTTCGTATTATATCACAACGTACTTTCCGCTATCGAGCGACTTGTTCGAAATACGTTGCTCCATAAATTTCCTAGTCACCGAAAACAATTCCCAAGTATTCCATATTTGCCTAAGGCTGGTCATTCGAACTGCTTGTTTTGCACTGAAATGTGTGCTGTTTATGAAACTCTGATCATACATTCATTCACCTGCCCTAAATCTACCGACCGCTTCTGCTCGCATCGAACAGAAAATAATCTCCAAAAATTGCTTACTTGTATTTGTCCATCCACGGTTCAGTGTCCGGCCACAGATCCCTAATTTTCGTCATTTTATCGTCAAACGCTAAATACCGATGTACAAGACCTTGATACTTTGAGTCTTTCAAAGGTAATAGTTTCCGTAACTACAGAAACGAAGAAAACATTTATTCCTGTCGGCATTGTTCGGTTACTTTACTATGATGTTTTCATATATTTACCTCTCCGATAACAGGAGACAAATTATTTTGTAACATCGGGTCATCGTATACATAGATCTGATATAACTTTTTAATGAAACAGTCCCACGTGAACTTGCACAAATAACCCTTCAAAGGTTTAACTAATTCAGAAATTTGTGATGCTGTCGATATCAATGCATCATAATCGTCTAAGAGACCTGCACATATAACACATATGTGTAAGGTCAGTTACATACAGTGACTAAGAAAAATTTTGTAATCATAAGATAAAAGCTGTTCAAGCTACCTGTAAGAAAAGTTTCTGCTAAATTATTTACACTATTATCACGTAGAATAGCTATCAATCGAACTTTTACTTCTACAACAAATTCTCGCGCCTGGCTCACTAGCCTCATGGATAACTGTTCGGAGTCCCAATTGCACAATCTGAAAAAGATGAATCACATTTAAATCTACTGAATTCGTATCGTCGGCAGAAAATCATTCCTCGAACTTACTGTAAGACAATCTCATGCATATTGTCCATGGAAAGTGCATTCTGTGGCGACTGCAAGCTTCCCAGATTATGGGAGGCTTCCAGGGCAACATTGAAAGACGCACGCATATACTGTTGCAATTCTGTCCACAGGTTCTGGAACTTCATGAACTTCTGCAATTCCTCCCTGCACAGATCTCTGCAATAAAAATGAATCGTGTTAAAATTCTCTATTTTTTCATTCGATCTGAATCGTTCGAAAGTGGCGATAGTTACCTTCTTACTTTATATGTATCCCTTTGCGCATACCCAGCATCCCTTGCACCTTTTATGAAAGCATTCACGGTGTTCATGTCTATTGCTACGTTCTAAAAGCAGAACAATTGATAATAATCAACTCCAGAGAAGCAGAACAGAATGTTCTATTCTAAACTGATGTAAAATGATCGATCCAAATGTTTTACAAAAGTGTTCATAAATTGAATTTTCATTTACATCGGCTTGAATTGTCTTTGTTCGTTAACTTGTTAACGAGGGAGCAAAGGAGTGAATTTACCACTGTCGTAACAAATACAACATGTAACAACCTGTTGCTGATATAATTACAACTACAAAAAGTACAAAAACAGACTCTCCAATGGACAAGCAAACAAAGTAAAAAAATATAGAAGATCGAAAAAAAAAATTACAATCCAAGGGTTACTATTTTATGCTATTGTTGTACACACAAATTCAAATTCTATTTAATGGTACAATACACTAATGCTACTTTGAAATTGGAGAAAGAATAAGGATCTTTCAGAAATCCTTCTTATCCGGCACAGTTTATGATCTTCATCGTCGAAAAAAGAGTGAAAAACATTGTATTGACACAATGACAACGAAAAAACGAGTGAAACATTGACTCGAACTACGTACGTACGCGCGATGTCCGAGGCTCGGCGACGAGTTAATTCGTCATGCGCGGTGGAGGTGTAATTCCCGATGACGAGCTAACTCGTCGGTCCCCGGTGCGAACAAGTTAAGATAGGCGGGAGGAAGAGGAAGAGGAGCGTAGGGTGTTAATGTACACTAAACCCGTCGTTCCTCCGCGAAAGTACTATCGATGGTTTATGATCGATGGCACTCGGAGGGGGTGCAATTATATCGGGTGATGGTGAACGTACCGCGTCAGGGACCAAGTCCGCGACGACAGGCGAGCTGACAGCGTCGCTCTCGTAACCGTCAACCAGGTCCGCCTCCTGTCGCGTTTGCTCGTCGTCTGCAGCGGTGCGGGTGTCGCGAGGAGGTGCATCGTCTGCGTGTTTCTTCGCGAGAACGTCACCCATCGCTACTACGCTGCTTTCCCTCGTCCTATTGCATTGACCGTCCTCGCCGTCGCTGCCGCTCATTCTATCACCGCGTGGTGCAACTGGTACACCAAGTGGATCGTTCGCGAGCACTCGAACCGGACCACACGGCAATCGATACGGTTTTCCACGGGTTTTACTCGGAACCGCGTAAACACCTAAACCGCATTCAATCAACATTCGCTCAATATGGCGTCTCGCGTGCTCGTCCCATGGTTCACCGTCCTGACACCAGGCGACGCGACCCCCGCGGTTGCGCGCAGCGGTCCGGTCAATGGACGATAACGCTGTACAACGAAATCGAACTCTTCTCGAGTTTACCGGTATCTGTCGGGTGATTCTCGCACACTTTGTTGTTCGATTGCTCCATCGCGCAACGTTCACGAAAAATATTGGTTTTTCGTGAAAACTAAAGGATTTTGATGGAAAACGAGGTGTTACGCGAAAACCAAACACGCGAGAATGTACACGTTTGAGTCGGGAGATAGAGGGGACTCTCCTCCGCGTGTAAGTATAGCCAATGATATTGTTGTGTACTTCCTGATAGTTGTAAATGGTTGTTAAAGTTTGAAAATGTGCCGACGCGGGTACTTCTTTTTTGTATTTATGTGAAAAATCTTTTGTCCAGCAGGAATTTACTATACAGGAACGCCTTCTACAAACGTTTTTGGTGAAGAAATCATTCGCATTTGGTATACGAGAAGGTTAAGAAGACGGTGGTACCTTAGTATGCGAGAAGGTTAAGAAAATATTATAAAATATATATAGCGACAGGGCCGTCGCTATGCGTAGTCCACGGGGGCCGGAATGGTTTGAAATCCATGTATGTATGCAAGGGTCAAAATCTAGACAAATTGCCGCTTCAATATTGCAATGAGCAGTTTAGAAGTGGTCAATTGTAGTTCCTAAAAATCGTATACAGCCCAAATTGCGAATTTCTACCTCATCGTGGAATAATTTGTAATATTCTGCAGAAAATTTGAATGCGGAAGCAAGTATGACACCACAAGATGGCTGCCGCTGAGAGATTCTCCGAGAGATTTAGTGTCCAGATTTCTTACGCCCTGAACTCTGACGAACTCTGACGAGAAGCTTGGACCATATACCTATAATAAATGGAAGGACCTCCGATCGAAGGAATACCAATTTTAGGCAAAAAGTATCAATTTTAAGAAAAGGAACTTTTGAAAAGTTCAAAAGCAAATTTCAATTAGAAATCCAGGAAAAAAGGTGACGATGTTCATTGAATGACATGTTAAGCATGTCTTAAAGCATGTCAAAGTAACTTTTATGCATGATTATTCGAAGTATACTCATTAAGATTTCAAATTATCACGTTCCCTGCTGCTCAAGATTAACTTTCCGTTCAAGCCATTTGGTATTATCATTCTCGCTTGGCATAATAATCTTCAGCCAGTTATTTGTTAAACATATTCCTATAAAAATAAATTTATTGGTTTGTTGTGTTATGTATGTTAAACCATACAACCTTTCCTTGATAATTATGATTTTTGCAATATTTTAATTATTGTAAGGCATATGCCGGAAACAAAATAATACAAATGTAAAGTGTGGGGCGCATACGCCCCACGCGGCTTGTACGGGAAGTCTTAAAAAAACGGTCCGACAGGGAACATATTAAGATTACTCGGTATTTTGTATCGTGCGACACGAAACAGTATAATAAGGTGACGTACTCCTACATCTCGTCCATGATATTGGTTCCACTATAATAATTCCGACCGATACTGTAGGATGTGACACAAGTTACTAACATATACTATTTTAATCTATTGTTTTATTTATTTCCTGTACAAAAGTGTATTGTTAGAATAAATATAATAATCATTGACACAATGATTGTCTCTTTGGTAGCATAGACTAGAAAAGATAAAAAATTAATCAACAATATTGTAATTGTTAATATTAAGGCACTATTTCGTAGTGATTTTTCACTTAAATTCTTCTTCTTGAAGTACGTTTTACTGTCGCCTATTCTAATTTCAAGATGTCATTAATTTCAGCATCCAAATCTGAAATTTCTGATATTGACTCCACATACAAAGTTTCTGCTGTTGTATCCTTTGAATTACACGGAGTCGGTCGTGCTATCGAATCATTTAATTTAGAATTAAATGTTGATCCTTTAAGCGAACTTTCTAAAAGTGAACTTGTGGAAGTCATTTGTGGAGTATCATTGTTTTGACTTTGTTTATCTTTTATGTATTTCGAAGAAAATATTGTTTCGACTGATCCGACAGGCCTTTGTCTCACCATACTTAACTGGAAATAAATATTTTTGTTTAATACTATAAAAGGTTAAATATACTTTATAAGTTACCTTTTCTTCGAGTTTTCTCGATATTTCTGCGATTTTATCACTTTGGGACGTTTTCAGTACTATGTTACTTGTGTCTTTAAAGCCTTCTTTTTCTGATAAGTGTTTTTGTTCATCAAAAGCACTATGTAAATAAAAATATTATATACCAATTTTAAGTGTTTTCAAAAAATGTTGAAAGTAGATCGTTTATACCTTAAGATGTCCCAGCTTCTTTTATGTGATTGATCTTCTTGATTATCGTTATGAAATGAACTTTCTGAGTCTACTTCATCTTCCAGATCGAAATTCACTTTCTTCTTAATTAAACTGTTCGATGATACATTTGCAGATTTTAAAACGCTTTTACTCTGTCTTGGAGACATTGAAATATTTTGAGACTCTAACTGTATATTCGAATTATCTTCATTCCAAATGGATTTGGACTCAAAGAGAGATTTAATTTTGCTCAAAGAATCTTGTGGTTGCGGTGTATTGTCTGCTGATTTGGTTAAACTTGAAAACACTTCTACTGGACTATCCATACTTTTTTTACTCGAGATCTTTGCAGTTTTTACAGACAATAATTCATTTTCATTTTCATTTCTAATCGAGTCGTCAGTTTCTGCAGAAGAATATAATTTTCGATCCGGCCCTGGCAAAATAGAAACAGAAACTCCTGAAAAAATAATCATTTACTCTTTTAAGTACCCAAAGAATTAATTCACAAAACGTATTAGTTACCCGAATTTTTCCTATCTCTAAATGTTTTCATTGGCGTTGATTTATCATTGCGTTCGAATTTATCTGGAATCTCTTTTTTCGAATGTTTAGATTGTTCTGTTCCTTTTCTATCTTTAGAGATTTCCTTTCGAACCTTCTGAATTATTTTCGATTTCGTCTCATGATAATTTGGTATCCTCTGAAACAGTTAACATGACAGATTATAAGTTTTCTTCGGCTTAAGATTTCCTATTGTTTTAGGTTTATGGGACGCGTTCTAATGTTTTTAATTTATATTCAACTTATTTTTATAAAATAATGTGAAATAGTCAGTTTTAGTGCTCCGTAAATCTAGTGTTAAAAAACGTTTTTATTACTTTCATAGAAATCTTTTGATGATGCTTCAGGATATTCATTTTCTGTTTAAACGTAGCTTTCGGTATGCCCTGCCATTCCGGATCTATTCCCATATCTTTCAATTTCTGTTCAAACGCATCTAATAAATTTTCTCGCAATCTTTTACGTGGTACATTATGTTGTATTGTCTTTTTAGCTTTCGAATGAGTTGGCAGACTTGATCTACGACTATTTCCTGACGTATTATCGTTAACCACAGTAACACTTTCCGATACGGATCGAGAACTTGATTCAGAAGTAACTGACTCTGAGTCCGTTTCAGAACTTACATCTTTCTTTGAAGTTTCGGAATGTATGCTATTTTTTGTGCTAGATAAAAATCTATTATATATATTTCTGTCGAAGATATCTTCCAATTTTTTTGGCGTAGATTCATTCAACTCGCTTTTTATAATAAACTGATCATTTTTCTCATGGTCTGTGTGCTTTACTTCACTAATAGTCCTCTTTTCTGATTCAGAGTCTTCAGACTCCGACCCATCACTTGTAGTAGAACCTTTTAAATCTTTTTCCACGATCTTCTTATCATCCACTTTTTTGGGCTTTACTATACTTTTATCCTTTTGTTTAATACTTGTTTTGTCTTCATACGGGACATCTTTGTTTCCAGATTTCACCGTGTGAACGGTTTTTATAAATTTATTTTGTGGTTTCACTGGAAACAGCTTCTTTTGCAATTGTGGACCCGATGTATCATCGAAATCCTCTACAATTATTTGTTCCGTTTTCGCATCTGCATGATCGTTCTGTTTAAAATCTCGTTTCTCTGACTCTTTTACATTTATTTTGTACTGATTCTGTACCGTAGATCGATCATATCCGCCCGATAGCTTTTCACAATATCTATTTTTCTCATTTAATTGCGAAATACTTAGTTCATTCGACAAGGACTGTATTCGTTTATTTTGTTCGGTTAATATATTCGATTGATTCGCAGTTTGACGCTCCAAATCGTTCACTTTAGATTCGTATTCGGTTCTCATGTCCTCAGCTGCTCTCTGTGTTTGCTTTAGCTCCATCGTGAGTCTCTCAACATCACTATGATGTTGATTTTCTAGCTGTTCAATCTTTGACTTCCAAAAATTTTCCTGTACCTGTAGTTTCGCTTGCACATTTTCTATATCTGGAGTTAACTGTAAAAATTCAATACAATCAGTTAGCTTGAATGAACCTTGCAAAGCAGCGTTTACTTACTCTTTCGAACAACTGATTCCTTAACTTCTGAAATTCTTTTTCCTGCTGATTCATTAGTGTATATACATTTGTTTCTGTCGTTTTCTCAGAAAGTATCTTCTCTTTCTGTCTCAAGCTCTGTTAAGGAAAATTTGTTCATTAAATGATATATAGTATTATAATTTTTCCTTATCTTATACTTACATGTATCTCATCAAAGAGCATGGTTTTCAAATTTCTTATTTCCTCTTGGTATTCTTTATACCCTTGATTTTCCTCAGGTTTATTATTATGTTTAATATTTTCAACTTCACTTTCAGACAGTCTTCTGTCAGAATCTTTAACTCTTTGTTTCTCAGAAACCTTTTCAGATTCGTTCCGTATCACTCTCTCTGTCTCATTCAGTCTTTCCTTTAAGTTTTTTATTTCATTATGCAGTTTTTCCGTTTCGCTGCGATAATGTTCATGTACAGGAGAGGGAGTCATACATAATTCAGACATGTACGCATGTCTTCTTAAAATGTGACCACTCAGAAACATTGAAGATATAAATGTTTTCGAGCAGTGTGGACACTAGAAAGAAAAATGGAGTTCATTATATGTATTATATAAATTACAGCGTGACAGTGTATAAAATAACATTATTACCTTGAAAATTTCACCACTACTATCTCCAATTCTAGTTTCTAGTAACTTACTCCTATCCTTTGCCTTCTCTTTCAGGTGCTTTACCATTTCCTCTAGAGTTTCAATTTCTTTTTTTAGCTTAACATTCTCTTCTATCTTCGACTTTAGTTCATCTTTCAATATTACTACGCTATGATCTAAATACTCTTTGCAGTACAATAAATATTCAACAGCCAATTGTGCAAGGCGGAAGAGTTTTACAAAACTGGGATCCAAAATCTTAATGTCGTATTCGCTTTCTAAAGAATAATCTATTACACTGTTTATACTATCATCGATCACATAGAAATCTCTGTCTCTTATGATGCGATCTATGTCTATGTTGCCTGGAATCATAATCGTATCAAACATGTGTAACAATTAGGTATATACTGTGCTCATGTAAACAGTGTAAACATACTTATACGATGCCAGTCTACTCGTATCCTGGACTTGTGCATGTTAAAATAAAAACCCGATTCCCTGGCCAGCTTTGGAAAATCATGACACCATTTGGTGCTAACGCGAAATGAAAATGCCATTTCTATTTATTTACAAATCTTGTTAAATGTGTTTGTGCATTGTTTAAAACTACTCTCGTAGAACTACCGATTACTTGAAAATACAAAACGACGAAAGGCAGTGAATGATCGTAATGTGATCGGCATCATTGTTACTGCATTTCAAATAAAACAATGCTATTTCAAGACGGAAGCAATAAATAATATAACCACTTATTGTATTTGTACATTTCGAGGTTAAAATAAGCGATGTAAACAAGATTTAACAGGTGTGACAGGCTCCGAGGAGTGCCACCTACAACTTATTAATTCACGCATTGTGCATTCTTTTATTTTATAAATTATATTTTTACATAGACAATCCAACACGAGGAAATTCTCAAAATAAAATAACAAGTTCGATATAAATACCCAATAAAAAATACCTATAACAATTCTCAAAATTAATGAATATAATTACATGACAATTATCATTTTCACAATATGTCAGACTATTTTACATAAAAGTATAATTTCAGGTAATGCGATTTTCATTTGAAATGGATGTAACGATCGGAAATTTTTACGTTTACGATAAATGTTATGAAACAGATGGGATGGTGTGCAGAATGAAATTTGTTCTTTTTTTATTTGAGGTCGTACGCGTTTTAATAAATTCGTCGCGTCGTCGCGGAGAATAAATTGCATAAATTGAATAATAAGGAAAAACGATGGCTTTCAAACATAAATCGCTGATTGGCGAGGGAAGGAATGGCGATTCACGGCACGAAACATAATTGGTCGTCGACCGCACAAAAATGTCTGATAGGTTCGTTCACATTCGTTTAGCGTTCTTGATTTCTGTGCCTTTCGTGATCACGCTTCACTTCGACCGGTACCTCCATCTTGTTTGTTTCATCAATAGAGGTAGTGTGAGATTATTTGGGCCGATTAAATATTGTTTTAAAGTGTTTTTCTACGGGTCTGGCAAACGTTGAACAGTAACCAGAGCTGTGAACATGTCACACGGCGGTAGGAACGAATGTAGAATTTACGTGGGCAATTTGCCGCCCGATATAAGAACCAAAGACATCCAGGACCTTTTTTACAAGTTCGGTAAAGTTATCTTTGTTGATTTAAAAAATCGTAGAGGACCGCCGTTTGCTTTCGTCGAATTCGACGACCCAAGGTACGCATAACGAATTTACGATTCTCCAAACCATACCTATTTCCCGTGCATATCGTGCACTGTTATCGGATATTTTAATTATCCGTCTATCTTATCTTTCTATTTTTTCAGCGAGAATAGTCTTATTATTTACATTTGCATAGTCTTCAGGAATTCAAATTGTATTTACCGATCTTCGAAATTAACTGCGGTTCATTAAGATTAACCACAGAATGATATTGATATTTCGAATAAATATTTATTGAAAATGTACATGGTGTCTCAGGTTGTAATGGTCAAACTTGGTCGGTATATTCCATAGATTGAAAGAGGAGAAAAATGTTATATAATCATGAGTGATTTCATGTTTTCTTCAGAAGTTATTACAAAAATATTGGATACGAAACACTAACATATTTGCAGTTATTGCAACAATATGTGGAGATAGATTAGCAATATTTACATGTGGTTGTTTATACAAGCTGTCGTTACACTTATTTTCTTATACAGACGTACAGAATTTAGTGGCCAGGCTTGATCATTAAAACTTGGAGAATCCTGTACAAAATGGAACATGCAGTACATATGATACCTTGTTTACAGAGATGCCGAAGAGGCAGTGCATGTAAGAGACGGATACGATTACGATGGTTATAGATTAAGGGTTGAATTTCCAAGGGGAGGTGGACCTAGTAATAATTTCCGAGGTGGTCGTGGTGCTGGTGACACTGGAAGGGGTGGTCGTGGTGAAATGAGTAATTCTAGAGGCCGTGGACCTCCTGCGAGAAGATCTCAGTATAGAGTGCTTGTTACTGGACTACCACCGTCTGGTAGCTGGCAAGATTTAAAGGATCACATGCGCGAAGCTGGTGATGTATGCTTCGCGGATGTTTATAAAGATGGTACTGGGGTTGTTGAGTTTTTACGGTATGAAGACATGAAATATGCTGTGAAGAAGTTGGATGATTCCAGATTTAGGTCGCACGAAGTAAGCTACCTGTTGAATGATTAATTTAAAGGAAACAGTCTGTACTACGAGATTCTTTTCTGTTTGCAGGGTGAAGTAGCCTATATTCGAGTGAAAGAAGATCATAGCAGTGGTGACAGGGGGCGCAGTGAAGACAGAGAGAGAGGACGAAGTCACTCGCGAAGCTACAGCCCACGGCGTCGTGGTTCACCCACGTATTCACCATTACGGCGTAATTACACGCGATCAAGATCTCCCTCCAGATCTCGTTCATACGACTAGTGTGTACGTATATGTTTCACATGGTAATATAAGTAAAAGGCTTATCGATATTTGCTTTACCATGTTTCATTATTACTGATTTGAATTTCACTTAAAGACACCTTCCAATCCAAATCGACTTTGTACAAATTATGAAATTATTACTCTACACGTTGTTTGAATTTAGTAATTGCATTGTATGTAATGTATAGTTAGAGCACGGTTCGTTTTATATATATACCAAAACTATTTCTTAATTATTTCGTCATTTCGTTTTGTTTCATTATTTTATTTATCAACTGACGATTTTACAAAGACGTGTCTGAAGGTTATTAATTACTGGAATAAACCGGAAATCGTGATTGGACATTTCTAACAGTGGACACTAGCATAACGTTACAATGTCATTATTCTCGTTGCTGAAATAAAGAGGAATCGTGCTCGTATTAATTGCATAATATTGTTGATGGTACATTGATTAGAGTTACTTTTACATCTAAAAAAAGAAAATACATTCCTTTGTGTATTTTACAATTTATTTTGACACCACAAGTACATTTGAAATGTGTAACAATTTTGAAGTATTACGAATGAGAACCTAAAACGCAGTGACTAATATAATCAGTCGTTTAATCGGTATTCACATAGATAAGTACCTTTTGTTGTATAATTACCAATATTATATATACGTTCAGAGCTAATGTTCTCATTTAATGGATTAATATGCGATCATTCTCATTGCACTGCACAACATCACAATTGGTAAATGTACGAGAAAACTTAACTCGATGTGAATACAACGTTTGATTGTCGTTTTACACTTATTTATTCACAGTGTAGTGTTGAGAGAACAGCACAGTTTTATGCATACTTAACATCTAAAATTCATTCAAGCTTCTAATACTAAAAAAATGCTTGACATCTAAATTTATAAAACTAACATATTGTTTTTTCTTTTATTATTGATTGCTCAAAATTATTTTGTGCAAGTAAAAAAGAAAAAAAGGAAACAATGATATGACGAAATAACTACATATTTTTAATATGTGATACACGATCTGTAGACAAGAATGTAATACAGTACAATGAAAATTGATTCGACTTTAAGAAAAGATTTGTTTAACCCATTGAAAAAGATACATCTTCTTAAGAGAAGCATTAATTTTACCAGATAACTCGTATGTACAGACAAATACATCAAGGTTGTTTACACGGCTCATCGTCGTTCAAATTATCACAAAAGTTAGTTTCCGTTTTGACTATAAATGATGACAATACAACATGCTCCATGTGCTGAAAATATAATACCTAGAGAATGTAATACATCGATATCCATCAAACGATGGTACATATAAGGCATAATGTTTGATAAATGTAGGTAAAAGATTTATTTTTTGCTAAACAATCGATAATCACACAACCAGTTTATTTTTCGGAAAAAGAAAATTCTCACAGGTATCTCTTGTTACGTATTCTTCTTGTTTAGTCGATTCGGTAACAGATTAAAAATACGTTTTTCCGTGTATTCTTCAAGTTCTCTAACGACGATCAAATCGGGCCACTCTTCTGGTTTAATGAAGGAAACTATGTACTACATCTAAACGAGAGAAAGAAACATAACTGAATCTATTATTGTTATGAATATATAAATAACATATCTGTTACAATCGTATGGATAGATCCTGTGAGACATCCATATTATAGTAAATTTTAAGTTATACACGACCTATCTAGAGAAATGTGTTTTTACCGTCAATCGATTACTTTCGTATCGATCATGATACTTTTTCCACCACACACATTTCTCGGTTGACGTTTTCCTTTTCGAGATCAGAATAATTTTTTATCCGGTACGTCTGACGCCAGAAAAATTGCATTCTGAAATTTCTTACGATACATTCTAAATGGTGAAGGAAAACAATGATTTCGTGTAAACTATTATTATTGCAAATAAATACCGTGACTTTCGTCCGCGTTTGCATCGCCAATTGAAAGAAAAAAATGTTCGCGTCGAACACCCGCAAATTCTCCCGCTTTGCACAAGCAATTGCTCAACCGTTATCGCATTCACTCGTTCGCCCGTGAGTCACCGGTGTTGCATTTGCAATGGTAAAATTTTATATATAACATTAATGCATACTGTATAAGGGACTAATGTATTTTTTCTTCTTTTGTATATTGGATTGGATTATAAACACAATGAATGAAAAACTGAAATCGACACGATCTTGCTTCTTGGATGGATATAATACACATTCGCTTGACGGTGGGATGAGATGGAATGCGTTTTGGATGGATTTTGTATGGAGCATATATTATAAAAAAGGATTAAGACGTATAAAAAAAAAATGGGAATGAAAATAATGAGACAGAGTAAGGATACTTTCAAGAGGAAGTTCAGGATCAGGAGAGGAATATCGGATAATGAAAGAAGGGATCCATTTCATTCAAGGATTCTCAAATTAGCTGGATTTTCATCAGAAAACGTTGGCAAATCCATTTACAAGGATTCGAAACGATATCGTTCCGTGTAGTTTTCTTTTTCGCATTGCCGGGCAAACTAAAGCGACCGTATATATAATATTCTCCAGATCGTGGTTTACAATAGAGCAGTGCTTTTAACGTTGACGAACTAAAACACGGGAGAGAATGATCGAAACCGTGACACCAGACACCCGGTAACGAACAGCTCTTTGGGACAGTGATTTTCGTAACTTTTTTCTCTTACGTTTTTTCCGAGACCGTCCGGAACTGGTAATGGGAGTATATGTTAATCTTTTCCGTAAATATTTTGTTTTTTTTCGTCGAGCGGCTCCGGCCGCCGCTGTTTTCGTAAACGGGAGTATCACGATCGTACGGTTTTGTCGTTCCGGAGACAATAACTTTGAAATCTTCTTCCGAAGGAATCCCGGTTAACCACACTCATTCATTCATCTGTATAAATCGGCGAGAATGCGAGACACGAGAATAATAAAAAAAGACTGGTTCCAACACGCGAGAGGAGGACGAACCACTCCTTCAGCAAGTCTTCTTCGTTTCTCGTTGACTCGTGCAACGAGGGTTCGCTGTGTAATAGGAAGTTCTGCGGTTTAGCATTCCTCAGGATCCAAAGGAGAAACGGCGGAGAGCGAGCGTCCATGGGGTGTCCCCACATAAGGAAAACTGTCGCGATTTCTGTAAACTAGCCCTGGCTCACAGGCTTCGTTCCACTTCGGGAGTCACAGCCTCGTCTCCGAACCGTTCTTCTCTCGGCTATATATGTATATATCTCGATCTTGGATTGCATTATTGATCGATCGTGTGTCCTGTCTCGATAACGAACTATCATCGTCCGGGATAACTATAACGCGCAAGAGGATAACGTTCGGATTATTCGTTCGGATAAACTAAAAAAAAAAAAACATTATGTAAAAAATGTAAACGGAATATCCTTCATCTATTAACAAGGAGCGGCTCTCCCCTAGTTGTAGAGGATCTCCCGGGACAAAAAAAATCTCTATAAAACGAAAGACAGGATTCGGAAAAAAAAAACGGTTGGATTAGGATGCTGACGGAATTAATTAGAGTTCATGATGGATTCTTTGGATGTGTCGCCGGATCGTGTGTTATAAAATGGATCGCTTGGATCTTTTGACCGGATACCGCTCTCAGGATTCATACTCAGGATCTGTAAACGGATTTGGATTAACGGTGTGTCGATCTCTGATCGAGCATGAGCCTCTCGCTCATGCTTCAAATAGGTTCTCACGGATTTCTCGCCTAGGTCGGATACGGGATTTGGACTTGCACTTAGCGGGATCAATACATACAGGATATAGTCGGATATCATTTTTCACGGATCGAAAAAACGGATGTGATCACTCGCTGTAAGGTATTTGATCATGTTTAATATCTGATGTCCCTTCGATATATATATATATATATATACATACACAGACATACACGTACACAACATATAATATTTATCTGCATGCATCTCTTCTAAACGAACAGTATTTTTATACCGCCCACTAAAAGTCCCACTCTATTTGATTTTGTCACCAGAACAACAATTCGTCCACCATCAGAAACTAACTTAAATAACAACAGTTGTACAACGCTGTTTGTTCGAATGAATATTTAAGTGTGTTTGATCTAATCGTTCATATCCTTTACGTTCAGCTTTGAAACACCGTTTCAGACCCCCCCCCCCCCCCGAAAGAAACATGCTCGAATTTTTTGGCAGATTGAGTGTCTTATCTCCCTGCCTCACCCCCGAAAACCATTCTTTTCTCTCTCTCTCTGGTAGTATTAACCTTTCCAAGATAGTATCCACCATTTTTTTTTTCCACCCATATCACCAAATAGAGAATTAATTGTTACATCTTCGTATTTACGTTCTTTTTTCTTTGTTCCTCGGCGATAGAGATTTTACAGAGCTCCTGGTCGTTGATATCTAATCGGGAAGAAACAATAAACGATATGCTTTGTTGCCATTCACATGTTCTTGGATATCCTGAACTCCTTTCCTCAACTAATGTGTATTATTCTAAAGTACTTCTATATTTTTTTGTTTAATTGTACCATTGGTATTTAGTTCACTTTCTTTTTGTGTGCTTGACGCAGGATTCTAGAGGGGTATAGTCATATTTTCTTTCTATGGAATCCACTATAGATCTCTTGTTTCTTTTGGTTTTTATTTCCAACATGTTTCAGTTTGATTTAATCGAAGAAAATATATAGATTACTGTGATCCATTAATTATTAAGAAATAGCTCTATCGAAGATTCATGCTTTTTAGTCGGTATATTATTCATATTTTTTTTCTTCTATCAAAATATAATGTATTAGAGAAACAATTTGGTTTTCGAAAAATGCGGATTTGAATGTACAATAGGAATTCTGGAGCATCTATATCATTAGGTGAGTAACATGATATCAAGACAAAGAATTAATCTAGCTATTAATCTTCTGTTATCAGTAAGTCCGTTTGGATGATCCATTGAATCAAGAGAAGAATATGCTTCTACTGGTCTTGGATACATAACTAATTGATAAAGTAAGAGTTTTATACGATTAGTTATTGTACCTTATATCGTTGTTATTAATTCAAGTCTTCGTTCGGTGCTGTTTTTAAATACATTTTATAAAAGCTTCGATTACTGTTTCAATATGTACATGTGAATAAAATGTCTTTGTTCTTCTGGAACCACGTCTGTCTTTCGCGACAGGGTTTTGCAAATCGTTAGATTCAAGCTCATTAATCTTTCCGCAACTTGAATCTAATTATTTGAAAGACTCCATTCTGGTTTTCTCACTCCTGAATAGTCAGTGAAATCGCGACTACGCATTACCAGCATCATTATCAGATTACAGATCTTTATGCAAATTCCAATGTTCAAAAGCTACATTTCTAAAAATTGGAGCGCGAAGAAGTAATACAAAGCAGTAATACAAATATTACTAATTTTCCTTAATACACACCTTCACAAACTTTTGTGCACTGTAAATGCATAAAGGTCTGCACTATGATGGTTACATTATTGTAACAAGATTTAAGGTTGAATTCTCGAATATTTCAAGCAACTATCGTGCAAGTTGTTTATTTGAAAATATACAAAGTGTGGAGTGACATAACCGGGCAAGATAAAGGAGTCCGTTCTTCGGGTCTACATCATTTCGCGCACGGGTGTGATGACCATGTCTCTGATGAGCACGTTTTCTGGGGTCTGCATCGCGAAGAGGATGCAGTCGGCGACGTCCTTAGGTTTCAAGGCCATCTGTGGGTTCTCCTTCAGGAATTGGGCTGTTATGCTGCTCTCCACTAAGCCGGAAGAGATGCACTGCGAGAAGAGAGACATATCCTTTACTCGTCAGGATCTATAGGTAGGAATATAGTGATTAGAACGAGCTGGGAAACTCACCATGACTTTGATGTTGGATTTGAGTTTTGCTAATTCAGCGCGGAGACATTCAGTCATCGTGGTCATCGCGATTTTGCTGGCAATGTAGGCTGGGGACCATGGCAGCTCAGAGCACATGGGCATCCTCCATGAGTAGACGTCGTTGATGTTCATGATCATACCATTGTCAATTCCTGGAAACATAATGCTCAGTTCCGCTTCACTGGGAAAAATCCTCTATCCAGAAACTTAGACAATCATTGAGGATTTTTAATTGTTTTTTTTCTTTAAGTATAAGTGTTGTAGAGGATGTGTACGAAAAGGGACCTATGTTTTTTAAAGACTACTTCTTTTAGTCGCAAGTAGCTTTTGCAGTTTTAAGTATTTTGACATAAAAAAAATATATAATGTAGTCTTTTCCATTTTTAAGAATATACGTTCCACAATTTTCTGATTCTTGGATGCCCTAATGTCTCTTCCAAGGTGATCTAGCCGTTAGAATACTCACCCTTCTTGCGCATCATCTTCAGGACTTCCTTGGTCATGCACGTGAGTCCCAGGAGGTTCACGTCCATGATCTTCTTCCAGTCCTCTATGTCGCTGCTCTGCATTGTGAACTTCATGTTGATAGCGGCGTTGTTTATCAGGATGTCGAGAGCCCCCAGGTTCTTCTCGATCCACTCCAAAACGCGCTGGATGTCGCACTGGTTGGTGAGGTCGCATTGAAGAGGGTAGAACTTGCCTGGCTTGTTCTTCAGCTCGTCGGCGAGGAGCTTCGAAAAATAAAGGGAGCGTTTAACGAGAAGCTACGACGAAGGGGAGCAAGCTGTCGAGAAAGCTGAATGGTACCTTCATCTTGTCGACGGAGGGGGCGATGCCCACGACCTTCATGCCCTTGGAGATCAGGCTCTCTACCAGGGCTCTGCCGATACCGGAGCTGGCGCCGGTGATCAGGGCTATCTTTTCAGACCAGAATTTCTGTTCCATGGTTGTCGGAAGTGTGTTTTGCTTTCTCGTGAAAACGGCGAATGAACGGTGCGAACAATGCGAAGTCGATCTGCATTTTTCGGTGGTCCGCCGGCCCGTTTTATACCAAAGTGTAGTTGCGGCCCAAGATTACCGAGGTCAGGGGCCAATCTTCAAGAATAAGATATATTTCACCGACCTGCTCGTATACATCCGCCCCATCACGATACGCCCAAAACGATACTATTTTATTTACGAGGGTATAAATCACACGCGTGGACGCATCCCGCCGAAGAAATTGATCGCCGATAATCGTATTTTGCACTGCAATCTGCTGTCGCCTCTGGAGATAAAGATGCAATCGTTTGGTGACTTTTTTCTTGTACGAGGACAGAGATGGGCGAAGTGTAATTTAGGATAAACAATTTTACGTGGACACGATGTTGGACTTGAAATAGCTTTTTGAATTAATCAATACTCTATGCAAGCACCTTGATACTTTTCTTGTAGGCTCTATCTATTGTAGAGAATGAAGATATTCATATTGGCCAATCTGTAAAGATATAAAGAATCTGTAGTTCCATTTTGGAGAACAATAATGAATTTTATATTCATTAGTGGGTGGTGCACTAAATTTTTACTCAATTCTAATTTTTTTTTAAATATTGTCTATTGACGGTTTTTAATCGTTTCTAGGATTTACTAGAAAATGTTTAGTAACAGTTGTTAAATGTACAAGTGGTTTTGAAAAATGTCTTTTTATTGAAGTTCCGACATTGCAAATTTATTAGCAGAGCACATCTTTAGCGTACAGTTTTACTGAAATTTGCATTCAGTTCTTTATCATCTTTCATCTAGATGAGAAGGATATTCAACGTCTACATTTACCTCGCTTCCATGAAGAAAGATGTGTGTAAATACAATTCAAGATACGCGAGTGTATTTACAGCTCATTATAATTAACGATAAAACGTGATACACCTATCGAAACGGCGTAACACTTTACACATATTGCATCAGACGTTTACGTGTAAAGTTTTTCACATTCGGCGCGATACTACAGTCACCGCGCAGAGATCGTTTACACTTTAACGTTAATTAATTTAAAAAAAGAGGGAGAAGATACAGTCTATATGAAAGAAACAAGAACAATTAATTCGTCTTCAATTACACGAACTGATCTGCAATAATCGTTCCAATTTAAAAAACACATCTCGCATTCAAATTTCATTTTTCGCAAAATACGTACGATGTAGAAACGATTACGAATACTGCATTAGAATTTTCAAAGATCGCGGGAGTTTCCTTTTCGGTGCGAATCGATCTATCGTCTCTTCGATAGGTCGATCCCCGTAAAAAGATTGATACAACCCCGTATCGTTGGGATCTCGAAGAAAAACAAGACCCTCGGCGGCAGTTTCGCAACACTTCGGATCTTCCTTTTTCGAAGACCGATTCATTTGCACCGTGCCGCGGGTCTTGTTCAAAAGTGCCTCTCCTCGTTGCACCCTTAAATTATTCAACCCTATGTCGTCCTCGTTCAGCATTTGAATTACTCGATCGGCCAGATCGACCGCCTCTTTCGAACGACCCCCTTCTATCGCATCGTCCGCGTACTCGTTCAGTATATCGACTATCCGCTGCAATACTTCGATATCTTTCGTAAAATCGGTCGAGTGCAATTCTCGCGCCATCTTCCGATACTTCAGATACGACTCCAACGCCAGATCAGACTCCCCGCGTCTAAGGAAACAGTCGCCGAGGAGCACGTGCGATTCCGGGGCGAAATCCGTTAATTTACTCTTGTAAATTACGTGCGCTGCGGTCTCCAGTTTGTCTTGCAACATGTACTCGATCGCCTTCTCGTATCTGCGAACGATTCATCCGTACATTCAGGTTCGTGGAAAAGTCGAATGGCAAGTACCCCCGCGTCTCCTTTTACACGAGAATTTCTCATACGGTTCTTATAATCTGCTTCAGCAATTGTTATATGGGTTTTAATACGTTCCGTTTATTATCATATGGTTTCCAATACGTTCTCATATGTTTCGGACACGGTTTCCACCGTGTAAAGGGAGTCCAAGGTGTAGGTTGTATTCCCGCCATAAACTAAATTTTTATTTCGTAAATGGACCGCGGATTTTGAGTATTTCTGGCAAATGTGAATAGATAAAGATATGGGATAGTAACATTGTTATTATGTGCCGTGCTATTGTTGATTTCGGAGAGTTATTAAAGAAAGGAATCGCTATGAGGAAAAATCCGCAGTCCGTTTCTAACTCATATATCCCTAAATATCCATTTATCGTGATGACGATGTTGCGATAATATTTTTCAATTTAATTAGACTTCAACCTAGTCGGATTAGGTTAATATAGTTGTTATACCAGCGGAGATAATCGGTATTGCGATCGGTATCACTGTCGATAACGTAGCGAGCTCGATCATAGACTATGTGTAGAAATAGATGTAACGGTCAATGTATGTTTTAGGGCTCACGGACTTCATTATCATTTCACAAAAGCTAACTGTAGGGGTTGACTATAAGGACTAATTACGGGGGCCAACTCTGAGTGCTACTTCTGAGAGTTAGTTCCGAAGACTATTCCTGAAATTACTATTTCTGAGGGTTAGTGCCACCTCTGAAGGCTAGTACTAGTTTTGAAAGCTAGTGCTACCTCTGAAAGCTACGGCTAGTCCGTAGGCGGAATACTGATGCTAAAAGGAATAAAATAAGATTGTTCGCATGATCTACATTAAGAAATCTTTAGTTATCGTCCTTACTGTATCAGATACCACTGCTGGACCATCTCGTTCTTTGTCTCGCGTACCGAAAGCTTTCCCAGAACCGATTTCTGAACATCGACGGACGGGTCTACCAGACTTGCAAAATGTCGGCTAACGCTTTTCAACCAAGCGATTGCCTCGTCCAGTCGGCCAGATAGTCGTAGAACGACCGCTTTTAACATAGTGAAACCAGGGTTCATCGGATTGGTATCTAGCGCCTTGTCTAGGGTGATCAACCCTTTGTCATAGCAACCGTGCATGCACCATAGCACTGAGAATCCTATGAGCGCGTGACCAGCGCTGTACACAATCTGTACATGAATAAATTTATAAAAATGTAATCTCTTCTTTGCCGCAGGTGATACAAACTTGCAACGACTCCTGAGCATGAGCGTTGGCCTTGTTTAACTCGAGGGCCTTCAACAGCATGCGTCTAGCCATCCCCAGGTCCTTGAAATAGATCTTGTAATCGGCATACACGGTTAAAAGGTGGGACAATCGGTCGCCAACAGCCCTGTCTGCAAACATTTTCCAGTAACGTTGGAACAATTCATACTTCTTCAGCGTACGCAGAACCATTAGCAGTTTATCCTGTTGATTAATTGTATCAATTTTATTTCACGAAATTATACCGAAGATTATATTCGTTCTCCTGCGCTCAGCGTTTTGCTACGGTTGAAATGGACTTCGTTTGGCCGAGATTGATTTTTATCGTGCAATTTTTATCGAACAATTGGATATAAGCAAATAATGTTCGCAACGTATCAGTTGTGAATTTTTGCGGAATAAAAATCATAAGGATTCACCTCTACATCGAGCGCTTCCACTGTTGGCGTTGTCAACTGGAAAACTTGTTCGTAGTCACCTAAAGCCATCGTGAGTCTCTTATGATCGTAATGCCAGTTTCCTCGTGAGGTATAGCAATCGATCAATTGGTCATTGTACATATTCTGCGTCCTTTTGCCTCCCATCTTCAGGTCGTACTTTGTCGCTTGCCTGGCGTTTTCGAAACTGAGTATTGCTTTCGTTAATTTCCCTTAAACGGTACAACCACCTGTAGCTCCAAAGAACTATCGTCAGACTCGCTGACGCAATCATCATTATACGTTCCCGCCGTTTCGAAAGAATCACGATGCATATTTTCTGATAGAGTCGCGGCACTATAAGCGTATGAATCATTTATAATAGCTTTATAATGTTTTATTACCTTGACGACGATATATCTCGCCGTCCAGACCGTAAAAACCGTGGAACGTCGGCTGTAAAAACAGTCCTCTTTTAATCATTTTAATCAACTCAGGATGATCCTCCTCGGTTTGGATGAGCTTCTGAGCTTGCTTGTACAAGTTTCTTGCTTCGTGAATTTCTTCGCTTTTTGTGAGCGGCTTTTGAGCCATCCATAGTACCCTCAGCTGCATAATAGTTAATTTTTTGATGTTTTTAAGTGTTATTCTCATTCTAGTACTTTTTAGCCTATCCAATAATTAATATTCTTCTTCTTATGCAGCTTTTGTTATATTGCTTAAGGCTGTATGATAACTGATAACTGGACTGCATATATATACATATATGGGTTTATGGATTTTAGAAGTGTTATAAAAACATTAAAATATAAAGTTCAGTAGAGTTTTATCTGATTTATATTTGATTTTGAATCGCAAAGGTTGCTGCTACTGAAAATTATTTTTCATTCGATTCCGCTTTACTAAAATTCGTCCATGACAGTGGTGAGTTGCACAACATGCAGTCTATTAATTTTCACAGGTGCATATTGTAACACTCTTTTAATTTTTCCTACTACATTATCGGCAGCGATGTTTCGTAAACTTGTAGGGCAATATTTATTCAATTTTCTTGCAATAAATGGTATAAACAAAATTGTAGGCTCGCATAGTTTATATTCGACGTGCACTATTGAACGTAACAATTATAGTGCAGCTCACTTTCAAAACTTCCTGATGAGGATTCTTGTAGCGTAGTTCCGGTGGCGCCAAGGCTTTCTTCTTCTCCGCCAAATCGAATATCTCCATTGCGTTTCGCGAATTTTACAACCGAGATACGGTTTGTTTTCGTCAGAGCAAAATCGTGCGATTGGTTACGTCACACGTAGCATCTCGGGGAAGATAGTGTTAATTACCGTATAGGTGAAACCAGCCAGAAACAACGATAAGGAGCGAACTTCGCTCCGTTGATTCACCTTCACCTATTTACAACAGTGCGCACAAATTAAGAGAGCTACACTAGAATTAAGAAACGCTATTTTCGAAGTCGTAAAAGATTATGCGTTGCCTCTGGATTTTCTCCTGCAATGAACGCAATTTATCGTAGATTACAGAAACCTTTATTGAAACAATTCAGCTACAGTGGACTTTTACTGTTGCGGTTGATTACAATGTTACAAAACGATTATTAATAACATTTAAATATTATAATAACAACAGTAATCTTATTGTATATATCATTGACCATTAATTAAACGAAATAGTCTCGAGGGACCGCGTGTAGATGCACGAAAGCAAAAATGTCAACTAGAAGAAAGCCAAAAGATTCCCACATCGAAAAGTTAATGTTCCTCTACCTGGAGATAGCTTGACAACGAAGGCAGCAAATTAAAAACTATAGCGAGACTATCTCAGACACGTATTCATTTCTCACCGATTCCCAAAAATGTACACTACACTGAATAAAACATTGGAGATCTAACGCGTGTGGCGAACCTAACTCTGTAACAAACAATCACCAAAGATAATTACGACAGCTAGGGTATTCAATGATAGAGGGAAACGCTGTAGTAATGGTAGAACCACTAGTTCACTACCAGGATTCGCCGAGAGGACGCAGTACGATGTCCTGTACCTGAAAATGGCATCGTAAATTCGTTCAGACTTTTACGAAATTAACAATCACGAGAGTAGCATCCATGTTAACAAGATATAACAAGGATTGTCCATGAACAAAGAATTTCTCCCAGCACTTACGACAACGTTTGGACCACACGACAGAATGTAAACCGCTGCCGCAGCTACGTCATCCGGATCTAACGTAGGAAACGACGCTAAAGCTTCTTCGGAGTACGTGCTGTAGGATATCATCAGCTCTGTCGCGACAAGTCCTGGACTTATACCCTGCGAAAGAAATGTTCTCAATATATTAATAACAAACTACACTGTGGTCCCGTAGTTTTGATAATAATCTCGAACTTTCTTAGTCTTCCTACTTGTCTCAAATTGTACGTACTTGTTTTAAATTGCAAAATCTACGGTATATTAACACTACATTTACGGGACCCGTCACAATGACGGATTCTAATATTTTTAATTCACGATTATTGAGTTTGCAAGCATGGATCCATGAGGAATTATTTAACAAATTCATTTCTCTGGGTGTATATTATTAAAACAATGGCTACAGATTTTGATGGATATATTCATGCTATTTTTGCAAGGAAATGTAAAATAATAATTTTTAGTGCTCCGTAAACCTAGTGTGAAGTTTTCTGAAGTTCAGAAGGTGGTAATAAAATATTAGGACGGAAAATTGGGACAGTACCGTCACTCGTATTCGGGTTCCAGTGAGCTCGTGTCGCAGAGTCTGAGCCAGAGCGGCGATGGACCTCTTCGAGGCTGGATAAACGGAGAATCCGGGAATAAAAGGGACTCGTTCGGCGGCGAGGCTGTTCACGTTAATCACGACGCCCTCCTCGCCATCTTGGCGCATCATTCGGACAGCTTCTCGCGTGCAAACGCACAAGCCCAGCACGTTCACCTCGAAAACTTCGCGCCAGTCCTCCAGATTCCCATCTGCGACGGGAGACATTTTCCGAGGAAATTTTTCAAACTGTTCCAACGAACAGGGTCAGGGTTTACCTATCAACGAGGACTCTTTGGTAATCCCTGCGTTGTTCACCAACACGTTCACGGGCCCTAAATTCTCCTGCACCCACGCGAAAGCGGAAACGACGCTCTCCTCTTTGGAAACGTCGCATTCGACGGGATGAAAATTTCCAGGCCCGTCTTCGAGGCTTTCTGCGAGCTCCTTCATCTTGTCGACCCTTCTTGCTAGACCGGCTACCATCATTCCTTCAAAAAATTTCAATATGGTTACGTTCCAAATTAAAGAAAAATTGTTCTTTTGAAGTTATATGCGCAAGTTACATTTACGTGACAAGCTGGAATATGAAATTATTTTTTGTTTGCGTCAAGGGGGTGATACACTAACCCTTAGCACTCGAACGGTGACTGTAAGGCACCACTAAAAATTGCTAATCAAAATATTCTTTACATTATTGGATTTATTTGTATTTAATAAATTACTAAACATTTCGGTATTTTACAAGTTGCACCATTTTCGTATGTATAACAAAAATAGATATGTGTATAGAAGGAAAATATTCTACGTAGGAAGAAATGTTTCATTTTGGAGTTAAAATAGCTTCGAGTGCAAAGGGTTAATTTGTTAATGGAAAACAAAGTGCTCACCATTTCGCACGAGCTGTTTGACAATGGCGGCACCGATTCCGGAGCTGGCGCCAGTAACCACCGCCACTTTACCTGTCCAACGGTCCATCCTGACGGTGTCACGTCCAACTCGAAACTGTTCGACGGGATCGCGGTATTAAGGTCGCGCTTATAAGTCTAGAAATTGATAGGTAAAAACTCGGGATCAGCGAAAAATTCATTGGACTGGTCTGACCGGAAATCCGACACCGTCGCGGTAAACCCATACCTAGCCTTCAGTCTGATACGTCCTCGACAATCAATGTTGTTTGCGAGATCCCCGACATCCTGTCTGCGATCTATTCCGATCCAGGCTCTGTTCTGCCGTTTGCTGTTTCTATAATTACCTGTTTGTACGGTCTCCGTTTTATCGCGGACTGGCAACTTGAACAATCTAATAGGAACAGAGATCTTGACTTGCAAACTGGACGATCTGATAGGAAACGGAATGTTTTTTTTTAATAAACTGCAGAACTATTTTCATTTGTAACTTTGTTCAAGTATTTGAGGACGTCTGGGGACTGTTTACGAATTTTTATATACAGCACAAATTCAGTATTAACATATTATCTACCGGCTGAGGATTTTTAAAAGAATCCTTTAACATTAACAGCAACAGCAACAACTCACCCTCAATAAAAAAATCTAATGCTCGTGATCTCTTTCAGGATTATTGTATGAAAGATTTTTAAGCTTGCATTTGGAACGTCACAATTATTGAGAAGCCTATTTAGTAGGCTTCCGGTAGATAAAGTGTTAAGAATGGCTAAAATATGATCGTGAGAATATGATGACAGCTAAAATAATTTCATGGTTAACTAGTGATCGATAACATTTAATTAGGATGGCTGAAGGTCAATTTTTCTTACGTTCTCGCTGAAAGACGTTCAATAGTACGCTCTCGATGCGCTTCGTCGAGGAACTGCAACTGCACCGCGGTACACGATGCACCACTCGATGTAGGACGCTAATTGAGAAGCCCTTGATGCATACGAATTACATTGTTTTCGTCTGCAGGAGTCATAGATTTTTATGCGTATTGACAAACTGTTCGCAAAACGAAACTCTTCACTTACAACGTAACAAACTGCAAAAACAATATTATATCAACCCTAAAACAACACTTGCATAACGATTAATGGTGCTTCGAAATGTCACAAAATTATTGAGCTTTATTACTGTCTTATATGACTTAACTTTATTGCGGTCTTAATGATTAAAAAAGAAAAACTGCAACTGTATGTATTTATTAATAAAAATCTCGATAAAGTGGAAGAACATGTAAACAATTAATGTAGCACGTTGCTGTCAGTTCGCTTCGTTCACAAACAAAGCACGGATGCGGTTCATCAATCAACGAAGCTTGATGAGGACCTCGTCCGCGATTGCGAAATCAATTGTCCTGTGCATAATATGTCGTTGACAGGCTCGCGTGTAATTTCAGATCTCGCGTTGTGGATGAAATTGGTAATCTTAACGAAAAACAACACCGTATTAACAAAAACAAAAAATGTTTCTCATTGATCCAAGACGTTGGAACAATTTAAAATATACCTGTTACATTAAAATTGTTTTTTAATGTAATCGGTAGACCGCTAGTAAACACTGGACTAATAGATTTCAGTAATTGGAAAATTATATAACAACAACATTCAATAAATTCAATTCTTTTGATGGTTTTAGAAATCTAGTCAGCAGACGAAAGGATAGAAGAAAAGCCTTCGGTTCAAAATCGTGTGAACCATTATTTGAGGAAATAAAATTAATGAATAAGATTATTTTAAGGAATTTGGATATGTAGGATAAGTAGGGTACGTGTGAACATCGTCGGTCAAATCTACAAGTATTTATTGGATATAAGGCGCCTACATTGCTGAGTACTATACACTTGAATGTATCGAGCCTGATCCAGTGGAACTCTAACAGTAGTCCGAGACAGGTTCGTCTCGACGAAACGACAATGATTCGCTAAAACATTGTCCAAGCGCTAAACAGGAACTGCTAATTAGTGGGCGGTAGGCATTGAGAGAGTCTCAGAAGTCAGAGGTATATCGGTGGAACTTCCAAATCGAGACGGAATCGACTTTTCCTTTGAGTTTTCGTTAAAACAGCCGCCGTTTGCTCGCTTCTCTTGTCTTTTCTACTTCGTTTAGAAACAAGTCGATAACGTTTCCTACGCCGACGATTAATTAATCCTACGTCCCCTTAGAAGTCGTTCTTCTAACCATCTCTCGATTCGAATCGCGGACCGAATATATTACAAACGATATCTCTGTCTTCGTGGAACCAATTCGCAAAATAATCCACAAACCGAATGCCAACGAAAAGCTTGTTCAATCTTTCACTCGAAATCTCTTTCCTCGTTTTTCTTGTTAACAAAATCGTTTGCTTGGTCGCGGACGCGAAGATCACGCTCCAGGAGATTCGGGACATTTGATCAATATTTTTTGGGGAACATTTCTGTTAAATAATTATTTAAAACTTATTTTTGTACGTGTTAATAGCCTGAAGATTTAATTATACGAACGTTCTGAAAATTTGAAGAATTCTTTTTAGATAGCGTCTTTGAAAATCTATAAAATTGCACTAGAATCGTGCAGAAGTGTTCAGAATTATTTTGAGGTGTGTTAACATGATCTTCAGGACCTCCGGAAGCGGTCTTCCGCGTCCGCCATCTTGGTAACCGATTCGAACGAGCGGTAGAGGCTAAGAAAAAGAATATTGCTGTGATTTCTCTGACGGACGAGATATGTGATGATTTATTTTTCATTATTTCTGTTGTTGTTGTTGTTGTTGTTGTTGTTGCAGTGTGGGAGGAGGACACTTTGCTGATTTCTTTGGATCGCTCGGGATCTACGTAAGTACATGCGATTCGATTGTGAAGCCTCGTCGTCTCCTATCGTACACGTGCGAGGGTCGAACTTAAGCGTAATTAGAAGTCTAATTCTTTACATCTAGGAAATTCGTGATCACAGACGAAAACTATTATAGAAGAAGCCCCGAGCTCTTCGAAGGGGAACTATGACACTTGTAGAAAATGTTTGTCGAGTACGCTGCTGATCGGAAAATCGGACAAACGCACTGTTCACCAAAAGAGTAAATCACTTGTTCATTTTAATCATCATTTTCTGACGTATTTCCTTCAATCTGAACATTCAATCGATTACCAAACTGTTTTTACAAACTGAATAAATTGTGAACTTCTCTGTAGGCTTAGAAAAGTGACCGAAAAGTGGTGAGCAATTTTCTGAAATATTTCTAATTCGTTTGAGTCAGAGGAAGATCATAAACTTTTGGCCGACAATGCACAATAACAAATACTAGAGTTTAAACGATGAAAAGGGAACGAATTTATAAAATTGTTTATAGTGTCGCGACATTTCTGAGCAGTAGCGTGTACAAAATAATTAGCCTCGACTATCACAAGTTTGAGTCCATCTTTACCACTATAGTCTACGATCGCTGCTTAAACGTAAAGTCTCTACTAAAAAATTAAACGGTCAAGCAACCATTAAAATTAAAACAATGTACGTTCAGTAAACATTGGTCAGAGACGACAGATATGATATTCGAAAGTGTCAAGAGAACGATGGTAATGGAGGTTCCAAAGCCTTCTGTGTAGTTTTCAAATTTCCCGCCTTGTCGGAGAAACTGCGGTCCACTGCCCCGGCGGGAAAAACGAAAAATCGACGCTCTTATACCGCACAATTACAAATATACATCGACTTTTACACTGTCCATACTAAAATATAGGCTCGCGATGGCCTCGTCCGATTCTTTGCTCTTATCTCTCGATACGTACAAAAACGTGACATCAGCTCTCGATTAATACAACGATTAAACTGATTGAGAACAGAAAAGAACAAAAGGAAAAGAACAAGGAATTTTCAATCGAAACCAACAATCTCGATGGAATGCATCTTTAGGACCTTCGACCTTTTCATTGACTAGAAAATAATTCAATCAAACGATGGAATGTGAAATTTTGATTTGGATCATCGTAGATCAATTTCTCCTCGCGTTCACATCAGATCATCAATTCCCGGCGACAGTAACCACGAAAAATTAAAACCGACAGACAGACAGAGAGATAGATAGATAGAGAGACAGAGAGACAGAGAGAGAGAGAGAGAGAGAGAGAGAGAGAAAGAGAGAGAGAGATAGAGAGAGAGGTATCTATTGCATCGATCCTATTCAATATACACCAGCTATTTCATGCGGCCGCATACGAAATTAAATAGCATTTTCATCTCCATCAAATTAGACGATCACAGTTACAGTCTGTTTCGATGTATTTTATACAAAATTGTTCCTCCGATTATGATAATTAACTTTATTATTGTATCTCAGAATTGCTTTACGTGCTACTCATAGAAAACACTTCCAGACGAAGTAGACTCGATCCTACGGCCTCTCGCTTCTTCCCGAGATTCGATCAAACCGTTATTTCCCATTCTTTCTCATTCTTACGTTCCTCTCGTCGTTTTTTCCTCTTTTTTTCCCACCTCAGCGGGGTTTTTGGATCGTGGGATGTGGGAACACGGGGATCCTCTCGAAGAAAAGCAAGTTCTCGGGGAAGTATAATTTTCTGTAGAACTGGATAATGGTCACAACATCGTTTCTACACGTGCACACGACTGACATTATCAAAGAAGTAAACACATCTCTAGAGAACGTGCGCGGACGAATCCGGCTTTTCAGAATATTTAAAACGCCTAGAGCTCTCTGTACGCGGTTCGGTTATTTATTTACTTTTTTTTATTTTTTATTTTTCGTCTCTATATATACCACTCGAAATCCGTTTCTTTTTCTAAATATACAATAGCCGCTGCTAGCGTCTGCAAGTATTTCTTATTCATCATCGTCTTGAACCGTTCGTCGGCTTCTCGTCTGTTTTTCATTGATTCATCGTCGATCGCGATCGTTTCGCGTCTTTTTTCTTTCTCTCACGTTTGTTTGCACACGTAACGACTCCCGCTTTGCAAATAATTACCGCGACTGTGTCGAATCGATTCCGCCAATTTTTGCTGGTTCCGTTTTTTTTTTTTTTGGTTCGCGTTTCGCTGTGCAGGTTTCTCCGCCAATCTCGCCGAATTTTGCCGAATTGCTTTAGAGTGGCGCGTGGCTCGTTCACGAAACCGATTTGAGACGATTCCTCGACGATCAATTAGCCTAAACGGTGGTACAATGTTTTTTCGTCGGAGGCTTTGCGCTCGAGACAATCGGGTTGGAAAGTCTGCGTGCAGTGGCCTCGGAGAGAAAATATTATATCACACGTTTTTGGTTCATTTTTCACGGAAGTATCATTTCCTATCGGTTTTACGATTCTATAGGGTGTTCCGAGATTTTTGACCCGACAATAAATCTGCTGGAAAAGGACACACGAAACAAAAAGGTTAAATATGCTGGAGGCAAGGGAGTTCTGATCAAAGCCTGGAAATAATTCTCATTGTTTAACATTTCTTCGAGTTTTGTAATGTTGTTGACTCTCATTTTGAAGTTCGTAGGTTAAATGACCGATTCGACTGTTTCTCGTTTGACGGTTCGGTCGGAAAATCCCGTGACGCCCTATAGATCACGGGTCACCCTCTATTTCGATCACTATGCTCGCCACAGGTCCCGTTTTCACGAATCTCAGCCCGCTTTCATTCGATGCTTTCTCGCGTAGAGGTCGAACAGTTCCTTTCCATACATAGAAGAGACTTAGAGCTGACTCTCTAGGATAGCGTGAGGATGATACTGGGCATAGTTTTTCACGAGCGATTCTGAGTTCCGCGAGATAGAAAACCTCGCTTTCACTCTGAAGCTCCGGTTCGTGTCCCTCTTTATGGTTCTTTACGAACGCTCAAACGTTGGCTGTCCATAGACTCAAAAATTCGAAACTAACTAACTAATTCCCCTAGAAAATTCGAAGCTTGTAGCACAATGTAAGTAGCACTGGTGGGAGGAGCAGAAAACACATTGATGGGCGGAGTTAAACGTTAGTGGGAGGATCTAAGAACTATGGGTGGAGTCACAAGATATTGACAGGAAAGATGAAAGAAAATCGGAAGGAGGGTCTAACGAATGTGGATAGAGATTTAAAATATTTGTACGAGGTTTTAAAGTAGATGGGCGGAGTCAGTATTTATGGGAGAATGTGAACATTATGGGCGGGGATAAGAAGCATTGGTGGCACGAACCAGGAAGAATCAGTGGGACAGGTTATAGTAGAAGAGTCTGCATTCAGTAAGCGAGCCAATACAGTATTTGCAGGAGGATCTAAGAAATGTAGATGGAGTATTTCTGGGAGGGGATAGAGAATATGGGCGGATCTAAAGAATGTAGGCGGAGACAAGGACTGTTTGTGGGAGGATCCAAGAAACAGAGGCGGAGTTAATCGGTGACAGGAGTGAACGGGAATCGTAAACGCGAGAATTAATTTTCAAAAGATGAACTAAACGCCTGAGCGTTCACCAAAACCGTTACGAATTTCTAAGCATCCGTTTTTACGATGAATAGACTAATCACACGTGAAACTAGACGGACAATTCGGAGCTCCAGTTGAATCACGGGACATACAGTTTAGGAATGATACTTACACCCAGGGTAGGCAAGCGTAGGGGGCACACTTATTGTAATTATGCACAAATGGGAGCGAGTGTCGGCCTTTGTGTCAGTGTTGTTTTGAGTATGAGTCGAAGTGCGGTGTTTTCTGTTTCGGATGATTCGAAGCGACGTTGCTACCTGAGTTCGGCTGCTGTTGATGTTGATGTTGTTGATGCTGATGCTGCTGAGCTTGGGGTTGCTGACGTTGCTGATAGTGTTGTGGTTGGGGTTGTTGACGTTGTTGATAGTACTGGGGACGTTGTTGAGGTTGTTGCGGGTGTTGTTGCTGCGGTCTCTGTTGTGGATGCTGGCGTTGCTGTGATTGATGCTGTTGCTGTTGTTGTAGCTGTTGTTGATGATGTTGCTGTTGCTGTTGGTGTTTCTGTTGTTGTTGCTGTTGATGTTGCTGTTGTTGTTGCTGTTGTTGTTGCTGTTGTTGTTGCTGTTGTTGATGTTGTTGCTGTTGCTGTTGTTGTTGCAGTTGAAGCTGTTGAATTTGCTGTTGCAGTTGCTGTTGGGGTTGCGATTGCTGGTTAGGATTCTTCCGTTGCTCCAACCCAGCAGCCAAGTAAGAGAACACACAGAGTACCGAGTAGCAGATTTGATCTGCCTGTAATATACAGATTGCGATTAATTTTGTGACAAAGAATTTGTTCAAAAAGAATTGTTCAAATTCTACTGTAATTACATCTTATCAAACGATTGGATTGAGAAGGTGAAACTTATTTCTTAGGGTAAATTGTCGAATAATATGTTATTAACGTAAGTCTAAATAAAAAAGAAAGAAAGAGTTGAAACTTATTAACAACGTAGAAGAATTCTTTCTTTAGGGTTTGATAGTATGAATATGCAAAATTGTATTTTTATGAAACGAATGTCGGACATTTTTCAACTATCTTAACAGGTATTGTTAGATTGTTTTCTCTGATTTTATTTTTCTATTCTACGTGTAGGCGACGATGTTCGTGGGAAGATAGAGAGGAGTAATAAATGAACGAAGAACAAAACTTACGGTCGAATGTCAAACAGAACAAAATCATAATTAAAGCTTCATGCATTGTCGGTCTCGGCTTGAGGGTCTTCGACTTGAACCTCAGGCGAGAGTTCAGATAGCGCATAGTTAATGGAGAATACCCTGTGCATGCAGAGGCACAATTCGTTGGCCTGTTACACAGTATTCGATCATTATAATCATCAGCTTGGTCAACAGAAATTTTAATGAACTATCCGGTGAAAAGTAACGTTCAAAAGAAACAACGAAACGAAGAATTTATATTACGGATAGATCAAGAAACATTATTAGGCTCTGACAGATCGAAGTGTACCTACCATTTGAGACTTATATTTACGTTGAATTACTTGTCTAGTTTTAGGATCTGGAACGTAAGAAAATTAGATCAACAAGCTTCTCGCCAGAGAAAATAAAATCCTGGTTGCAGTTAACAGTAATTAAACGTACGCTACCACACATATATCATTACCACCCACAATCTATATTCAGGATCACAGCAAAATATTTTTCACTGACAGTCTGCCCAATTAACGATAACGCGAACATATTATGCACACTATCGCGCACAAATTAAGTGATTATCGATAGCCTGTACCGGTTGCAAAGAAAATAATTTCGTGCGATAGACTGCACATGTTGCAACATTTGGATCGTAAAGAAAATACAATTGAGCAATAGCGTACGTTTATGAGAATCAGGAGAGAGAGAGAGAGAGAGAGAGGTCGGATTACTCACTGAATTCTTCCAATACAAAGATCCCATCCTTCTGAGCAAAGCACTTGCGGATATGATCGAATCTTACAAAAAACTGCAAATAACACGATCGTTAGGCATTAGTGTGGCTCGGTAATGAAGCGGTCTCGGTGATCTACTCGTACATGCACACTTCGTGAGATTGTTCGCTAGATTGGCCGTTTATGCCCCGGAGAAAAGTGTGAGACACGTGTGTGCGATGCCTCGTTAACAACATCATCGAAAAAAAAAGAAAAAACAGGCGTGTACAGACTCGAAATTCTAAATTGCTATAATACCGATCGACGGTGGGATCAAGCTCTGAACCTCCGAGATCTCACTTACTATCGTATCGGTTAATACGCGTCACAGTGCACCTGACTCAAAAGCAAAAATCCTTCGAAGAAATCCCTCTGTTCTCCCTTAAACACTATTGCAATAGTCACGGTCGATTTAATTACAAAAAAAAAAAAAAAAGAAAAGAGTTCTAGAGAGATGTAGAGAGATTTCTTTTTCAGCTATACCGAAGTTCATTGTCACCTATCGTTCTAATTATTCAATGAACATTGGTATTTTTCTAGTTGGCAGTTTTTCAGTTTCAGTTCCTTCTGGCACGATCATTAACATTGAAAAAAGCTATACACACATAGCTATCGTTAGTGTTCTTTGGTGTACTGCTCTTGTGGAAGCACGCTGTAGGTTCTAAAGGTAACGCTACGTGTCCACAAAAAGAGTCTTTATCAAAATTTTGTGCTTCTGTTTAGAGGAAAGTTCATGTTTTTTTTTTTTCATTGTTGCAGTGAAACTTTCAAGTGAACACGTGGCATTAGTGTTCGATGATTTACCGATTCCGATTTCTCAACTGGAAATTGATTAATGGGTTTTCTGGTGCAATATTTATCATTCGTTTGTTATTAACCGTTTAATCAGAGAATTTTGACCCCTCTTTTCCTCGTTTATGTATTTGGTCCTTCGGATAAGAATTCTTGAACTTAATTACCCATTATCTCCGGCAGTATTAATTAAAGAAATTAGTCACGTCGGTTGTTTCGATTTTGCTATCGGGTACGCTCTAACAGTATTGGAAAATTAAGAGACATTATTCTGAATTAATGTTAGTTACATCATTTTATCGTTGCTGTTCAAAAATAATGTTAATTAGATAAAATGCTCGAAGAAAGCACCAGGAGACTTGTTAAGCAATTTCCCGAAGGAAAAATATTAAAAACCATACGAAGCTGGTGGCAATGTTCACGTACACGGAAATCAGAAATCGCTTTTGAACAAAGATCCTTTTTTAAGAAAAGATCTTTCGTTTTATAATTTCAGAAAACATAATGTAGAGCACTTTAAAGCAGAACTGATAAAATACAAATTTCACAAGAATTCTAGATTCACAAAAATCAACATTTTCATTGATATCAATTTCAAATCTTCCAAATCTCGATAAATAGGCAAACACTCTCATAAAATGTATTTATAAATTCAATACAGACTGAAATACAATTAGCATCTTATGGAGCAAAGTCATTAGACTGTGGATACTTGTGCAAAATTAAGATCTTTGTGTCGAATATATACTGCCTCAGCGCGCGCAGAAAATGGCGGCTGGGCGGCGGCCATTGCTCTCGAATTCGTCCACCTCGAGACTTCAAAGATGCTTTTCTCGAAAACTAAAGGCTCTACTAATATATTGTATTCCACACTTTCGACGAATCTTCAGTGAGAGATTCGTTTCCTTCAATTCTTTTAATGATTCGAGTAAGACAAAAATTATATTCAATTCTTTTGACATTTTCGATTTAATCCGTTGACTAAATCGCAATTGCCAGACTTGGAAAGGTACCATGCAAAGCAACGAAGTCATACTCGACGTTCTCGACTAGAATAGACTACGATACATTTCAGGGAAGCGTTAACTAATTTTAGCTAAATTTCTGCGACGCATTTCCGGTCCACGTGCACGCGAATGCACCGCCGACGAGTCATGCACGGCGGTGAACGGGCGCGTTAAGCGTTTGAGAAAAATGCATATAGCTGTTGTCCGGCATGCAGTGCGTTATCACCGGCGATCAAAAACTCAAGTCATCCATCGAGTCGCAGCACCGATTAAAGCAGCAACAAGCGGTCGCAAGACAGATGCGTCTGGGCTGGCTGGTTAATCGCGTCGCTCTACGTTTTTCTCTCCTCCTGTTGCAAATACTGGGCAGAGAGAGACTGTTTAACACGCATATGCATGTGTCATCGTCACAATAACTATATTATACATACACATGTATATACACATATAGTAACGCATATATGTATATAGATGTACATGTGTGTTACGTACACGTGCCGGTCAGTAACGAAAAAGCGAATTACAAAGTTCTGGAGAATAAAACGACGGCTGTCATTTACGGTTCGGAAGCGAGAGTATACACATCGCAGGCGGCGGCCAGTCAACAAATCGCAGCGAATTAATAAAGTTAATTAGCGGCAGGCAGGCAACTCTGGAGATGGCCTAAACTCATCGAAATGTGAAATGTCATCGATTGCTCAGCGTCGGTCAACGAATCTGCTATAAAATAACATATGTGCAACTCTAGTTCGTCCCGTCAACGGACCAGGGACCAACGAATCGAATTCAACAAAAAAAAAATATATATATGTATATATATATTACAATTAAACAAACAACTTCGGCTGGAAACTTCGGCTCCCCGTCCGCCATCTTAGATGCGCAAAAAGTGATCCAAAGGCTCTCAAATGATAGCCGAGCCTTTTGTGCTCCCGCGTGATCGCTCCGGAAGTAAACACAAACTCGAAACATCGTGTGCAGCGGTGTCATGCTATAGAACAGCGTTTTTTCGAAACGCCATGCTCGTTACTCCGCGAACAAATATTTACATTACATTTTGTCACCACTGAAATTTAATCAGCGAAATCTACGCTCAAGTTGCGCCTCATTCTTGTCTCTTGTTACATCCTCTTGTACATCGGAGGAGTTCAATTTTTTTTTATATTTTAAGTTCATTGATTTTTATGCGAGAGTCAATAGAAAATTTAGGATAGCTTCTTGTGTTCTACACTTGGTAAGAAAATTGATTTTATACGTTCAAGTAGAAACGGCCAGCAACAGTCAGACGCGGAAACCATTTAATCGTAATTTGTTCAAGATTTGATTGCTGTACAAAATGGTTCAAAGTTTCAGATTGGAGTTTCGACGAGCGTTTCGAAAAGCACTGCTATAGAAAAGTGTAGAAAAGGGTTTTGTCGGCCCTCTCTCGAGTCGGTGTCCACGTTCTGATAGTAGTTCCATTCATAAAGTCAGACATCACTATATAGCACGAAACCATTGCTCTACTACATAACTGGCACTGTGAAGGGCGGTCTTGTAAATGGGTTTGCAAAAGCGGGCGACTTTCTTCTATTATACATATATATCGAGATCTACTCGTTCATGCAGTGCATTCAAATTCCCTTTGGATACGTACAGAGAGCCACCGAGTCGATCATATCCCCTATTTCATTCACTCGAATCGATCTACAACAAATCTTCTTCGTTTCTCTTCTACTGAACGTCTCCTCTTCGCTTTTAATAAATTCAGTAAACCAACATAGACTAGGAAATCAATTTTCATTTGTTAAAAGGCATCGTCCGATGGCAACAATTAGGGGACCACGATCGACTCCGTGACTCATTGTACAGAAACATTCATCTCTATCGTCGTTCTCGGCGAGAAGAGTTTTACGGACATATACAAGCTCCGATGAAATTTTCTTTGCACGAAATACCGATTGCCAATCGATAGTCTGCGTGAATACCCGTTGTTGGTTAACGTCACCCGGTTTTGCGCGTCGAACAAATGATTAGAGTCATCCCGGCGATCAATTTCACCTCGACGTGGCCACGAGTCTCTTCCGAGCTTGTTATGGTTCCTGGAGGACGGATACGAAAGGCGTTTCCAAAATCTATTGCAAGAGGAACACTCTACGAACAAAACTGCTGAAACACTGCTTTCTTACGATATTCCCTTCCCGAGAAAATTAAATTTGATTATCAGCCACCTGTGAGTGGCCGTAGAAAATGGCGACCGGGCGGCAGCCATTACTCCACCTCGAGACTTCGAAGACGTTTTTCTCGAAAACGAAAGACTCTATGAAAATACTTTATTACACACTTTCGACTAATCCCAAGTGAGAGAATCGTTAGCTTTCATTATTTTCTCCATATTCGTCAATTATTTATTATTCAGAATTTAATTTGAATGCTTCAAGTATCGCAATCGTTACTTCGAACGCGATAACGAATATGTTCCAAAGCACAGCTTGTATTTTCTACTTTCAAGAGGTTTTCTCAATGAAATGCTCGATGTATCGAATCAGTCGTTGTTATTTAACGAGCGGTAACTTTCGTTTTAACATAGTGATCATTCGTGCGAAGAGGTCGGCAAACGCGACCCGCAACAAATCGCGTCGTCGCGGGTCAGCTTTATAGATACACGTTTAATTCGGTCTGACAATTAATTCCGTTTCAATTAGCGATACGCGCGATTCGAGAAGCGCCTTTCAGATACACCCGGCGACCTTTCAACGATAATTCGGTCGATCGATGTTGCTTCTCGCCGCCTCCAGTACCATCGGAGAGAGACATCGGTGACCGATAAATAGATCGTAGCGATCTAGAGACTCCGTTGATAGAAACCCGCGATCAAGGAACGAGTACGGTGTGTACGGGTCGAATAGACAGTGTTCTCGATGACAGTGGCTATGGTAGAAGGATGTATTATATATATAGATATGTATATATACACAATACGTATATATATAGATATGTATATAGAGTTGCATTGAGTGCACCGAAACATTGCTCTACAAGTTGCACTAAACACTACTTAACAAATATACTCTGATCTAAAGAGGACAGTATATATCTTTCGGGGCCGTTCGACGTAAAGAATGCAGCAGACACTGTTCCGCGTATTATATTGATCGCTGGTAATAATAATACCTGAGTCAGCTTCGACGATGTGTTATATATGTCATATATAGGGAACATACAGGTGCGCGTGTATATATATATAAAAATGTCCGCGGTCACTCCCCTTTCCGTTTCCTTTGTTTACCCCGTTCTTTCCGTTTTATATATATATACGTGTCACAACTAACACCGATCGATGGTAGGAAAACAGTAAGGTAGACAGAGCAGATCAGTTCATTTAAATGCACTGTTAAGAGTGTAGTATATAGTAGATATATATATGGTACGTGTACACTGGGTGGGCGATTTGAAACGCATCTCGGCAGGATTCGGTCGGGTTGAACGTGTGTTTCACGAGAAAAAAGATTCCGAGACGTGATGCATGATAGGATAATTCGAGCAATCAAGGGGAACGAAGAGTTTCTCGAGAGCGGTATGTTTTTTGAACGGAGTACGCGCGCGTCATTCTAATCGACACGTGCGATCCATACAAGGGAATACTACATTTGTCTTTCTTTTTCGTTTATTTTTTTTTTTCCGGTCGTCGTCGAACCCGCACGAATGTCCTTCGTTTGTTCGCGATTATGCGTTCCGAACGCGCCACACCCGGTACATGCGCACGCACGTGGTTTAATATAAGTACGGCTAAAAGTAATGGTGAAATAAAGAAGCATTTCCGGAACACGGCCAACATTGATTATATTAATTAATATACTGAGTTCATAATATAACAAACAATGATTGAGAATTTGATTAGTACCTCGAAATCCTGTTTGCCCGGCCACAAGGGGGCAATGCCGACGGACAGGACAAGAAAACAGAAAACAGAAAAACAGAAAATTAAATCTCCGCCAACTGGATTGGAGATCCGGGTGAGAATGAATGAATAAATAACAGAGTTAGTCAGTGATTGGTAGGCCGGGGGCGTCTCGAGTACGATGTGGATGATCACACAGCTAGATTACCTATCATGGTCATGGCCAATTAAAAAGGTGTAGCAAAGATTTCATTGTTCAAGGACCATCTCAAAAGTTCCCCAAGCTGAGAAAAGTCTATCGAACAGATATATACTTGTACACCGATGCTCACCGCACACTCTTCGTAGTTTTTTTTTCAACGTTCAATCACATACTTTCGTCTCGTTTTGTGTTGTTCCATCAATCTCGCGAGAACGAATAGACTTTCCTCGCGTGTATGACCACGACAAACAAGAAATCAACGAAGGGAACAAAAACAGAGGAGGAAGAAGAAGAAGATGTCGGTTTCAGACTCGTAGAGATAAAAGTAGAATGGCATCCAACATTCAATATACAAATTATAATAGATAGAGTATATATATATATATATATATATATATATATAAGAGAGAGAGAGAGTGAGAGTGTGAGAGTAAGAGTATATATATATATATATATATATATATATATACATATATATGTATATATAGATAGAAGAGATAATATCACTCAAGTCTGTTCTCCCTAAGTTCCTTTGTCACCTCTTTGTATGAGTCGTATTATAATAATGGTCGAGTATTTATGTGGAATGAATATAATATACAGATAATAAAATAGACTGCAGCTGCACATCGAGCTCCATGCAAGAAAAACACTGATTAACGCTTCAACAAAATGTTACCCAACGAAATGACCGATGATATATATACATATACGTGTGGTATTACGTATGATATACATATATATATGTATATATGCGGATTAGAAAGGTACATATATACATAATCTGCTTCACGTATGTATGTATGTAACGGTTGTTCCTCGTGTAAGCACTCGAGAATATAATTACCACATAGTTCACTATGCGAAATGCTTAGAGACGAGTATGTGTTCATGTATATATATATATAGATATATATATGTATAAAATCCAGTGAGGTAGATAGAAATATAAAACCAGCGTGTCGGGGGCCTCTCGTCCTATATGAATCATGTTTTCGAGTGTGAGACGTGTTTCTGGGTTTGCCGAGCGAACTGGGGCCTTGTGGGAGGAGCCGGGGCCAAGTGGTCGGGGCCGAGGCGTCTCGAGATGTCCAATCAACGCTATCGCTCCCAAATTCGTGATTAATTCAATACTTCTCGCCAGTATCAACTCTAGAACTTTTGAAGCGTTAACTCGATCAAATTTAGACTTTCCTTCATTTCTACAAAATGCTTTAACGTCCTAAAAATAATCTAATTCAACATATCGAATAGCAAATAGTTTTCGGATCATTTAGGACTCGACCGGCTAATCTTTTAAAGACTTTCGAAATTAATGGATTTAACAAGTTTCATTTGCATGCGGTTTCAGAGGCTCCCTAGAGCAGAGTGGGTGGAGCCAGACACGCCCATAGCCCCTCCCCCCGATCCCGCCCAACGGAGCGGTTCCAACTAAAAATATGTGTCTGCTGTGTACAAAACAGTGCGTTTTAGTAAGGTAAATGTAAGTGTTTGGTTTGTCGTTTCTCAATGGCTGCCGTTCGTTTCTCCATCGGTTCTCCGTGTGTGTGAACGTGTATTGTGGGAACGGGCCTGATATCATTCGGGCCCCGTCGAAAACCTCGAGGTCCCGAGACACGGCGGGCTGGCTTAAATCGCGCGTGATCTCGTCGATCATCCTGTCGTCATCGTAACACCTCGCAAAAACTCAGTACACAAGAAGAGTAGACTGGTAATAAAAGATACGTATACAGAGAGATAGAGACAAATTAAGCAGATCGTGGTGGCTAGCGAATGGGAGATAATATTGAGTGGTCCTTGCATCAATGCAATAACGAGAAAGAAGAATAGAACGCAGAGAGAAAGATATAGATATAGAGAGATATAGAGAGATAGAGAGAGAGAGATATAGAGTGAGAGAGATAGAGAGAGAGAGAGAGTAGATATTCAATAGTCGAAAGTATATGAGCGGTTCAAGGGGGCTAGTTGGGCAGAGCGGCGGATGTACTCCATTAATTGTTCGCCACGGCTCGATCTTTCACAGCTTCTTAATTAAAAACAATTGGATCGCCCGAGAATCAAATCTGAATGTTACAATTACTGACTTCAAATATTCTGAAATGAATATACAATACTGTTGGATTCTTCAAACTTTTTTGAGCAAAACTCGGATGTTCAAGAGTAAAATCAGACAGTTATAATTATCATATTTTGTGAAACATAGATAGATAGTTTTCAATACAATAGATGGTCAAGAGACAAATCACCTTGACCTGACAAATATCAATTGAAATTCAGATCTAGAGATTCAGGAAGTTCAATCATAAGTGTACCTTGTAGATATTTCTATGAATTCATTTCACAAGTGGAGAACAAAAATGGTCAGTGTCAATCCTGATTGAATCGTAGCTCCTGTTTTGAATGTTCAAGCAGATAGAGCACAAATTTCCGTGTCCAATTTTAAGAGTGAAATCACAATTCTAAATATTCTTTGGCCTGAGTTTCACTGTTCAAACGATTAAACGAGGATCGGGCCGAGGCGAACGGTCCCCGGCAACAAGAACCCCCGAAAAATCGTCAACCGAGCGAACGTCCGCTACGGAATCGTGTTCGATCGCTGAAATAAATGCATCGGTTATACTGTGTCCTGAATCGGTTAAAGATGGTCGCATCGCCGTTCGAGAAAACAAAGGTAGATACACATCGTATGATCAAAACAGAGGCGGGGTTGTCAGCGCAAGTTCGATCAAGAGGTAAACGTTGGGGGGTTGATACTCGAACACTGGGGGTTAGGGGGGCAGAAAGGGGGTTGTTCAATGGATGCGTTCCCAACGTTATACACGAGCAGCTTGAACGAAGTTCGACAGAATCGGGAAAAGAGAAGATGCGAACGGGAACGTCTGCGGTATCGTTAAGGTTCTGCAAGTTCTCATTCTGATTGCATCGTTGATCAATATTTGGAGGGCCGGAGAGAAGGGGGGGTGTTTAGGGGGGGGGGGGAGGCGGGGACTTTTAGGTGCGAGTCATACCTTGCTATTCGCGAAGAGGAGACCCACGCCCTCCATGCAAACCTGAAGAAGCCCGCCCTCGCCGGTGCGCATATCTTGAACCGGGAATTCGCCACCTAGCTCGACACCGGAGTTCGCGCCTCGTCCTCGGGCTGCTGCCTTCTCCATTGCATCTTTTATGCAGTAGTAGAGCTCCTTACACTGGAAATTCGCGATTGGTTGCGCCAACAAGCGTTAAATCATTGTCAGACCGAAATATTCTCGATTATTTTTGTGTCGTTTCGGTTGGGCACTGAGTTTTTCTGCGTTCAGAGAATGTACGAATAGTCGTCGATCCTTAATTGATCAAGCAATTTATAGTGCATCTTTCGTCTTTAAATCAAGGCTCGAAAGAGTCGAAACAGAGTCAAATAGAGTGAACGCATCAAAACAAATTTTTTAAATACGTTATTAGAAATTGATGGATGAATTTAAGGATCGAAATTGGGGGGGAACGATGATATTGTTTGAATTTGCCGAATTGCTCGAAGTACCTTTTTGGTGTAATACTTATGCAACTGCGTTTGCCCGCCGTTTCGCCGCCAAAGGCACAATACTTTGTTCTTCGGACTGTACGTCATATTGACGAGACGCTCGTACCACCATCGTTCGACGATCACACCGTTCACGGATCTTAATACAAGACCGTCGTGACGGACCTCGAGGAAACGAAGATCACCGTCCGCATCGACGCCAGCGTGCACTGTGAACGACTGTCGGTGCATCTGTCGCGATGTTAAGGGCTTCAGATCTATGTCGTTTCCATACTGAAACAATCAGCAGAATCGTGTCAGAAACGGCGAAGATATTTGGGTCGAAACTCGCAGCAGATACAGTCAAGACAATTCCAACTTGTCGAGCACTTGACAATCTCAATTAATGTAAACGAAAGGAACATAACGTCTGCGAACTATGATATCTATTAAGAAATTACAAATGGACGCCAAGGGATGTCTTAACTGGACCAATGATTGAAGCTAGAACAAATTGAACAGATATTTTACCAACGCAAAAAGTAACGGGGATGTTCCAGTTTGAAAAATGCTGTTCATCTATTGATAGATAGAGAACTCGATCGCTTACCAGATTATGTATCTGATCGAGGAGCTGATTGAGCTCCTGACTGTAGATCAGACCGATGTGGCTTTTCCCGAGCAATCTTCTGACTTTGCGTTTCAGTTCGTTCTTCTCGACGTTCAACATCACCAGTATTGCAGTCAGATTGTGCAGCAAAGTGCACAGCAGTCTATCCTCGTCGTGCTCCAGTCGTTTCTTCTCGCTTTCGCTCAGACTTTTATACCTGAAGCATCGAATTGAGATTCGAACGTTGAGTTTCAATGACGTTTGACACGATCAGATCGTCGCCGGTGCGAATCATTGAACAACAATAACAACTACCTTTCCATCATTTCACCTGGACCCTGGTCCATGCCGATCATGTCCCTCTCTTGGGAGACCGCATCCAGGAATGCATCCTCCCAAAATTGCATCTGGTCCCAAAGTGTCGATCTCTCCTTTCCCAGCAGCCCTACGAAACATTCGTTAGATCCGCGATTGATTATAATTAGACTGCGGATCGTTGGGCGAAAGTAAAATCCGCAGTCTCATTATAACCGAACGTGTTAATCTTTGACTTCGACGCGTTTCCTGAGTTTCCGGAATGAATTGTTTATTGTCCGGACAAGCATACCTTCGAACAAGTACGTTCTAGCAGCTTCGGGACTCGGCGCATTGGTGGTCGGTACCAAACTTCCGCCATGATACCGGAAACCAGTGCTCAATGACGATTTGCTCGACCAAACGCTTGCGGTTCGTTGCTTCGCCTGTCGCGGGAACTGAAACGATAGTGTCCCATAAAAAAGGAAAACAATCTCCCAGCTCCCTATCTCTTCCCATGGCGAGTACCCATAATTCTGATTCGTCCCATTCTAGCGATTAAAACTAAACGTCTAACAAGCCCGATCGATTTCCTCGAATGATCAAAGCGATTTTCTTGCAAGCTTAATTAAATTTCATCACGAGGCTTATTCTGATTCGGTTCCAAGGGAGCCTCGGGCTGGCCGGAGACTAAAAATCTAAACGAGTGACTGGATTTTAATGTGTCTTACCCTATCTTGCAGCGAGCGCCATACCAACTGACCCGTCAAGATCAATTTTCTAGAATTAATTACATGCCATACGGTGCCAGCTGCGAGTTCGGTGTAAATACGTCGACCTTCAAGAGCCAATTAGCTTAACACTCGCTTCGTCAAGGGAAGAGACATCAAGTGTGGTCGCTAGTGTTACATAAGCTTTGACCTCGCGTGTGCAAACGTTCGGTGATCGGTGGCAGAACATGCTTCTATGTACTGGTCTAGCCAGATGTTCGTTCTCGATCCTTCCTCTTCGTACTCTGTTATCGTTCTTCTTATCTTAATACTTTTCGAACCTCGGAGAGAAGCTCTTCGGGTATCCACAAAATCGTCGCTACTCTAAGGTGATCTATACAACTACTGGAACCGACGGGGGAACCTCGCGAACTGTAAAACGTCATTTTCTCTTGCAAACTTCGCAGACCTGGGTCTATCCGACACCGAATTTTATTCACAATCTCCCACAAACACACATAGTGCTAGGATTGAAAGAAGAATTCGCGAGGTTGTAGAAACTTTTTAGCATACTTCAGAAATTCAATCTCGTTGTTGTTACGAAGGACATTAGTCCCGTTTAGGGCTCGATGGTTCTAGGGGCTTGTTTGCACCCTGACGAGTCGGAGGACAGAAAATTTCTGTTTCTCCGGAAGCCAGCGAGTTTATCGAGGAAAAATACTGTTTCCAGTGAACGAGGTTCCCTCGCGAGGTCTCGTGGGTGTTGATCAAGGTCAACTCTAAGTAGTTCTAACAGCTAGGCGGTATTCTAGTGTAAAAAGGAAATAAAGTAGTAGAACGGAGTCAGTTGATCAATTACATTGCCTTGCTCGACCTCGCTATCAGAGACAGTGCTTCGGAAAGAAGCTTGGTGAGCTTGCCGAAAAGCAGGATTAGTGATAATGCTACCTCCGTCTGTGGACAAAGCTTCGCTGCTTCCTGTTCCACCTCCCCGCCCACTCTAAAAACACACGACGCCGCTATGTAGCACACAGTTTTCCTCTGTTCCGACTTCTTTCGCGTGTGATGTCGCGGCAACATGTCTTTCGAGAATCTCTACGCGCGGAAACCGATTCGACGTTCGATCGTTCCCCTCGCCCCGCAGTCGATCGGTACATATTTTTAAATAAATCTCTCGGGAGTTCGCTAATTCCCGTCTCGGCGATCGAAGCCTGACGCTGATCGAACCAACACCGTGATTAACAAAGTGAGACACGTGTGACACTGGTTTGTGACAGCGGGTGCTTAGCAAGAGGTGGCGCGGGTTTACCTCGGATTCGAACGACGTCAACCTGCTCAGGAACTTTCCCTTCTTCGTGAACATGTCCAGGAACATGTCCGTCGTCGACTGGCTACCTTCCGACGCCGGGGAGGTGTGGCAGTGCGGCATTTCCAGGTGCACTTGAGGCGCATCTAAAATCATAATGAATTGACGAGTCTTTCGCGAAATGAAAATTGTCCGCCTGAACGGCAAGAATTGGAATTTAAGCAGAAACGTGTTTCTTCGATTCTTTTAACACTGGAACTACCGAACCAGTCAAAATGGCTGATGGATGATTTCTTCTTTCACGATTACCGAAACCATGAAAACGTTTTCACGAGAAATTTTTTAATATATCTCCTCTTTGGAGTACAAGTTACCATAAAAGTCGTATGAAATTCGAGAAAATTCAATCTTGCTGTTATTGTAAAGGGATAAGTCATAATAACATCGGTAATTCGTTTGTAATAGGTGGCCTATGGTTGATCGATCGATTCCATTAATTACGAGCTGACTACGAACCTGATTTCTTTCGTTCCTCGGTGGCTTCCGGCTGACTAGGTGATTGCGGTGACTTCAGGTTCTCCCTGCTACCGAATGGACTAGATGCCTGGAAAAGAAGATTGAGAATATCGTTTAACGTCTACACAATCGAATTACTAAGCTCAATTTTGTTCAACTTCTCTACGCATGGGTTCAATTACAATGAAAGAACAGTTTCATCGTCTCGTGCTTCAAATGCAGTAACACATAGAAAAGAAAGTGGAATGATTCACGGGATGAACTTACTTGTGACATTAGGGAACTGTCGAAACCGCCCTCTGAGAGATCCTTGCTCCAGTAATGTGTGTGCGCGATCTCCATTAGCTGGAAGACCGAAGCCATTCCACCGAGTCCGAAATTATTATAAGTGTGTCCAAGACCGTGAGCCACTGCTTGAAGGCACTTTAGCATTCCCTTAAAAACTGGCTTCGAGACGCACTGTTAAAACAAAACGCGAAATCGTGCCATTAATTTCACTTGATCTGCCCAAGTCGATCCCACGGGAGAAATTTTTTAAAGCGTGGTAGTTTGTTTAACAAACGACGGGCTCACCACGTCGTCGATGTGATCGTCAGGACTGATCTTCCTATTCAGACCCTTGTTCAACTTGCTGACCACCAGATCTCTGTAGCTCTCATCCTCCATCAGCTTCTTCAGCCTGTTCAGCTTCAGCCAACCGACACCTTCGCCCGTCAACACCTGGTTCACCACCTGATCAAAATGGTGGATGTAGTTCGAACGTAAAGCTCCAAGCGTGTTTGAACAGTTGGCAAGAAAATGTAGCATACATCGGTGAGGAAGGCTTGATTGTCGCTATTTGTACTAGACCGCTCCGCGTTTTGCTGCCTCTGAATGTCCTCGGCGCTGGGCTTGTTCGTCGAATGCTTGATCAGCGACGAACGCTCGGCCAATCCCGTTTTACCTGTCCCCAGTAACACACAATGATGTCTCTGACCCCGTACGTCCAATCGGGACTTAATACCAAAGATGCGTTGATTCGTCGACTATCAATTTTTGTTTTACAGAGTCTTTCGACCGTCGCTACAGACTTAGAATAACCTGCGACAATTATCTATTCGCAGAGGATTGTATAAACTTTTATTTTTCTCTCGACGATAGAGGGAAAGAGAGAAAAACAGGGATTCTTCACTCACAAGAGTAGAATTATAGAAAAGAAATGAAGTCTTTCGTTATAATCCAACTGATGGAACTACGAAATGAACGAATGTCTCAAGAAATGTTGAAAGGGAGTCTTACTTTTGGGGAAAGGTCCGAGCAAAGGCGTCTTCTTGTCGCCCTTCTGCGACGGAGACTGGGGACCAGCGTTTCGGTTAGAACTATTTTTACTGCCTGAAAATCGAATTGGAATTATTTAATTGGAACTATTTCATCTCCAACGAGCACAACCGAACGAGTACGCCCGAAAGCCTCAACAGCGAACACTGTATAAGGGAGCACGACCACTAATATTGTATGAAAATTACCGAATAGATCGCTAAACATGCTGCTCGTTTGCGCAGCGATGCCGTTTAAATCGCTACTAATATTGCTGAAAAAATCACGTCCGATTTCTCTCCGCCCACCGCGATTATCCGGGACCAATTGCGTGTTGCTCGAATCTCTTCGTTGCATCATGCCTGGGGACGGCGGCGGCGATTGCTGCGATTCCCCTAGACCCTGTTCAAATTCCACGATTAATCGATTTCAGTAAGTTCTACGCAATCTAAGCCCGAGTCTAAACATTTTCCATAAACAACCACCCTCGCACCACCCTGTTAACCCTCGGTTCACGAGACAAAGTTGCTGGAACCTCCATCCAATTTTCAGGTATACTAAAATCTGGCTTCTACATTAAATCACTACACCCACTATAACACAACTTCTATGTAACAAAACGTTGAAGCTCTTCAGGTTTCAAAAGCGTCACGTACCTTGAGCAAACCCTTCTTCGCGGCAACTTCCTTCGCGCTCTTCGTCAGGTCTCCGAAGGTACTCTTGCCAACGTACGTCAAATCGTCGAAAGTATTTTTGCTGACGCCTGCCGCGTTCTTGCTGGCCTCCAAAGCTGTCTTCGAGGCCTCCTGCACCGACTTCGTGGCCTCTCCCATCGCTTTCTTCGTCTGCTGCGTGAGCTATTTCAAAATCACGGATTAAAATCGTTAAACTGAAACCGACGAGTTTCGATCCAGAACACCCGCTCGCAGTGACACGAACAAATAATTAAAGAAAACCTTTTCGGCACTTTATGAATCGACCAGCACGTTTCAGGATTGAATTGTAAAATTATAATACTCTGAAGTATCGATACCTGCTCTAACGGCGCGAACAAACTGTCCTCCCCAGCCTCGGTGATCTTCTCCTTCGCCTGGTGTTTCAGCTACGATACAAAGAGAATTCCTTTTGTCAACGCGCTTAACGAAAAACCAAAGAAACACACACACGCACAAATATCTAGAGGAGCATTGCACAGTATACTCGACGAAGTTTGTTGCTAATCAACAACCGCCCCGTGTGCGCGTACTAATCGTCGAGACCCCAGAACTGCGAGCAGTATGATCATTACCAAATTCGCACGAGCAAGACAATAGACCAGAACAAAAAACAGAACTCGAGGATAATGAATTTTCACAAGTCGCACACATGTCGTCGACACCCTTCGACTTTCGTATTGGAAAACAGAATGGAATGCAGAGTAACAAAATCAATGGGAGGAGGCCAATGATTGTGACACGTGGAACCAAATTCGAGGATCGAAATTCGATCGGTACCAAGCCGAGTGTGTAGTCGACTTTCTGGATTCGCAGAGATCAAAAAGCAATGGAGTGTCGAGCACTCCGAACTGTGAGCAGTATGGGAGTCGCTGTTAAAAATCATTTCTACAAAGAGGGTCGAGGGGTTAACGGAACACAGGACTAACTCTAGACGATCATTCAACGATATCACCACGGTCTAATAGCAATCTACCTTATCCATCTGAGCGAGAAGACCGTCCTGACTACTTTGCCTAGTCGTCTCTCGGACCAGGTCCTTCGCCTGGCTCGCGATCTGCTCGAACAGCGATCCTTGGGATCCCTGTCGCAGAACACCGTTACCGGTCACGTTGGAACTGTTCGGTCTCTGCACGCTCTCCGTGGACTGCTTCCGACTACCGGATCCCACGGAAAGCTGTCGTGAGACTGTCGACGACTCGGAGTTGTCGTTGCTACTGCTGCTCATCTGCCGGGGCAAAAGAGGCCCCGTCGTGCTAAAGCTCCCGGCCCTCCCTAAAACGTTCCCGACGCTCGGGTGCCGCTGGAGAACCGCCCCCGAAGGTTGAATCTTCGAATACAGAAGAGTCAAGTTTCAGGGCAGTCGGAACGTGTTTCTGGAGCAGGCGCGTCCAATCTGTCCTTAAGAGCAGCGAGCCACGCCATCTGGAGCGCTCGGGCCACGCCCGAAACCACCCACATCACACCTAAGAGGCTCAGGAAACGCCCTTTGGCGCCATAACACTTTGATCCCCCCAGACCACGCCCAGAAGGTTTCGACTACGCCTCTAGAGGACGCCCTATGTCACGCTCCAAACGCTCTGATCACGCCTTTAATGGACCTAGGACACGTTAGAAGGTTCAGACCACGCCTCCAGAGGACCCGTGTCGCACGCAAAGGCTCCGGTCACGCCTCCGGTGGACCTAGGTCGCGCTAGAAGGTTTAGACCACGCCCTCTAAAGGACCTAGACACACCAGAAGGATTAGACCACACCTCTAGAGAATCCAGGTCGTGGTGGAAGGTTAAGGCCACGGCCTCAGAGATCTTGCGCCGCTTTAGAAGCCTCATTCCCCACCTCCAGCAGACTTAGGCCACGCCCATAGGTTTAGACCGCGCCTTAAAAAGATGTTCTGGAACTTTGGCCACGCCTCTCAATAGTCTCAAATTGAGATAATGGTGCTTATAGAGGCGCTTGCCATTCCTTATCCATTCTTTTGTATAGCTTTGGCTCGTGTGGTATGAAAACTGCTCTTAAAAGTGAAAACAATGTTTGGACGTGCCTGTACTCCGGTTTTACAGCGTAGACAATGGGAAGCTGCAATAATTTTTACATTGTACGTTCACTTGAAGAGTCTCTAATAATTTTGAACGTTTTAACTTTATTTACCAGGTCAAACATTTTATTTTTGATGATATAAAAGTCTTAATAGAGTCTTTATCCGTTTTAATTGAATCATATAAAATTTAAGCACATGTCGTAAACTGTTTAAAGCGCTTTTCCGCGGTTTTTCGGTGAAGTATCCGAGAATTTTCCCACGTCTACGCCATATTCATTCTCCTCCTTCCTCTCGGGTGAGCGACTAATTCCGACTCAAGTGGAAACTTACAGTTCAAATTCAAAGAAATTCGTTCATACACCTTACCTACGTAACTCTAGAAAGTATTTACAAGTCTTGGACGCTAATGTTACAAGGGGTCGTACACAAGTCTCTAAATTACTTTTACTTGTAACCAACTTGTACAGAACTCGAGTGTCCGTGTGTTCAGACGAAAAATAAAAACAATACTTCTGTGTTTCATATACAGTCGATACTACTGGCCATTAATCTTTCTTATCTTCTTGTCGCAGTTCGCGCGATTGTGATGAGATCGTTGTATTAATTCATTAACCATGCAGCACGAGTTCAATCGAATCTTCTCGCATGTGAATCATCCTACGAATGATTTTTCATCGTTAATGCATCAATACCCACGAAGAAGCCGAACACTGCGACTCGCGTTCTCATAGACCAACGTGTCGACGTGAATCGATAAATTAGTATCGCGGGGTAACGGAATCAACCGCGGAACAATCACAGTTCACAAATATATGAAACATAGTGGAACCATAGCAGATCGTTCGGAAAGAAAAGAAATGGTCATGCAGAAGTTCCGAGCCTCCGGAAGCGACAACAGTGCACTTCAATAGTTAAATAAAGGTGCCGTTGCGTTGCGTAGAAGTCTCCTTCAAGTCTGGCAGCGTGAGACGTGTCCGGGAGGCTTCACGATGCGAGAGACACAGATCATGCAATTAGGGATCTCCAAAAGAGAGTTTTGATCGACCGACAAACCAACCGAAAGTAACAAAGGAAAAAGCTATAGAGATCGAACCTCCGCGCAGAACGGAAAATGATCGATGACGAGCAAGGCGGAACCCCGTTGCAAATAATCGAACGTCGATGGCCAAGAATGAGATCAATCAATGTACAATAACGCTCAGATGTAAATGAGAAAGGAACTTGTGGCGAACAGTGTTAAAAATTCGCTGAAGGGTCTCATGCTGGATTCAGGTGTTTCGCAGGACTGGGCACAATATATGTACACAGATCAATGAGCATGCATTACCTTCTGAAAAATAATAGATATCAAATCAAACAATAATAACAATTAGGCGGCACATTTTTGTACAAATTTTTCCACATTTGGTTGAATCGTATGTTTTCGGGGATTGAATTGTTAGACGACACGATTTTTTGGGGGGGATGGAATACAATTCATTCGCGATCTAATCAATTACAGTACAATTGCAATTCCAACCGAACAAAACCGCGAGCAATCTAATTCCCACGGTGTCATCGAACGTCGTGGACAATTTTTGATATTGAGGCGAGGATCCGAGGGGTCAAAGTGAGAAAGGACGATTTCGGGGATGGGGGGAATGGATGGTTTAAAAAATATCGTGTGATTATGCCGAGTCCTGCGCAGCATGCACGTTTCAAGTGACACAAAGTAAAGAAGGCAATACCGACAGTGGTACAACGAGATAGTGAGAGACTGGCATGGCGGATGACTCACAGGAACGACAAATCTACTGACACGCGAGGTCCTTTGGGGAGCGGCAGGACGTTCAGCGTCGCTGGCCGTCGGAGTAGTTAACGAGGCCATGCCTACCCCGAACTGTCCTACCGAACTTTGTGCGCTCAGGATTGTGCGTGGTGTTATTGTTGATGCAGAGTCTGACTCAAAGCTACCACCCTCCTCTTTATCCTATGATCAAGTAGTCTAGTCAATGATCAGGTAGCCAGAGAGAAAGAGAAAGAGAGAGAGAGAGAGAGAGAGAGAGAGAGAGAGAGAAAGAGAGAAATGATTGAGAGCGTGTGTGTCTGTCTCTTTGTACGTGTCTATGATATTTCCGTGTCGTTTGTCGTAGTTGATCGGCTCGAAATCCTCTTATCGCTTTGATCGATACTGGGAAACATAGCAGAATTAGGTAACGAGCGTTTTCGTGTTGGTCTCGCGACGATACCGTGGTACTTTCAGACGAGATATCGGTGTTACACTGTTTATGCTATCTACCGGGTGGAATATAAGTCATGGAACTCGTTTACGGAGCTGGTGGTTGATTAAAAGTGGAAGATGAAATTTTGGGTTGGATGGTTGAGATTACCGTGCACTTTTTGGGACTGTATTTCGTCTGAAAGGGTCCTTGCTTTATCGAGGATGCCGCACGGGCAGATTCAGAAAGATGGAGGGCTCGAGATAAACCGTGCAACAAATAACTATTTTAGTTAGCTGTTCTATTGTACGAAAATTGTGTATCTCGGTGAATTTATATTTTCAAATACGACAAGTTCGAACGTTGCTTTCGAGAGATTTCGTTCGACGGTTGCAACGATGTCAACGATGTCTGCCGTTCTTTTTGAATCGGCTCGATTCGAATGTCCGAGTGTCCTTATCGATAATCGAGTGTCTACCGGTCTCCGCGTGTGTGTATTAATAAAATATATTGATTCAGTAAAGACACAATTAGGTAAGCGATCGAGGAACGCATCCAGACTTACGTTGGCCGACTGCGAACCTTCTTGAGCTTTCGGGTTCATCTCGAACTCCGAGTCTCTGTTGAAACTGGGACTGCTGAGGTCGCTGTGACTCGAAGAGGTGCTCGGCGGGCTTTCCGGTCTGACCGTGGACTCCTCCTCCACGCCGGGATACTGTAACGAGCTTGGAGGATTGTAGACGTTCTTCGGGTCGACCGACAAGGACATGGGCTGAGGCTGCGCTGCTTGCGAGCAGTTGTAGCCTGCAAAAGTGATCCGCGAGGTTAGAACTGATCCGACATCGACGTAGACACGATGTTCTTATCTTAGATCTGATTCGGACACAATTAGAACGCAAAACCAGGTTCAATCTAACGCGACTTACTGGGTGACAAGTCCGAGGACACCATCTCCGAGACGAAATCGCTCAAAGACGAGTACGACGAGCTGCTGCTCTCGGCACCCTCGGAATCCGATCCGCTCTCGTCAGTCGGCTGACTCTCGTGCTCCCTCATCGCCTTCAAAGCGTTCGCCAAAGAACTACCCGAGTCCCAGACCGGGAAGCTAATCGGTTCCAAGCTCGAAGCGTACCATTTAGGCTTGTCGCCTATCTGGATCGGGTCGAACACTCCTGTTTGCACCCTGAGGAACGCCACGTTGCTAGGCGTCAGGGACCATTCCGCCAAGAACTCGACCGCCTGGGTCCTCGCGAATTTATTCAAGAAGTTACTGGCCCTGGGTCTTGATCTCAGGAACGAGTTGATCTGGAAGGCGACCACCGGTCTCGGATAGAGCCTCAGGGTCCTGGTGTGCTCGGTGAAGTTCGCCAACAAATTCTGAGAGTTGAAGAACCGCACCATGGCCACCCTCGTCGCCACGTCGACCGAGTCCACGTCGTTGCCGTAAATGAACGAGTTGAACGACCCCATGCCGCTTTGGGACATGGGCTTCTGCGGGGACGACGATCCTGCCGACTGCTGCGAGATCGATGATCGACGGCCACCGGAAGTCGCCGTGCCTGGGGAACCCAACGGGCTGCCTTGAGGGTAGCCGTGGTGATCGATGCTTGGTCTGTGCTTCGACGAAACGCTGAGAAACGACAACGGTAACACAGTGAATTTATAGTTAGTCAATTTATTTATTTGTCAAGTTATTAGTCGCACTTTTGTCTAATAAATGTACATTTCTCATCTGGATCCGCAGCCCGATTACAAGAGCGAATCAACATAATCAGCTGAACGAAGAGTTATTTGGCTCACCTCAAGGTAGAGAGGTGAGAAGTCATACTCTCCCTCCTGCTTGGAGCTTGAAGAGAGGTCCTCGGCGTGGTGTCCTGCGACATCGATTGCGCAGTCATGCTGGCTATCGCCTGAAATAGGATTGTTTCATGATCGAAGGATCGAACGCTCGACGGACAGCTTCTGAGAGATCCGTGTCGGGATATACTGAAGCAACAGTCTACGTCTACTAAGATCTAAGCGGCTACGTTCCCCACTATCTTCGAATCCCAAAGTTGAATCTCTTCTGTCTGAACCGATCACGCGCGAGTGCAACAACGACCTCCGGGATTCACTACCTCTACAGCGTGATAGCACCGCACCCGATTTTAAACGTTAAAACGGAACTAAACACGAACAGAACAGAACGTCCAAATGTCTACTACTGTATAGGCAGACTCTTCCATGCCGCTAGTTACAACACAAGGATCTCAGCTATACGCTACATGCAGAAGATAACGTGTAATTGAAATATTTACACCAGAGTCGGCTTGGTCCATCAGTTGCATCGCCTGCGGAACCGAACGGAGGAGCAACGAATTAATTAGAGACCTCGTCTCGAGACGATGTGATTAGCGAGTGATTGGTGGAGGGGATGTTCCGCGACAGACCTGGGCTCATTCTCGTCGGAACAATCTGTATGGTTGCACCGTTGCAATGCATCATTTACAATCACAAGATTCGTTGAACTCTCCTTAGTCAAAACGATTACCATCGAGGCAGCTAAAACACTTTGCAGCAGAATACAAAGATGCATTGATTCGCATAAAAAAGAGAAAATGATACGATTCATACGAGTCAAACTGAAGAGAGTTCTCGAATAGAGACGCCCTGGAAGCGAGATCTCGAAGATGATTCACGTTTCGTTCGATATTTTGTTCGATAATGAATACGATACATGTGCCCAGGTCTGCGATGTTAGTGGCGATCATGATTGTTATTTACCTGCTTCAGGTGGTTCTTTAGTATGCTGCCTTCTGGTTCGGGCAACGGTGGCAATTGATCGCCCAGACCAGTCGGCGCAGTAATCTTATTGCTGTCTAGGTCCACTAGCCAAATGTCATCGGGCATTTTAAAGTTGGTTTTGTACAATAGAAAAGTAGCGGGTATTCCGATAACAAATGGTGTAGGTGCAAGCAACAATTGTTCCGCGCAGCTCATGCATGTGGGTAACAACGGTATCGCGGGGAACATGTACTCCAGAGGATAAATCATTGTAACGAACGCCATTACGGACATCGAGAGGGCATTGTAGTCGCGAGACTGCAGCACGATCTGAAACAAAATACCAAAAATTCGGTGTTTTTCGTACAGGTTACGGTGGAGCCAAAATGGTCGTCGATTCTATTCGGGGAACAGTCAATCAAGGGGATGCATACCGGACCGGATTTCAGTGCATCAATATTCATAATTTTACAATGTATTTCTGAATGTTTGACACTGCAGTATATCAAACAAGTCAACATTGAGTCCGCATACATACATGTACAACAAAACAATCTTAACATTCTCCAAAAAATCATTTCAAACAACGAAGGATTTATGATTCTAAAAAACTTTCTCCCATTTGTTTTTGTTTCGCGACGACAAAGGACTCGCGACTCCGAGAGAGTTTTCCAACTGCGCCGTTTTTTCATAACAAATTAAAAAGTAACTCCGCGTTAAGGGTCTCGATTAGGTTCGCTCCGTCCCGCAAGGGTGGAATTAATCCGTTGACGGTTCAAAGTTCTCGGGTTACGCAACGCTCACCTTGTGCTCGAGAAGAATCAGCGTGAGGACCTTCAGACAAATGTCAACGCCGAGAAGTTCCAGGGGTAGATGCAGAGGGAAATCAACGAGAGAGAATCTAGTATGGTCTGGGAGGGCAAAACAGAGTGGCGGCTGTATACTTTGCGACACGATCTCGACCTCGACCCGTGTCTTCGTTGGCACGGGTACCGGGCTGCTGAGAAGACGAAGGATCCAGGTCTCGATCTCTCGGACGTCGTGGAGAACGATCGAGGGCGTTCCTTCGAGCATTTGTCCTGTCAGCGCGCTCCATACTGTGTCTCTGTTTTCCGAATACACATCGTTATTCCATTAGCAATTCGAGAATATCGGGAACCAGCGTCGAAAAGTGTTTCAAAAGTATCCAGCAGTTAAATGGTGCACACTTCTGAAACACCCTGTACGTAGAACAGAGAGTGCTCGTCCGGATCAAATTTGATTTGATCGAGATTAACGCAGTCGCTCCCGTATTTCATTGGAAAGGGAATTCTTAAGCTAACGAAATTCCGACGAAGTAATTGGAGACCTAATTAATTCAAGGCGAAGAATTTAAACGCCGTCTTTGTGTAAAAGTGAAACATTACAGATCGTGTAATGGATCTTCAACGATCAATCTTTTCTGTATCGAATTCTGTTGCAGAGAATAATCATCCTGTGTAATCGAGGATTTAGGGATGTTAGGCGTGTATAATTTAAAAACAGTCCTTAGGCAAAAATTGCAGCAGACTATAAATAATTGCTGTAGACTATAAATAATCCCCCAAAGATTAACATCATCCCCCTCGAATTCAGCTCGGTAGAACAGCTTGCGGATTAGTGAATTAATTAAAGATCAACTGCTGCCGGAGATGCACACTTTAAACACACCCGGTACATTAATATAAAGCTTTGTAGATGAAATTTGCTACGAAAGTGTTGCCCGCAGTCAGTCTCGAATTAAAGCGTATAATTAATAAGTGAACGCGCAGAGAGTAAGGCTGTTAACAAAGTAGAGGGATGTTTTGTGGAGGATTCGCCCTCTGATATTTTAAAGAGACGCGTGATATAATTAAAAATTAATTGAAATACCTGTTTGTCTGCCGCGAGGCTCCGACTTTTTGCGGGGAGGAGCTCTCGTTGCAGGCGTCGATGATCTTTTTCAGAATAAAAAGACATTCCCGGAACATCGAGAAGAAAGGGTGATGAGAGATGATGCAGAGTGACGTCAGGGAGTGGTTTCGTATCCTCTGAAAGGACATCGTATCGATTCACACCATTTCTTTGGCTACATATAGTTCCAAACGAATGCGACCCTTCCTTTGTGTCTCGCGCTGACACACTTAAAGAACACTTTGGAAACTCTGGCCGCCCCGTTTATTAATAAAGCCGACGTCATTTCCACTTCTTACCAATTTTAGAACTAACGGCTATGCTTTATCAATTCGTGCCATAAATTGGTACTTTACGATCCTTTCTAGAAATCAAATGGAATGCAACTGTAAAAGCATTCCTCAAGGAAAAACTCGACGAGAAACTTTGTACTTTGTTGCTTCGAATTCAACCCCGTTTCTTCCTGCTGCATTTATTAATGGAATGAACAATAAATTTACTTTATGCCAATTGCGTAATCAAATTTGTACCTCGAATGATCGAATAAAAATGAAATAAAATGCAAGAGAGTCGACAAAACGTTTTTTAAGGGGGAGAGAACAGAGAGATCGGATTGAAGGGCGAGACAAAGATGAAATAAAATTGCAATGAGGTCCGAAAATATTTTTTAAGGTGTCGAGAGGCGAGACTTTGACGACGTAACGGTTCTCCGAGACACGCGAAGGTAATTTGCGATTTAGGGGGTAGGTACCTGTCGTCTGCGCGATGCACATGGCGACGGAGAATGACTACCACCACTCTCGCTGTCCCCACTCGGCGCAGTGATGCCTAATCTCGGCGCACTCGGTATATGGGAAGTGTCAGAGTCCCTTCTGCTGCTTGGGCATTCTTTCTCTGAGTCGCTAGGACCTACCGCACTGCTCCTATAGTCGCTATAAACAATAGCTAGAGATAACAGTCCCATAATCGCAGCCCATCGGACATAATATCACGTGACGTCCTCGTTCGTAACAAAAGTTGGACAAAATACGCGAGGGAAATGTTACTTTCGAAAATATGAATTGAAAGAGTTGAATCGAAGTTGTTCAATCGAATTATAAAGTTAGTATCGACGAATGATGCGTTATATGTCACCTAGAAAAGGCAGAGTCCGTGCTCTTTTCCATGCTCTTCCTCCAGCTCTCCCTCCTGAACGTAGTATTGTATTTGTCTCTTCTGACGGACACTCCACCCCCACCTACCCCTCCTGTCCTTTCTATCGGCCGATAGAAATTCACGCAGATCCCGTACCGTGTTTTTCCTACAATTGCGTTTTCAATTATTCGAAGATTGTCGATTAGACGACGTATATTTGGGATGTCCCAAAAATGTCTTCCTCTTTCAAGGAAGTCCAACATTTTTGGCACACCCTGTACAGCACAAGGATCGAACTGTGCGAAAGCCAGACATTAGATGGAAAAATTGGCGAAAGAAGTACATTTTTCTTGGGCCAGTGTTTTCAACACTAGGTTCACGGAGCAGTAAAAATGACTATTTCACATTTCCTTATAAAAATAACGTGAATATGTCTATCAAAATCCGTAGCCATTTTTTAAATAATATATACCTAGAGAAATCAATCCGTATTCCGATCCATATTTGCAATCTCAATATTGGTGAATTCAAAATATTAGAATCCGTCATTTTGACGGATCCCGTAAATCTAGTGTTAACGATGACTTAGAGTTCTGTACCGGAATCTTTGTCCGTCAGGGTGAAGGTGAATGTAGTGGCCTCTCGTAAGGCTGTGCGTTTAGGGCCCACGCTGGTGCAACCCTCCGGTTGACAGAAGTAGACCATGTCCAGAGGCAGTGGAAAATCTTTGTGATCTTCCACTGGATATCTTCGCAACAATTCTGGAGCCTTTAATTCATAATCGATCTCTAAACATTTGTCCAACTTTGTCGCTTATCAATTTTTCTCATGTCGAATGTCAATTGACCACAAAGTTTCTGCATTTTTCTATTTAATCGAACAACAGCATTATTTGCAAAGATAAATCCTAAACCGGAAAAAAGATATTAATAAGACAAGAACGTTTTCGAATAGAATAGACAACATTTCTGTGCGAATCTTTTCTTAGTAATTAGATATTACATTTTACTTCAAAAATAAAAAATATGTCTCTGCATTTGATATTCTTTTAAAATTACTCGGCATCGCTTAAGTGTCCAGAAAAATGCATACTATCAATTATCTCTTTGTGTACCGAAAATTTCTTCGGAGTTCCCGAGATTTGATTGCAGGGTGGGAGCAATGTTTTAATTGTTTCTTGATTTTTGTGAAGTTACTGGAAAAATTGTACCTGCACAGGCTGGCGAGAGACTGACGGCAATCTGGCCCCCACAATGGCGAGATAATCGACCAAGCGGGGGCACAGATACTTCTTCTGCGTATCCATGGCTGTAGTTTACAGCTCTGTCACCGTTTTGTACAGTGTGTAGGAATCATCCGCGCCGACAACGGCCTTCTGTCAGGATCGCCTCCTGATCGAATCATGGCTGTAGCATTCTCCGTTCGGTCTCCCACATCTGGAATCACGGGAATCGATAACGTGAAACACGAACTTCGCTGTAATTAGATCGGTTCAATTAATTTTTTATTATTCCCCGCGTCACGTGGTCCTGATCGTGCGCCCAGCTACGCCGTGTGTCGTTGATTCGTTTATCGACTCGTTTCGGGCGACGGGGGAACAGACAGTGTCACCGTTGTCCAATATTGTGTTTGCGTGTTTTTCTAATGTGATTCTGCCCGCGTGGGCGCACGAATCGTTTTTGGTATCGATTCGTTTGCCAGAGAAAAGTTAACGGACGGCTAGGAATACATATTTATTTTCTGGTGGGCGTAAATGTCAATCGACACGGATTTTTGTATTGACGAGAAATTCTCGGATCAAAAAGGACCTTCCGTTCGTGAGTTATTACATTTTTCGCATGTTCAAATGTTATGCAAAATAAAAATTGTTTTGCATCCACTGCAAATAAAAAAATCTGTTGCTTGCTATTTCTTCTCTCAATAACCACAATAATTCTAGCAGATAACATTTTGATCGTAAACATGTTTATGAACATCCCAATCTAGTTAAAATACTGAGAACGTTTTGATGAAAAGGATTCTTTTAAAAAAATTATCCCCCGATTGCAAAGGGAAATGTTTATTATAAAATACTATTTAGTATTAACAGAAATACATATCTGTTTGAAATTCGTAAAATCTTGATCAAACTCACACGAATCACTTCGAATTTCAATTTAATTTGTATCTGGACGTATAAATAAATTAATTTCGTTCGCGATCTGTGCCAAGGACATGTACCATTACATCTTTTCGGAAAACAATTTGCGATTGATTGGTCCACGGGAATGTTAATTAACTGGTGGGTCTAATGGCGTGTAAAGTGATTTGAAGCTCGGATCTGATTGATTCCTCGGGGCTCGTAACCTATATCGAGTTATCTGGAATCGCAGAAAGGGTTGAGCAGCGAGCAGAATTTAAGCTGATTCAACTTCATCGTGCGACCTTTCATTGCAAATCATAGTCTGATCTGGCAGAGCATGTTTCGAACGGAACGCATACAAAATTCCGTTCCTACTTCAGCTCCGTGCACGCCATTTTTAAAATTTACTTTCTACAAAAATAAACAGGTACAGCTCTTTCAAATTGACTACCACTTCGTTCGCAACTTTTCACGTTGACTCGAATAATATTTTCCATTCGAGATTCGAAGGGAAAGATATTTCAAGTGGAGGATATCGGGCAAGTAGATACAGACCGTTATAGTCAGACACGGAAATCACATTAGCCAAACTCTACAAATTATTTCTACGTTAAGTAATTTATACTGTGATTTAAAACTTTTCTCATTATACTGTGCTGACGCCAGTTTAATATGTAATTGGGCAATCCTTTTTGTTATTTAAATTTTAATACCTAAATAATTCAATGTTTTTGAATTTCACCCCAAAAATATCAACTTTACTCTAAAGAACTGAAGGAAAAACCGTTTAATCCAATCAATAGTCTTTAAATTGCAAAATAAGGCACTAAGCCCTCAATTACCACGACTAAATGACGCCTCCACAGAAATTAACTTAATCCCACTCTCTTAAGTATTAATTTCAATCTAAACTATACGAAATATTCTTTATTTATTCATTCCACGCTAAGCGTTCGTTATTAACTTTAAATAACTCCTATCTAACAAATTTGCTAGTAACTGTTTAATCCAGTTAAGCGACTTCAGATTGCAAAATGTAACGGTAAATCCTGGCTACCTCCCGAGATTAATTGATACCGTTTCAGATATTTAATCTTTAGCTTCATCCCCATCCCCTAAGTATTAATTTCAGTTCGGGCTACGGTAAAATACATTCTAAATATACCTCATCCATAAATTGCACTCGCAACCTATGAAATATTTAAATAACTGTCTAATCGAATTAGCCGACTTCAGGAAAGTTGAACATTTTATCTTTACTCCTCGCATTCCAAAATTAATCAGCAGCGTTTCAGCTCTTCTAAAATAAGTGTACTTCACTCGTAGGTTTCATCGAAAGATCAATCCAAAAGTTTCATCTCAAAATGTATGAATTCTTGAAGCATGTCGTCCGAAAAAAGTACCAAAAGCAATCTAACAAAATTAGCTTCGTCCCTTCAGTTTCCAAGCCACCAGTTCCACCCGTAAGGAATAAATTCGAACCTCGCACAAAACACAAACGTTCTATAGATAAATTCGAGCAGGAAACAGGAGAATAATCTTGGTATCGAATAATCAATTCGCGTAAGAGCCGAAGAACGAGAAAGGGGATCCCCGAAACGAAAATTCGTAATCGATGAGGCCGCGGGAGGTACGCGCGCCCCGGAAAGGCCCGTGTGCGTTTGCGCGGAGATCGCACACGCTCTCTTTCTCTCTCTCTCCCTCTCTCTCTCTCTCTCTCTGGCTCCCTGCTCTTCGAACACCTTTTCCCCCTTTTCCCCGATTTTCCCCTAACCGAATAAAGCCCCTCGTGCGATCCCGTTTTTCCCGTTGTCGAAAAACGCCAGCTTGCTTTCCCGTGAGAGAGAGACAACACGAGGAAACACAGGCCTCGTACGCACCGTTTCCGGCCCGACAAACCGATAAAACGCACAAACGCGATACCGAAGGACACTGATTTCAAGTGTAACAGCTATGCTCTACGACGACTTTGCCCTAAATTGCTCCCGGAGACCTTAGTCGGCAGCCTTGACACAATAGTGTTCGCAGAATAACGAAAAAGTGCATCGCTTTGCTAACTGGTCTCAGAACGGGAAAGACGATCGCAAAGATTTTCTTTCCATTAAAAATCAGAAAAGAAGTTTCGTTGGAGTGTATGAAAATGTAACTAGGTGAATTGTTGTCGCCATTAATTTTGTTAGCTGCGCAGCAAATATTTAAAAATACTCCACTGGCTTATATCTTAATATAAGATGGATTAAGCTGGATTATATCTTAATATAATCACAATGATTTCAATACAAATACCGAGCAGTTAGTTTTATTTTTAGCGAAATTAAAAAATAGTGGTATAATATGAAAATGCATGGAACACGGTCGCAGGATAAACGATATTGTTTCAATGTATAATTTCTTCGATGCATATCGTGTTTCCGTTAAGATCGCGATATCTCTTGATTTCTCTATTGTCTCGGCGCTTTTGTCGTCGTTTAGTGCCGTTCCTTATGCAATTATGCTAACCGAATTCTATCTGGGTTACGTTTCCCAGAGCTAACTAGCTGAACCTCGCCCTTGCACGCGACGCTTGTTCCAGTATTTAATTTGCGTCATTATTTTCTAATCAATTTCGTGCCCTCCTTTTATCGGTTTTTTCTATCTGTTCTGCCCTTTATTCGTCTTTTATTATTCCTCCAGTTCTATGTTCATTCGGTCACGAACATTTTGATCCGCTCGTGGGCGATAAAGGTTTACATTTTTACGATTATGTGGTTCGATAAAAACGCCGTAGAGGAGGAACATTAATGTTCGCATTTTATGCTGTTTTTAACTCGATCGTGATATTAATACAGAAAAGATGTATTAATAAGTAGCGTTAGGTTAAAAGAATGGTCGTTTCAAGCTGTTTATTTTCCCGGGGAAGAATGAAAGGATTTTTTGGTGATCTTATTTTGCCGAGACTGTCTTTTTTGCAATGTTCATCCGGTACAATGAATGATGAAACGAGCCCAACACTCAACGGCGTCCTACAATTCGTCTACCAGCGAAGGAGATTTCATTGATCGCCGATAATTGCGTTACTCTACTCAACAGTTAGCCGATTCCCCTTCTACGGGCCGTCATCCCATTGAAAAAAAGCAACGTGCGTCTCAAAAAGCTGTTATAGTAACTGGTCATACAAACGTCACTACGAGAATTAAATCGTTGCTCCTAATATTCCATTTTCTGAGACACACAGCTCCTGAGAATTCAACTGTGTGTTTCTACGTTTTACGTGGAAAGTAAATCGATAAATAAAATTGAGGGAGCAAACTTCGCTTTAAAAGAGACTCGAAAATACGATATTATAAAACTTGTACATTAACAATTCGTAGGGAATATTCTTTCACACAGTTTGATTACATTTTTTACCGGGTTTCATTTTCAAGATTCCATTTCTTTCTGACATTCTAATTTTAATATTCTAGCATCGAATTCGAACTAAATTTGATTTTTGACAATTCAGAGAAAATTCCCAGGTAACCCTAGCAGAAATTTAGTATACCCAATACCCAAAAAATCCCGATATCTACAACAATCATGAATAAAAAGTAACAGGTTTTGAGGATACAACCCGAATAAATTGCAAACAGCTCTGAAGTCGCAAGAAATAAGAAAGGACACCCTAATAAAGGCACCTAAACAAAATCCACGGGCAAACATTCACCATGCCCTATCAGATCCAATGTCAAACGAAATTCCCCACTCCAAAGGAGTGGCCAGTCAGAATCCTGCCGACCAAACCACATCCTAAAACCGAAATCCTTGGAGCTGTACAATAGCCGAAGAATCCATACTCCGCTAATGCCTCAAAGAATTGCAAAACGGAACGCAAGCTCTGCTCACGACCCTGATATATATATATATATATATATATATATATATATATATATACCCCACCATTCATCCTTCGGACGCCCTCAAATCACGTACAACTTCGACCATTGTCAAAAACCCTCTTAAAAAGGACATTATCCTCGGGAATCCTTAAAAGGGAGATGTCGTGTCCCTGAAGAATTGCAAAATTGACATTCCCTGCCCACTGGGTGTTCTCCCTCAGTCTTTTAAACAGCTTCACACCACCCACGACTTCATTTTTGATAAACAAACGACCGTGAACATTACCTTCAACCATGTTATCATTCTTACATACGCAATGTACGCAATAGATATTGTATACACTTGCTCTTTATTTTCTGCGTAACTGTTCAAAGTTTGTAAGCGACAATTTACTTATCAGTGGCTGTCTAATGAAGTTCTAACGTTCACGATTGACAAATGAAAATTTCTTCAAGATTTATTCCACAGCAATGAGATAACAGGTTACCCTGAATAATCCAATAATTCTTTTCGGGATTATTTGAAAAAAAGAAGATTTTGTTCTCTTCTGATAAAATGCAGTCTTCGAGTATTGCACAACTAGAGACCGAAGTACGAGAACAAAAGTGTCAATACCGTTAAAAATTGCGAACTTACACGCAACCGTTGCCCACACTCTCCCAATCCTTTCAATCCACCAACGCCTTCGATTCTTTTCAAAGAAACTTCTCCAACCACCGAAGAAAATCCTCTTCGAGAATTTCGATAGAAAAATGGCAAAACTGAGCATAGAATCAGCTAGTCATCCAGCAATCAGCCAACTTAAAATTGAAATCCTCGAACGAACTGCTCGAACCACCAAAAAACAGATTCTTTTCGCCAGTCATGCTCCGAAAACGTCAATCCTGAGCGCAGGATCTTTCCGTTAACCGATATGCTGGCGGCGAATCGTTGCCATGAAACGATCGAATTTTACTGGGAAAAAATGAATTCTTGCGTCCGGAGGAAGGTTCGCACGCTGCGCGGAAACGAGCGAGGAAAACGCGTACGTCGGCGATTGAAACTGTACAACGTCATCGGTGTGTTCGAGCGGTGATGTTCTTCGTCTCGGTGGTGTAAAACGGGGATTAGGGTTTCTCTTTTGGACAGATCAAGACGTTTCGACGGCTAGGCGTGGGACTTACGTGCGGTTAGAGGTGGTTGGAGGCCGTGTCGGTGGAGAATCGCCACTTCGCCGTCATGGGAAATCCACGAGCCCGGGTCCGCACCGACCAACTGGCGATACCACACTGGCGATCGTTCGCTGAACAGCTACTAGGCAGGCGTGCGACGACAGGGGCGGCACTTGCGTTGTAAAAGGGACATCGGTTGCCCTCGACTGATAGCGAGCCCGGATCTAGGCCCGGTGCTTCTTTCGAACAGGTCAGCCGCTGATAATTTTATATGTATTTTCTTATTGGCAATTTGCAGAAATTTTGGTGTCACCGATCCTTCGGGTACTTCAAATTGGGCACCACCATTTTGCTTTCCTATGAAATATGTTATGTAGATTATACATTTTCTAATTTGTAATCTTTTTCCTGTACGATTTCCAATTTGGAGAATTTTAGTAGCAGTCCTTCGAGGACTACGACTCGTTCAGATTGGGCACAATATTTTTGCTTTTTTATCCGCGAGTAAAAATTGCTTTAAACGTTAGGTAGATTATGCGTTTTCTAATTTGTAATCTTTTTCCTGTACCATTTCCAATTTGAGGAATTTTAGTAGCAGTGGTGCTTCGAGGACTACGTCTCGTTCAGATTGGGCACGACATTTTTGCTGTCTTATCCGCGAGTAAAAATTGCTTTAAATATTAGGTACATTATACATTTTATAATTTGTAATCTTTTTCCTCTACGATTTCCAATTTGGAGAATTTTAGTAGCAGTGGTCCTTCAAGTATTACGACTCGTTCAGATTGGGTACAATATTTTTGCTTTTTTATCCGCGAGTAAAAATTGCTTTAAACGTTAGGTAGATTATGCGTTTTCTAATTTGTAATCGTTTTCCTGTGCGATTTCCAATTCGGAGAATTTTGGTAGCAGTGGTGCTTGGAGGATTTCGATTCGATTGTTTTACTATTGTCGAGATCTGTTATTTTAAGAATTTCTCCAAATGTTATGTAGATTTTAGATTGTCTAACTTGTAACTATTTTCATCCGATTATATTCATTACTCTAATGCTTCTCTTAACTTCTACATGCATTTTTCAATTTTTAATATTATACCTTAAATGTGGAGCAACTTCGATAACAATGATTTTATAAAGACCTTAGTCGACTTTGGTTCAGATGTTGAGTACAGATGAACTAGTACAGAGTATAGCTGCTAATAGATTTATTTCTTTTATTGAGCGAAAGTGCTCTTCACATAAATAATGGAATGTGAGATATGATACGAGGATTGAAACGTGCCATGAAGTATTATTGGAAACCTATAGGAATTATGATTAAAAATAAAAAGCTGGAGCGAGGATTTACAATAACGATCGTAGCGACTGATGGTTTTATTTTATTGGACGAACCGCTTCAAACATGAAAAACCAAATGTACTAAAAAAATTTATATAAATTATAGAAAAATTTTATTAAAATGGATAAAAGAATGGGGGATTTGTGTATTGGAATTTTTCTTTAAAATCCCGGTGGAATTTTATGTATTTTATGGTTCTGCGTAGAATTTTTAATACGTATGAATACTAATTTGTGTGCAATGAATTGTATCGTTTACCTTTCTTATTCCGCAATGAAACAATTCGCATATTTTTTTAATCCCTAAGTGTTTAGGACGCATAAAAAAAGTTTATCTTTCAAACACATCCCCACGTGTCCTGAAAATGCAGCGTTAACTATTCAGTTCAAGGGAAACGCCTGTGGAACGCGCCTTCTCTTGAATTGCAGTGCACTACGGAAAATTAAAGGACTTGTAAATTAGTTTGCCTTAAGCGGCGATTAATTTGCTTGGAGCATGACACTGAGAACCGTTTAGAGGAACGTTTAAACTCGAAGTTAAATAAAAACAAGAGACACGAATCGAATCGAAGAGTCCAACAGTCTCCCATATATCCAATCATTATTCTTATGATTATCGCCATTTTACCATAGTAATCAATTCAGCTCTTTATAATCACCTTCTGCTTCAAATGAGATCAAAAAATAAAATTAAATTGAATTGGTCTAGAGCGTTTCCAACAAAATATCAAAAGCCTCATAACTCGTAGAAATCCTCAACAATTATATTTAACAATACTCACACTTTACCAACATACATGACGTTCGTTTGCAATACTTTTACAAACAACTTCCCATCAAACAGAAACCTCGAGACAAAAGGAGCAGTTCGACCGACACTTTTTTAACGAGATCAGGATTAAATAAAACAAACAAAACTGAATCAAATTAAAAGGTTCGTCAATCTTTCAAAAATGCAAATCTACACTAATTGTTCCCGTTTCTGTTAAGCTCGTGCCAACACAAACGAAGCTAATTCTCTTCAAATTATCTTCTCGCTCGGAAGAGCACTCCGAATAAAATCCAGCATCTGGACTGACTCTTTTTAAACAAAGTTTCTTTAAAACTTCAACTTTTGAACGTGAATGAAGCTTGTCGTTCAGAGAACACCTCGAAATAAAATCGAGCAGTCGAACATACTCTTTTCAAGAGTAAACATCAATGTTAAACGAAATTGAAAGAATCCACGGACCTTCCGAAACGTGAAACCTTTTCCAAGGATTTCTATCGTTAATCCTGAACCGACGCGAGGTTCAACGAAGTTCAAAACACGTTCAATTAAAGGTGTACCGTTGACGAGCTCCGGAAAACACACAGGTACTGAATCGAACGTGATTTCTGTCCCCCCGGTGCGCGTCGATTCATTGTATCCCGGAGCAAGGCTGTCGCAAGAATAGAATACACACACACACACACACACACACAGGTTTTCGTGATTATCGGTTACATTGCGGGAGGCAGATGAAATTACGTTTTTTTTTTAGCCTGCCAGCAGCTGGCAAGTTAATTGCGCCGCTGTTCCTCGCGACTTCGGCTATGCATGCACAGAAACCCTGGAAAACACGCACACAACCGTACGCAGGCCGTCGCCGAGGCTTATCAGCCACGTATAATGCAGTTATTCGGTGCATAGACACGTGTGCACGCGCACGTCACTTCGCCGAGAGGCCAGCTACGCGTACGCGTGTGTTCCGCTTGTACACGTGTGTCGGTAATAGTTCGGGAATCGAATTGTTGACCGTACTTGACGGCGCTCGGTAATTATTCGATCTTCTTCTGATGACGTACCGCCGGGGAACAGATTGCTGCTGTTCTCATTAGGGGAAATAGTAAACATTGCCGTAAGTAGATCTTTATGCAAAGCGGCCCGTTTATACTTAGTTTTATGGAAATGAACTGTGCGCCCACTGGAAATGTATTTATAGAGTTACCAATGAGTCTGTGTCCCGGAGTTGTTTGGCGAAATTACGAATCCGAGAGAAATTGTTCAATTAGGCATATTAGTCGATTCGAGTTGCTGCTGGAACAATTTGGATGAACGAAATCTTTAACCGGATTGGAGATTTTAGAAAATTTTTCTCAGTAACAGTTTCCTTACATACACTTTACGTATGCCACAAACAGTAATATTTTACGCTGAAAATTTGAGACTCAAATTTTCTAGACTCGACAACTTTAGACTTAACATTTCATCTTTTATGCTAAAATATAATTCAAATGTACTAGAAAAATAATAACATGGAAATAATAATTTAAGAAGAATTCATTTATATATTCTTACTGCAACACACTAGTAATTGATCAATGGGATAAAACAATGATGAAAATTATTGCACAGACCGAAAGGGATCGAACAAAGAAATGAAACCGACTAATAAAAATTATTCCAGTAAACCTCACGAGACTCGGGAGGGAGGGAGGGAGGGGGAGGAAAGAGTTTCAAGAATTTCCGAAAATGTTGGAAAGTGATCTACGACAGGGAGCAATTTGACAAGAAGCCACTCTGGGCAGTGGTAGGCTAGGTGCTGCTCTTCTATTGTTATGACAACCCTTGTCGATCGCTGGATCCACCCTCTCTTTACACATCCACACCCAAAGTTTGCTTTGTTGCGTACTTTAATCGCAGACTTACATCAAAAGGACAGAGACTCTACTTTTGCAGTGAAAATGCAAGGAAACGTGTACGCCATTGAAAATTAATGATATTTTCATTTTATCTTTACCGGAAGCAATTTTATCGAAAAAGAATGAAACGGATGATTTGATCTGATGCAGGAAATTTTTTAAAAATAGACTAGGCTGTTCGCTTTATACAAAAATGTCTGGATGAAGTAGGAACGACAGAAACATTTCAGGAATTTAAAGGAAATCAATTTTTGTTGAATCCTTGCGTCGTGGAATTTCTGTCGAACCTTTTTATTTTGCATAAAAATCCATAGTCTGCAAAAATTGTAGTCGGATAGACAGCTACCATGAGCGTGTATTCCGATCCTCTTTTCGAAAAACTAATTACGGCTTGTCGTGTGCAGGATGCTGTTGAAAAAGGAAAACGAAAATAAAATAATAGAGACTCAAGGTACACTGATAATTATTTTATGTCAAGATGATTTATTTTCCACGAAGGCTGTCCACTCCACTCCGAGCAAAATTCCTATTTTCATAGTTTATCCTATAAAACTCAGCGAAAAATGAAAAATCTTTCAAACAACGTGGACATGCCAAAGGGACGCAAAAAAATCCACAGGCCAATCTACAACTTATGAATCTCTAAAAATTGAACTGAGAAGAACAGAACGATTTCTGTCTAACAAAACCCAATTACAACTATCGTCCGCAAGTTGACAAAATAGAATAGGTAGAAAGATAATTCTCGAGTAAGATAGTACAACAGCCTAAGCCCGGTTTTATCGTGCCAGTGCCCGCATGTACGGTGCCTAATTGATAGTGGAATCGCATAGTTCAAAGTCGGAGGCGTAGAAACGCACGTGAGCGTGTCGATTGCGTTTATCGTGGTCGATCGAAATTCTTTGATCACGCGAGTGCGAACTGCGTCGCATGGCGACTCCGGCCAGGAGGATTATGGTGGTTCTGTATGGTGCGAACGATGGGACGGATGGTTTTACTGGCTCCGAATCGGATGTTAGCACGTTCCCACCGTCGCTGGCACACTCGGCAAGGAAGCTCATAGACCATCCACGGGAATGGATGGCCTCCTTGCATAGTCGTGCCGCTGCTACCAGCTGGATCAATAACGTTGTCAGGCTTAGCTGGATGTTCGGGACCGTTGGTGGTGGAACGCAGGGACGTAGGTACTCCGACAATGGATTCGGGAGCCCTTCATTCAGGGCTTCCTAGAACGATGTTCGATTTTATCGATTCGATTCCGCTGACGCGACTCGGCCGGGGACGACGGGGTGGCAATAACCCAGACACCTAACCCAGACCCTAGGCTTCCGGGTGTTATTATTTTATCATTATTTTACATTACTTTACATTATTTTCATTTCGCCATCGGATCTCCCTCGAATATTCTACACATTTTATATCTCTTCATTTTTATTCCGTTCTATTTATTTATTCAGTTATATTTCTTCGGTTTACAAGACTACGTGATAGTATTTTTTATTATGTTACAGTTATTTTGTATTTTTTTTTTAAGTGGTCGCTGCTTGCTGCATTAAAGATTACAATTTGGAGTGATTTTAACGTCAATGGTTTTCTGAGGACTTCAATTTACCCGATTGTGCATGATTGCGTATGATTACTTTGTTATCCTCCATGCCCGTTATTCTACCGTTTCCCTCAAGCAACATATGAATCCTGTATCTTTTTCGACTTTTAATTACAATTTGGAGCGACTTTGTTCGCAGTAATTTTCAAAAGAATTGAACTCGCCATATTGAGTGATAATAGCAATTGAGGGTCCTTAAATGGTTCTCCGAAGCACCTTGAGAATTCTAAAATTGCTGCCCCGTTATTCTATCTTTGTCCACAAAAATCTGCCGAGGTCCATAGAGGAGCCTTGAAATCCTTCAGATCCTTGATATCCCTTGGTGGCTATCGAAGGCTTTCAAGAGCCTAGGCAATTCTATGCTCCTAAGAGCCCATAGATAGTCCTTGAGAGTCTTCGAAGTCTCCAGGGAGCTTTAATATCCCTGGAATCCTTGGATCGTACCGATGGTCTAGGACGTTGAAATAACCCAACGATCCTCGAGCAATTTTAAAAATCTTTTACTTCCGCGAAGAGTTCTAAAATTTTTTAAACATTTGCCTGGCCCTGCGAATCTTTCAGAAAACTGTTCAAAAACTTGTAGGACTTCCTAAGTCCTTCGAAAAATCTTTTTGGTCCTGTGAAAATTTTAAAAGATTCATCGAGTATTCTTGGGACCTTTAGAGTCCTTTGAAGAAGGATCTAAGGAAATTATCCTGAATGGCCAGAGTCCTTTGAGAATTTTCTTGGATCTTTAAATTCTTCAAACCTCCTATAAAGTTCTCCTTTTTCGAAATGTTCATGTACTCTAGGATATTTCATATATCCTCGAGGATTCTGTACACCCTGAAGAATCCTTTGGGAATGTCCTAATCTTTGAATTCTTCCACGACTCTAAACACATCGCCGAGGTCCTTTAACTTCCCCTCTCGCGTGTTGTCTAGAAAAGTTATGTATTCTAAAAAATCTCATAACATTCCTAGAGTTTCCTCAGGATCCTCTGCGCCCATAAGAATCCTTTAAGAATTTCCAACGCTCTTTAAATTCTTCCAGGACCCGAAACACACTCCGGAGACCTCTGATATTACGTCTCGCGCTTTCCTCCGTATATTTATGTATCGCAGGACATTTCGAAATATTCTTCTGTTCCCCGTGGACTCTCTACATCCTGAGGAACATTGACAGTTTCTTAGAACCACAGAGGAGCCCTTGGCAATCCTATATTTGCACGACTAAGGCCTCGATGGTGATTGGATGCCGCTGCAAGGACATCTATCCTTAAATAGAACAATTGCAATAATCCGACGATTACTAGAGCTTCATACATTCGCGAAAAGTGCTTTGCCACTGTCGTGACCGAACTGTTCACAATTGGTAGTGTTCTACCCTCGTTGACATACCCGGCGTGTATGCGCATGTGTACAGGACAATGCGCTGCATACTCGTCAATGGCAGACTGCCAATTGCCAGTATAAACACAAACAGACCTTAATAAGTCCGCTCCCAATTTTTGACAACACAAAATTTATCACTTTACTTTTCACTCGGGAACGATCTTAAGACGAAACTTGATATCGAACAAGATTAATGAAAACTAATGTCTTGCTTTTTGCAACGTTGACAGTAAAAATGTAGGTTTACATAAGAGAGTGTGCAGTATATTGTGAACTGGTTCTTTAGGTCGAGACCGTAATGGAAGTGTCCCGTGAGTAAATAATTTAGGGTCACAGAAGGTGGCGGCGTGAATCGAGTGAAAATTTCATTGAATTCGGTAGCAAGGGTATCAAGGGCAAGGTGGAGGAGCTACGGCCCTGGGGGTGCGATATCGAGGACATCCAAGTATATCAAAGGGTGGCATAGGTCGAACAAGGGTAAGAGGCGAAAACGTGGCTCGGTCACGAATCCTCGAGGTCCTCAGACTCTGCAAAAATGAGCCGCCCGAGCTATCTAGGGGGTGGGAGAAACAAATCTCCCGGCTTTGATCACGTACCTTGCCATTACAACACCAAACAACCCCTATTTTTCTTCGTTTATTGCGTACACTTGTTAGCCCGTAAACTGGAAGAGACGAACAAGTTCGAGACCCAACGTATTTAAAATAAAATTTATATTTTAATCCTCAATATTCGTATTTAATATACAGACTTGCAGTCAATATGTACAAATGCATACAGAAGTTTGTACACACACACACACACACACATATAAAGCAGTTCATAAAAATATATTTTACAACAGCTATCACAATTTTGTAAATTATGTTTCTAATATATACATAGGCATTAAAAAACGTCGCACAAACTTATGTACATAACACATGAATAAAATTACGTTTTATTTAGTGTGGATGCATTAACTAATTTGCAAATGCTGTTGCATGAGAAAGCGTTCTAGACTGCGGATATTTAGGCAAAATAAAAATTGTCTCCACACATTCCTAGAAACAGGAACCAAATAAAAATGTATTTCTTCTTTTAATAATTCCTATTTCCAGAAACAGGTGCCAAAAGGACAATTTTTTTGATCGTTTAAATTTCATCTGTTTTTTTTTCGTTATAAGTGCATAAAATCCGCGATCTAATGGAATCCTTTAGTTGCTACGATGGTGAACAGTTTCTACAAATATTCAATTAATTGCAAATGAAATGCAAGCATCGAGTCTAGTCATATAAAATATAAGAGTCATAAACAAGTATTGTCATTGAGACGTAGTGAAATATTATGTGTGACCGAGAATTCCTGGGAAATAGTGATTACCGCTGACCTAGTTCACTCCCGCAAAGGGGTGCAAAACTTTTTAATCGTTATTCGAATTCGTTCCACTTTCGAACGTGTGAAAGCGGTCCGAACAAGCCTTGGATTGTTCTGATCGCCCGAACAGAAACACATACATATATGCAATCAACACGGTGTAAATTAAAAGAACAACATAAACAGCGATACAAATTTCATTCGAAATTTTATTTTACATAATTTACATCGTGAGCTGTTACAACTATTAGAATCCATAATATTCTCTGTATCAACTTTTTACATATTCCTTCTTTCATTATCCGTTTCTATCCCCTAATCGCGATTAGGCGTATAAGAACGATCAAAAAAAAGAATGCGAATTAAAAATAATGCGATCTCCTCGAGCAACGACTCGGATTAAAATTCGTTATCTTACTAATTAGATGAATACAAATTGTTCGTAGATAAATATATGCATTCGAATTAAATATTATCACCACACCGTTACAAGTCTTACGCAATAAGTATCAATTACAAAATTATCACCTTCGTTTTACTTTCGTTATTTTAAGCATACACTTCTCAGAGTGGATATTCATTTTACTTTAGTACCGTAACACCGCCCATTTAAATGGGAGCAATTCCTTAATAATAACTGACAGAATCGATGCTAGTTTTTATTATGCTAAAAGTTTTGTTCGACTACGGGGAACATATTTCTGATTAAATGGAAAAGAATACTTGATCGTTTGTTGTGTCATCTTGCACACGTGCAGAGGCACTTCTGTACAAGATTTGAACAGTGATTTACGCTACTGCCTTCTACTTGTTTTGTAAAATTATATTAACAGTAACAAAGTCTTATATCGCGAATACTTATGGCTGTACAACAACTACTTCATAGTCAGTCACTGGTAATAAAATTGTACTTCACAGTTAATATTACATTACTCTCCGAACAAGCACATCATCAGCCTGCTCACGTTAAAACCTTTGAACTGTTAAGACAGTCTCCTGCCTATCACTGTTTATAAATATATATATATATAAAACTCCCAACCATCTATAACGTAAACCAAATTAGTATGTTCGTTTATCTCTTCACATCTCTTACCCCCATTCGCACATTAAAAATCTTGAACGTCTTTCAAGGAACACGTTACAACAGAACTTGCCACTTGTTATTCCTCTATGCGTTACTCTATGTATGATAGTGTTAATGTTAAGGTAGAGATGTTTGTACCAGCCTACATGTTTTAATAAATCATCTCTACTCCGATGAGTACTTTTGCAACTGTCATAGGTTGAGGGTAGTGTCAGATCCGTGATGATATTCACCGTCTAACAGAGGCTCTTGTTCCACCGTCATGCGAACTGTGAACAAAACTATTCATGCATACCAACGAATAAGAACAAAAGTGTTGGGCATGTGCGAATACCTTGTTAATAAACATCAGTTTTATTAACAGCGCAACAATTATACCAAAAAAAAAGTTCTTTCGAGTGGCTTTCGTACTGAGCGTGTAAAAGAAAAGTGATAGAAGACCTTTGCTCCGTTGTGAGAGTACATCGAACACGAAATCAGTTACACAAAGGCACATAAAACTACCATTTCTCAGAAGTTTCCACTGCGTTATACTCTCATCAGGCATTAAAGTGTTATTCGCACATACGTAAGGTAAATATGTTACACTATATTAGACAGCTATACCCATTTTTGTAACAGACCACTCATTACAACAATAATTTTTATCAGGGATCGGCCGCCACTCAAACCCAAAGAAATATGAAACTCTCTGTTTGTTGTTTTTCTACTTTTACACTCTTACGCTAAATTGTTTCTATGTTAGAACTGAAATGAAAAACTTCTCAATCGAACCTGCTTGTTGGAAAAAATTTCATGGACGCCGAACCCTTTGTATTCTACAGCCAATTATTGGCTTATATCAATCAACGACCGAGTTCAGCAGTTTTCTGAAGGATCACATCTGAACAATACTATTGGGGGACTCTTTGGTGCAACGTCCTGAACGCGCTCGCTTAGGTATTAGGTCGAAAGCTATAGGCAGAGATACGTGCGAACTGAATCTTTACATGCCATTATCTCCTTGCTTGCCGAGTTAAATATCTGGTTGTGTCTGTGTACAAGAGCAAAGGTAGGCACTTTCTATGTCAACTCGTTAACTCACACTCGCATAACAGTTAGTAGCGCAAGATCAAGCAAGAAAATCACAGTTTCATGTCTTATCAGTAACATCTTAGACATAAGAAAAAGATTTGTAAGTGAAACATTAAAGAGGATATAATTATGATTATAGTACATAATACCAAAATTATGAAAATCGTTTGAACAGCTCCTCATTCGTCTGCTTACCATACAAATTGCACATATATGTCAAGATACGTTGGTTTCTATTTGTCTCAAACCTCAGTACCGTTCATTTCTTCAATTATAAATATTAAAAAGTCATTATCCATTTCGCAAAGCTTGATTTATAATTAAAACCAATACATAGAAAAACATATATACAGGTGCAGAGTTTAATTTCAATAGATATATGTTCCTTCCGCAATAGCAAAAACACAGTTAAGTACATGTAAAGTATCTGTGAACATGCTACGTTTAATATGGTTTAATGTATCATGCAAAAAACTAGTAGCAATGCTGTTATATAATTAGAAATTCAAGTATCACGCATGATTTTTTGTAATTGATTGTTTTTATGGTTTTGTTGGATTATTAAATTTTTGATACCATGGGGATACGTGAATTCCATAAGGACTTGGCTACGTGCACAATGACAGAGAATAATGCAGCATGCGAATTACTGTTCGAAATGCCTACATGATCATATTATAATGCAAGATTCAGTTCATTTTAGAGAATCACCTTTGCAAACCATCTTGAAAGGATTATAGTGGATTAAATCTAAAGAAGGGATACTGGGGAAGTAGTTTCGAAGTTTTCTTTTATCGTCATAATTAAGCTTTTCTAATGAAAACGTGTAAATGAAAGATAGCACGTGATAGAAAAACCGTTTATCGAAACAGTATATTACAGTTTGCGAACAGAAACCAAAGTACGGTACATTAGCATATTATATACACATTTATTTTCCGGCCAGACTGCGGGAAAGCCTCTTAGGTGTATTGTCGTCCTGATAATCTTAACAGCTTTATAAAAAATTTCTCTAGCACGAAAGAATATATTATAATTCTATTCGACTATCCTATAGACTAAACGTTATTTCTTTTCCGTTCCGTCATCGATCAATTTTACGAATATGCTACATGATTTTTATCATAGCATTCACGATTCAAATTGCCATAACTCACAAAAAAATTTCTTCACGAATTAAATAAATGTATATTTCTTACAATGCAATGTATTGAAAGTTTGATGATTGCAAATTGTAAAACAATACGAAATTAATTTTGTTCTTTCATGATCGGTACCGTTTCTCAAAATCTTCGGACTGCTGAGTTTTTTTTTTTTTTTTAGTAATATACTACATTTCCTGAATAATATACTGCTTAATATATAACGTATACTATCACCGTATTCATCAATGTTTAAATAAAATCTTGTATTTTACATAAACAGTAAATATCCACCACAAAAAAATTGATTTCTATGTTACAACCTTAAATAAGTGTCAAGATCATAACTTGAGTTCCCTTAAGATTATAAAAAATTCTGAACAATTTCCATGTTCAATACATATGTATGAAATATACATAGTTCGTTTACAATATTTCAAAGAATCCAACAAACAGAATTGTTGTTCCGAAAACATGATCTGTGTTAACATGTAACATTCCTTCAGTTTCATACAGTTCTGACATTAAAGAAAATTCGTAAAAAAAAAAGAAAACAAAAATATAGACATTTTACACACGGATCCCTTTAGTTCAAAGCGACTATCTTTGGTAGCTTTTTTCTTACACTATAAATGGATTCTGCTATAATTGACTATGTAAATAGTGGAATACCTGCATTATAAATCTATATACATGTCAGTTGTTATTAAGAATTGTAGGTTTAAAAAAAAAAAGATTGCGTTCCTCGTGAATGCGAATGAACTCTTTTATGAGATCATAATCGTAATATAGTAACAAAAAGATAGTTACAAAAACGTCAGGCTCCCGATATTTTGCAATAAAACGTGTCATTTTTTACTCCAAAAAATTTGTTCTTTATGTTATAAAGGTAACGAAGGAAATTTCGATCAAGTTTTCATTATAACTTCATTGTACCGCAAATCTCCTTTTCGTTCATATGAATTGTTAACACATGCAGATTAAGTAAACAATTTACATCCAATTCAATTGAATTACCATAAAACTGTCATAACTCCTATTAACAAGATATAAAGCTACTTAAAATTTATGTCATGTCTTTTCGTTTCCTTATTCTCAGTGAACAATCAATGTATTATCTTTTTTCTTTCTTTTTCAAATGTATCATTCCGTGTACTCTATACTTTTATTTCATCTAATTATAGTCCTGATCATTAGGTTCATGATATTTTACCCGTTGATGACGGCAGATCAACGGCAAATAGCGAGTTACTACTTAACCAACATCTTGATGAGACTTTGTTTATTTATATTCATTCAAATACGGCGTAATTATAAATTAATGTGATAATAAATGAACTGTACTATTCAAAACTTCCTTCTGCTCGTTCTCTTTTTATACACAGTCGTAATATCAAAGAACTCATGGAACCGCTAAGGTTCTCATATATCTCGACGCTCTATTCTTTTTATACATAAAATGAATTATACAGCACATTCATTATCACAAGTAAATCCTAGTGATGTTTCTTTTGCAATCTGTTACGTTGGGACCTGTTAGTACCATTTTTTTCAGCTGCGCTAGAAACCTGGCTCGTTCGATGATCTCCTAATGGTATCCTAAACAGTTTGATCTTCATATGATCGCAGATCTCGAGGCAAATTTGAGAACTATACCGGAGTAAATCCAGAGTAACCCAAATCTAGAAACGTGCATAAACAGGAAGTATGTGAACGTACATAGTATTAATTGAAAAGATCGCAATGAGAAACATCTAAATATAATATAGAGATATAATAAAAGAGACTTACAAAGCACAGCCAAAGAACATAATATTCTTTGATAAAGAAATTGAAATACTGATTCAAGAACAGCATGGCTGGTCCAATCAGCGAACTGTCTAAATATTGCATTTCATTTTTAGTCATATGTGCAACCTGCAATGATGAATAACAGAGAGATCAGACAAATGTCGAAATGTGCGATTCTCGGTAAAAACAATTAAAAAGATAAATAAATAAATAAGAAAGATAGAAAGAGAGGTCACAATTATACCTACCACTAATCGATTGGTAACTTTAGCTGCAACCATTCCAAATGCAAGTATGTATAATGCAGGATGACTTTCATATACGTGCTCAGCACTTTTTCTATAAATTATAAAAGCTGGTACTACCACAAAACTAAATGGAATAATTGGAGATAAAACTGATGTTCCCTGAAACCGAGTAAACATTATAAAGAATAAATCGGTTGGACGTGTTTCGTACAGAGAAAACGGTTGGGTGGAGTGTACTTGAAAACTAATTATTATGACTATACACACTTTCACAAATAGACAATATTATTCAACATTCAATGCTTATGTAACTTTGTAACACTTGATAAAAAACATTAGCTGAACTCTCTATCTAATGACTGTTTAACATGAAAAGTAATTGTAACTTATATGTATTCAAACGAATTATCACAACGTTAAATATTGTATTTATACAGTATATATGGTGTATAAAATTCGAAAATTTTAAGAAAAAATTGGAAAAAGCTGAACTATAAACAAGGCATACTGCAACTATCAGATTACTAGACTCTACTTCCAAATGAAAGAAGTTGCTAATAGCAAGAGGATTATATTTAATATTAAAAAGCATTAGAAGAAAAATAGTATGCTCGATATATCGATACAGAAATTCAAAGCACAGCGAAAAGAATATATATCAAACTGTAAATTAAGATTAATAGTGGTATGTAGCAACTAAGATTATGTCAGATCTACAGTCAATTACGTTCATGCGGTTATAGTAACTTATGCAACTTCTTAAAGCTACAAACAGTATTAAGGTATATAAAAATGTGCAGACAGTGGACAGGAATTTAAGATGAAGGACGACATGTTTGATGTTCCAATGGAAGTTCACAGATACACAGGAGAAGGTGTTAACCAAAGTGGACACAAAGATACAGTAAACAGTTCTGTGTGATGCTCTTGCAAAATTTAGACCCACGCAATATGTAATATGCCTCATACAATATAAACCGGTGGTCCATATTCAATTTAGGTTTGCAAATTTGGTACTTGATGCTTGGGGCAGTGTAACTACATTGCAATATTAATAAGAGAGTATGTTGATGTGCATTTTAGAACTGGGGTCTTGATAGAAATACAGTCAGTCTCATAATTGATGGCACACGCTATAAATCAGAATAACTATTTTACAAATGGACCAAACTACTTCAATTATTCTACCAAGCTAGATGAGATGGATCTGGTAAACTAATCCGTTTAGCTCAGCAGAAAACCCTAAGTCGTTCGGTCCGTTTATAAGAAAAGTCATTCTAATTCGAAGTATATGCCATCAATCATGAAACTGACTTTGCAGTCATTTCTTTTCATATTTAATGATCTACTACAGTGGGCCTAAATCAACATAAGACGCAAAGTGCACTACACAATGATCCTATGAACTTCTAAACCGACTTACTGCTACGGTGGAGCCATTTTTTCCGACACCACCGGCTAGAATGACGGATATGCTGCTCTGTGCAAGTAATATAGCGATGCCCACAGCAGCCCATAATGGAAACACCTTGACCTCTGTGCCAGTGTATGGCAACTGTGCAAGGACACGAAAGACCTTTTCATTAGTCGATGTATTAATTAAATGTCTAACACTGATGCAACAATATCACAACGTCGGTGAAAAAACTTCTCGCTCTTGAAACAATTTCAAACTTTCCAAATACGTTGCTCGACTTTGTCTGCATCAACGTATACCAAATTAGATAAGCTCTCGATTAGGACTATCGTGATGTTAACAGTTTTTTTTTTATATATACATATATATATATTACAGTAACTTTTATATACATCCTATTAATATGAAAGTAAGCCCCTATATCATTTTGCTATGGATTAATAGAAGAGTTCGGCAACAGTTCCACCTTAGGATTCTTACTGTGCATTAAAATGAAAAGTAGCTTCCCGTAATCCGATATTGATAGTATTAACAAAATTATTTACTTAAACCAAACACATGTACTGGACGTCAAATACTCAGAAGGAACAGTTCCAAGCGCACAAGTAGAGTAGGCGATAAATGTGCACAGAAGAAATAGCACTCTCGTTGGTCGATAGTGGACCATCAGCGACGACACTTCTTTATAGCCTGGCACACCATACAGTAATGTATTCATTATAATAATAATTTAGTATACATACATATATACAGGGTAACTCTGTTACAAGACGATATCTCCACTATTTTTTTTTTTTTGCTACGCGAAATGTCAAAAGGACAAATTATTTGGTTCAAGGTAAATACGTATTACAGTGGGAATCATTTTTCCTTTCCTATAAAGCAAATTCGACTTTTGTGACTTGATGTGAAAATAATGAAATAGCCACAACACACACACACACACAAGTGAAAATTGTAAACAAGAACTTATCATAATAAAATCTCGATGACCTTGAAATCGCGAGAGAAAAAATGATTCCCACCAAAATATGTGTTCCTTCGAACCAAATAATTTGTCCTTTTGACATTTCCCGTAGCATAAAAAATAGCAGAGATATCGCCTTGTAACAAAGTTAGTGGGACACCCTGTATATACATATATATGTATATATATACATATATAATGCAGAAAACTATTCTGAACATGAACAGTAATATAACCCAACAGACTAGATAGGCAAGCAGAATGAAAGAAGAAAGACGTCATTGCTATACTAGTGGCAAAATATATAAAAAATCTGTGTGTATGCAATCGGTCACGTTTTATTTGTGGAACTTACTGCAATTGTGGAACCGTTTTTTCCAATCCCACCAGACTCAAACACTTTACAGAATTCAAGGAATACATGAATGTAGCCAGCATAAAATATCACTGCTACGTAGTTACTCAATGTGCCTACACCGAGCCCTGGTATCTAAACAAATGCACAAAATCTCGCTTGTTATGAAAATTAAAGAAAAATTAATCGATTACTTAGGTCAATAAATTGTATCCTATATATTATCCTATATTTTGGTACATTACATTCTGTCTTGGTTTTTTTTTCCGATGATTACTCAATATATCTCCAGTGGGGCTAGTTCCACGCGTGGTTCATTTATTCGCACAAAAATAATATAAAAATCAATTACGAGGCATGAGGAAACTACAAATTTATTTAAAGTGGTCATAAGGCATGGGGTTTATTTGTTGTTTCTCTGCCCTGATTTCCTACGAACATAGTTGAGCTTACAGTCAAAGTTAATAGTTATGTATTAAATAAATGGATCATGATTATGAAGAGTAGTGTAGGTCTTCTGAAAAAATTTAATTTTTAAGCTAACTCATTGTCTTAAAGGTTTTTGAATTTTTTTCTGTGGAAATTGTTTCAAAAGCATACTATATGGAAACGACACAAATATTGTTATTATGAATTTATGTATATAACTGTATATTGTAAGAACACATTCCAGTATCACCTTTAACATATATGTCTAACTATTGTTATATGATTCTCAACATTTGACAGTTGTAAATGTGGATGCAAGTATATGTATTTGTTTTTCTAGAAACGATGAAATGTAGGAAAGGTAAGAAAGAAATGGATGAAGGAGGATAAATGAGAATTAAATTTGGAAATAAAATGCATGTTAAGGTAATAAGTCTCATAGCAAAAAAAGTAATTTCAGCGTCGCTCCTCATGCCATGCTGCTCCCATTTCCATATTTCCAAAAAAAAAACAAAAGGCTAGTTTGACTAACTTACAGCCACAGTTGAACCATTCTTGCCCACTCCTCCGGTGAAAATCACCGAAAAGATGGAATATAAATTGTACAGTGCACAAATCACTGTCATAACTCCTATTAAATACTTAAACATAAAACCATCTATGTATGGTATCTGTAAGAAATAACCTCATTAGACTCATGCGGGGAAAAGTATTTAAATATTTTTTGGTAAACCTCATGAGTCTTGAGATAGAGAATGTCAAGTAAAAATGATTCGCATATCCCGACTGATCCGCACAGTGTTAGTTTTATTCTCTGATTGCATTGCAAAATTACTAGTTGCTTACGACTATTATAGTACTCCTTGCTATAATAAATCCATTCGTTCACTAATCGAATTAAATAACAACATGAATAAGCGAATGTCTACTATAACAAAAGAAACATATGAAAAATTCTATGAAGGTCCAAATAAAACGAATGTAATGAGCTTAATGTTATGGTAGCCAGTTAATGATGTTCAAGTAACGAGAGTAATACATTGTGATCTATAATTTGTGTTTGTAATCTTCGAATAATTTACTGTAATTGTCACTATTGTGCCTTTAAAAAAATGGTATGTTCCATTGTTATATGAATGTCATACACAGCTTAAACTTGCTTTAAGAACTGAAAAGAAAACTAATCTTTCATGGCAACTGATTGGTACACAGCTTAATCGATTTCCCACTACAAACTAGCTCAACTTTGCATAAAAATTGTAGCACTTATTAGTTGCCATAAAACATTTTACAGTTATAGATAATTTATTTAAAAATAACAAGCCACATTTAAAAAGAGAAGATACAACCTCCATCATCCACACTTTCGGTCCAAAGAATGCAGAAATGAGGTGAATAGTTATAATTGTAAACTGCGCTTCTGTGACATCTATCTTGCCGAACTTTAGTGACCCTGTTTAAAGACATTCATGGTTAAAAATAATACAGATAGATTGCTAAACATTCGGATGTATGTAAACAAATTATTACCGGAAACGTAAGTCTGCCAGTGAGCACAATAAAAAAGTGTCATAGCACAAAAGCACTGGAAAAACATCCATGTTGGATAATATCCTAATTGTACTGCTATACATGCTGATAGAGCAACAAACACTAAAAGTGTAAAAGTACCATGTTTTTATTAGGTAATATTAACTACAGTTAAGTCTAATACGCATACATATTTTGCTCTGGATAAAACCAAAGACTATTTAACAATGGCTACAAATGTAAAATATTATCAGACATACATTCAGTATATTTTGAGTATTCAGAATTATAATATTATTTCTCTTAAGAACAAGTTCCGTTATAGGAAATCAGATAAACTAATATGTAGTGCACGTACCAGTCGATATGGAATCACATCCATGGTCGAACAGTTCGCCCAAGGGTGACGAAGTTCCTGTTCTCCTAGCCTGTTTACCATCTATAGCGTCCAAACTTTGGTAAATGAACAGGCCGAGCGCGCACAGGAAACATGCCCACCTGGGTGCCTAAAATATCAGCATAATGTCACAGGTCTGCCTACACAACTTTATAAATACGCGAGTCTAATTAAAACAATGTCTGTGTGTCTAAACATTCGTGCCTCTATGCAGGCGACATATATGTCGCCTGTTAATTATGTTGAATCACGCGCGTAATTACAACAGAGATTTTCGCGTAGTAATTCCATTATGAATATATTAATACTGCTAAATAACTTAGCGGTTTGCAGCACTGTCGAAAGTAGGAAGCGAAGTGTAACGCGGAAAATAGGTTATGTAAACGGTACCTCGGTTCTCGCATCAGGGCTGTAATAAACAAGAATCAAAGTGGTTACGATGTTGACGATGAGACCCAGGATCGTGATTAAATTGGGCGCAAGCCAAAGTGGAACCTTGCTGACTAGCCAGTTCCACCAGGGTTGGAGGAGCCCATCCAAGAGACTGTTGGTGGTGCAGCTGTATTTGTGTTCGCTCAGGCGTTTCAGTTGTCCGGGCGACAGGAGCTTCTCCTTATAAAACTGCATAATTCAAAGCAGCCGGAATACTGAGAACACCAGGAACGATTCACGACAACTCAACGATCATCGATTCTTTCACAACACAACGACTAAACATAACAAGTAACTGTTCGTGAACACGTACGACATCTCTTCGTCACACGACGTTTCTACAGACACGAAACTCCGGCCTGTTTCGGAGACTGATGCAACTCTCGATGCGCATGCGTCCGCAAGTAGAATTACCTTGAATGTACTGCCCGTATCTTATCATTATCGACTAAATTCAACTATCGACTAATTACTATTCACTGACATATATACTTATGTCAGTGTCACTATTTAGTTACTACATAATATCGAATTTTTAATCGATAGTTTTTAGTCGATTGAAATTTCGTTTTAGTGGTTACGTCTAGATTGCGGGCTATAGTCTATGCCTACGTATAGATCTGATTTCTCACTCACTCTTACAGCACTGTACTGCTGTGCTCGCTCAGTATTATAGGCACTGTAAGAATAAATTGGAGTAAATATACCAGATTGACCAACTGAACCCCCCGATCGTCATATTTTTCGCATTCATATTTTCCCTCAGTTAGATATGTCTTTTTTAATAAGATTGTATACTGATTTGAACCGGAACTACCAACAAGGTGTACGACAACACCATGAATCTTCCGTTTCCATATTATATTTTATATGTTACAGTGGTAACACATTATTCTTAATATTAAGTAACATTAAAACGAAACCTGTACACCGTCAATAAATATTTAGCTTACCCCAATGACAATTTTATCATTTTATTCCATTTACCTTTAGGCACGATATCGTCGGAAGTTATCATTTAAAAATTTCCCGCTGAATTATCTAATTTTTTGTAATGTAACTTTTTGTAATAAAAGCAGCTTCTTTTGCGTTTAATAATCATTTTCTTCTATTTCATAAGATTTATCTATCACCCTGTTTACGACATCAAGAGTTTTTAATATCATTCGTAATTGTCGTGTTTTTGAAGTATAATCTATGTATGTGTAAATCATGGCGACTCTGGCTGGTTTCACGAGACTATTTAATTTTGCCACGAATACTTGCCTCAGGAGGATTAAACCAATTTCAGTCTATAAACAGTATTATCCAGGTTAGCCGATCTGTATTGCAAAAATAAGAAACAATTATCTTTTTTTGTTCACGCGAGTATCGAGGTTATATAACCTTGCTTTTCGATTCGTAGTGCTGTAAATACTATGTGCTTTTGACATTCCACATTAGTGTAATAACAGAGGAATGTTTAATTATACAGTTCTGCCACTGTTTTTGGATGACAGTGTAAAATGTATGTTTCATTATTTTCCTTATTACAGCTCTGAAATTATGGGATCTCGAAGTAGCTGGATACAAAACAATTTATAAGCTGCCCTGGTTTTCCAAGCAACCAAGCTATCAAGAAGAAGTAGTTGAACAGGACAAAGAAAAGGAACAAGCAGCTTCTGGTTGTTATTTATATGCACATATTAATCACGGCATACATTTGTTTCATTAGCACATTTGTAATATCGTTTTTATTTATAGATGTGATAAATGAGATTAACAAACAGATAGCTACCAACACAACCGGCCGTTTATTCGCAGTCGTGCATGTAGGAGGGACACAGTACAAAGTAACAGAAAGCGATGTCATAGTCATCAGAGGCCACTGGCCTCCTCAGCCGGGAGAGCAAATAAAATTAGAGAAAGTGTTACTTGTTGGCAGCACGGATTTTACCCTTATTGGAAGGCCAATTGTAAACAGAGAGCTGGTGTCAGTTGATGCAACTGTTGTACAGAAAACTTTATCCCACACAATCACTCGTTTTAGAATGAGAAAGCGGAAACAATTTCGCCGGATTAATTGTAAGACTCTGTTAATAATGAACGTAGTAAAAGTGTCATTTGATAAATAGCTTACATAACACTTATTTTTCAGTTATGAGGGAACACCGAACAATGCTGAGAATAAACTCTATTACCATAAATGGAGACGTAGATAAGCAGAAAGAAGTGGAAGGTTTGGATAGAATATACTGAACAATACAGAAGTTAATTATTACCAAAACAGAATTATAAAAAGATTCAATAATAATAAATTCGTTATTATCCTTAAGCTATTTTGTCCATTCCTTACTCTCAAGAAATTCATTTAATATTGATATTTGAACTGCATATTTTATCCATATATCCATTAATTTCGTGAATATTGCTGTGATAAAAGATAACAAAATGTCATTATTTAAATACGGGCACAGAAAGTCTTTGCCGCAAAATGCATAGGTCTTCGTGTAAATTGCGGCACGTATTATTTGCTTCGTATAAACGTCCGTACAGCGCCATTTCGGACAGCGGCAAAACGCTCAAACTGTTAGCCAACCGTTACCGACAGAGGGTAATTTTGGCGATAGTGGTGCCACTATTGGCGGAATCAAGAAGTTCGATTAAGGGGTCCGTACAGCGCCATTTCGTGCAGCGGCAAAACGCTCAAACTGTTAGCCAAATGTTAGTTCTAACATTCATCGCTAGATGGCGCATATCAATATTTCGGGGATTTTACCATGAGCGATATCTAGTTATCGACTTGCAACCGACAGTCGGTAACATTTGGCTAACAGTTTGAGCGTTTTGCCGCTGCACGAAATGGCGCTGTACGGACATTTATACGCAGCAAATAATACGTACCGCAATTTACATGGCGTCTTATGAGAAAAGCGGCAAGAATCATTTGCACTCGAATAAAAAATAATAATTAAATACTGCTCGTTGGGATATTTTAATTTTTGAGGGTTCAAATTAAAGCTAGAAGAATGCACTTTGCGGTAGACATATTGCGATTTAATAGTAATTAGGATAACATACTGGAAGTGTAGAAACGATAACCCATTGCATCCGAAGTGAAATCAGATTTTATTTCGTAATAACAATTAAGTAATGCACTTCTAATATTGCTTTTTTAAAAATTATTTCCTGTTGTAGTGATGTTAAAAAACTACAGCGACAAAATGTTTCGATTAATTTGTCAAAGTATGCGCAGGATGTATCCGAAATTATGGTACAAGCGGCAGGCTGACTTCTCGATGTAAAAATAGGTGGATAAAAAAGAATAACATTTTTGTGTCTGACGCTTCGTTTTTGAGAAAGTCGAAGTCGAAGATTTCGCGATTACGCGTGCTATTCAAGAGGAATCGGCTGGCGCGTCTGATCATGGCCTACCGATTCTACTTCGCGCAACTACTAGGGCACGTGAACTCGTCTGATTTTCAAAATCAATTTTCTCAAAAACGATGCCGAAAACAAGAAAATGTTACTCTCTCTTTTCGACACATTTGTGCGTGCCGAATCACCACGCGGCCGGTCGTACCATGATTTTCGATACACCCTGTACAATTAGTTGAAACGTCCACCAATGTGTAAATAATTGTGATTGCGGGACAATGAGTAAAATGACGATTCATAACATAATCCAGGCACATATGGTACATTGATTCATAAAGTAATATAGGCATTACAAATTCAGTAAATTCAAAAAATTCATTATTTGCACAAAGATCCGCTGTTATTTAATTTAATACATTTTGCCAGGGGTGCAACAGCAGCTCGTTTCCCAGCTTGAAGGTTGCACTACAGATGGCCTCACGTGCTGTTTTTACTATTTCTCCAGAGCGTACGGAGCATTCGAAATTAATGTGAAAAGCTGCTATCGCTAAAAGCAGGATGCTTACTACCGATTCAAATAATTCCGGATTCACCGGCACCGGATAAGAGTGAAAGTGTGCTCGGTAGTTTCGCAATATTTTTGGCAAATTTCGCGAAGCTTCGAGGGCCGCAGAAGGAACGGTGAAATTCGCCGTTCGATCCGGGCTCGCCTAGGGGGCGACCGTTTCGGCTATCGGTAAAGCATAAAATTGCGAATGAACGCAGAAAGTAGCTGGGTCACGTGCGCACGCGCGCCGCGCTACTGCATTTTATGAATGGATGAGCGAAGTGAATGAACGGACGTCAGCTGGGTTGGTTCGGTGCACACACCGATACGCCCACACACGCGCACACAGACGCATTCGCATGCACACGGACGTGGAGAAGTAAGCCGAACACGTAGCGAACGTCCGCAAAATAGAAAGGGTGTGTACTCACGGATCCAGGATCGTACTTTTTCATCGTGGCCTTTAACCCTCCGACGAAAATAGTCGCGCAAAATATCCTCTCCCAACTTTTACCCTTTTTCGCTTTTACTCTTCGACCGGACCTGCTATTGTTTATTTATCATCTCACGCTTGAATTAAATCCATGAAACATCAACATTACACAGATACAAATGGTCCTTTCTTCAACCCCTTTTTCTTTTAGATCTCTCGAGACCGTACTTTTGATTTTCTTTTCTTGACGTTATAAATGGACTAGAAAACAAAAATTTCTGTTTCTGAAGAACTTTATATATAGGATTTATATACAGGTATGATAGACAATAAAAAACTGAATTTAGTGGATACCACCTTTTGCACCTTGACATGACCTTGAGCAAGAATAATCATGTTGAAGTGGATGAAATGTGGAAGTTTAGAACTTACGTGTTTCAGCAAAGATTGCGCGTTGTTTACGTCGTGTTGACCTTCACATATCATAATAAATGTTCGTAATGTTGACCATCCTCGTTTATGCGATGCTGCAATCTTTTAATAAATGATCTTTAGGCATTGTCCATTTCCTGAGACGTAATTGAAGTACATGCTGCGGTAATCCTTGGCCGCATATCCTCCGGTGTTGTGGGTTTTTCGTACTTTTCTATTCGCAGTATTCGTGAAATACTACTTCTGCTAATACCGGACTCTTGTTCGAGTTGTCGCAAACTTGCATGTGGATCATTAGATAGTGCAGCTGGGATATTAATTCTATTTTCTTCGTGAGTTACAATTCTTTGTTCATTACGATTTTTAAAACTTACACTACCGACTAATATATATATATATACATATGCGAAATTGCATTACCAGAACAAAATAATAAAAAGGAAAAGAAATGGCATTCAGTGCCATTCTGACCGAGATGGCCCCTACGAGATGACCCATGGGGTAGTTTTATTGCCTTCGCAGCTAGAGATGCTCCCAATTCGAGCTTCTCTTCATGAGTACTTCTCCCAATGTCCTGGAGGAATGCTAAAACTATAGCAATTTGTTTCCACACATTTTCTGAGAAAGTCGAACAAAAATTTCATTCAGCAGAACGTATGTACATAAATCCCCGTTTAAAAACCTGGTGCTAAAGAAACCGAAAAATTGTCATCTCACCGGGAATGGCTGTACAAGGATGGAGCAACGTTCGGAACACGTTGGCTCGCCTAAACGAGTCAGCAACCGGAAGCCGGGCACGCCGGTCGCATTTCTCGAAACGAAAAACGCTTCGGTTGCGAGCGGAGGCAGAGAAACGTTCCATTTTCGCGGCCGGGATGCGCGGACCGGTAGAAAGTAGTTAGCAGCAATTATTTCTTTTTCGTCGCCTCGGATTAGGCGAGTAACCGGGACCGGTAACGTCGCGCGCGCGTGCGCGATCTCTCGAGAGCGCGCGGGCGGCCGCGGGCCGCGTTCCCGCTCGAACGGGAGCGTTACGGCGGCATAAAATATTTTAATGAAATGTAAAGCGCCCGGTATTAACCCGCCGCCGATTTTTCCGGAACGATTTATCGGCCCGGAGGCCGGTGAAACGGGCCATAACGGCACCGGGGCCCGGTATCCTTGCTCTCGGGAAACTTTGATTGTTCCCGGGGCCCGCGCCGTTCAAATACTTCGCGTGTACCGCGCATAAATAACCGTGCACCGGGAGCCGAGCACGATAAATTGCCGATTTTTCACGACAACCTGTATTCCCGGGCCCGGTGTAGGCTCGCGTGGCAGGTGTTGCTCCATCGAGCCTAGCTCGACGGACTCGATAAACAATGCTAATGCCGCACCGACGAACAACCAAAAAAAAAAAAGAAACGAAAAATTAAATACGCGAAACGGAACGGATCTCTCTGTCCGCCGTGCTGGTGTTTCATCGTCTTCGGCCGAGACATACAGTCGCGGCGGAAAGTATGTTGACACCTTTTCAAGCGGAATAACTTCTTTTAAAATTGGTCCAAATGACTTGAATCTTTTTTAGATGTTAGGCCAATTAGTTTGCTAAAGAATCACTAAAGAAATACTTTTTTAGATTGCAATTGATTGGAATGATAAAAAAGGAAAAAATTTTTGATGATTTTTCAACTTTTTAATCTGAGCCTATAACGATAATTTAAAAAATGCGTTTAGTTGATTTCGGTAACTTACAGGCGTACTGAAAATTTCATCGAAATCGGTCAACGTTGCAATGAGCTACAAACGTTTCAAGATTAGAGTTTAAGGGTGAAAGTCGCAGATTTTCGGTCTTGCCAGGGAATTTCGCCCTTATGTGATCATCTTGAACTGTTTGTAGCTCATTGCAACATTGACTGATTTTTATGAAATCTTCATTATGCATATAAGTTATCGAAATCAACAAAACGCATTTTTTAAATTATCGTCATAAGATCAGATGAAAAAGTTGAAAAAACATAATTTCTTCATTTTTGTATCATTCCAACCAATTGCAGTCTAAAAAAATATTTCTTTAGTCATTCTTTAACAAACTAGTCGATCTAACATCTCAAAAAGATTCAAGTCATTTGGACCAATTTTAAAAAAGTTACTCCGCTTGGAAAGGTGTCAACATACTTTCCGCTGCGAGTGTAATACTCCGATAATTTTTTCTTCGCCATTAAAATGCCCCCCTGCTACAGTGTCACTTTGTCCTGTGAAGTTTTCTGGTAGAACTGTAAATACGAAAGATATTTAGGTTTTCCCATTTACGTTGAACACCCTGTATATAAAGTTGTTCAGAAACAGAAATTTTTGTTTTCCAGTTCATTTATAACGTCGCGTTTCAAAGAAATATATCTTGCATCGTGCAAAGAAGAAAAGCGGATGTATGAGTCAGCATTTCGGAGTTAGTCTCTTTATAGTTGTAACTTTTTATCATGTTTGTTAGTTAGTAAGAGTATGTTTTTACAAGATGCGTATGTATTTGTGTGTTTTCGTGCGATTATGAGTGTATGCAGATTTACATAGGCATTATGTTATAGGATCTATTTCTTTAGATATATAACCGTGTTTGAATGGCAAAAGTGTTATTTGGGTTGTACATGTAACTGTTGTTAATAGCTGCTTGAATGTATAAGCCCATGTTATTTATTGTCGGTAATATGTTCGCCCATTGTATGTCCGTTGATAGGCCAGTTCTGTCCTAATTCGTAATAAATAAAAAAGAAAAAAAGAAAAGCAAAAGTACAGTCTCGGGAGATCTGAAAAAAGGGGTTGAAGAAAGGACCATTTGTATCTGTACAATGTTTTCTTGAGTACGTAGTCTCGTTAACGTATTTTGGTTCGCGTTTCCACGTTGACTCTAGTTTTATCTTTATCGATTATTCTTATTAATAAACGTTTTTTTGTCTGTTAAATCGTCTTACGATATAAACAATTCATTCGACCCTGTCGCCTGAAGATTCCAGCAACGATCGATCACCAACCGAAAATCGTCGATGCGGTCGCGGAGCAGGCTCCAACGTACCCATCCGCTTCCTTATCACTCCGGCGAGTAGCAGCTGCCGTTATCAGCAGATCCTCGTTTCCCGCGTCAGCCACGGCTCGCTGGTCCGGTTAAAAATACATCGCGGGACCGATCAGCGTTTAATTCCAGAAATAATCTGCAACGAGCGCGGCTCTATTCTGGTACCCGCGTTTAGCATCCCCTCGGCGAGGGGGGAGGGGGTGCGGACAGGAGGTCGCGAGGGGGTTGGCAATGGCACCTCCACCGAGCGGTGGTGGTGGTGTCGGGAACGGCGTTGTTGGTACTCGTGGTACGTACCGTGCACGGTTTGTGCAGGTGTTTGCACGGTTCCACGGATAACCCGAGTGCCCCTACTGGCTGGAGATTACGCCGGCGTCAGAGGTTCGAGGGGCGACGGGGCGCGAGGGTGTTGCAGTCGATGCCGGCGCGGCGAAGAGAGGGTCGTCGGGACGCTCTCCCCGGACTCGAGCGGTCAAGGGCAGTGGCGTCGCGTGACGTCATACGGCGCTGCAGTGACGCAACAGTCGCCAGGGGCAACCCGTCGGCTGACGGTCGCTTGGCAACCCCGAGCAACCCTCTTCTCCCTCCGTCTCCTCCCCAGTCGTTCTCCCTCTCCCTCTCTCGCTCTTTCCTCCCCGCTCTCTCGTCTTCTGTCTCTGTCCCTCCACCCCCTGCGGTGACCGTACACTCTCCCCGCAGCCCCTCTGCTGCCCCGACGCACGTGCCGTTCCTCAATGAACCCCTCCTCGCCCCTCCGACGTTCCGGTCCATCCGCCCCCTCCAGCGGTCACCGCATACACGCCAGCCACCACGGTCTACCTTGCTTTTACGTGGGGGCTCGACGTAACCCTAACCCCCAGCGAGGACTTCGCCGGTCGGGTACCGATGGCCGTGCACCCGACCCGACCCGACCCGAGCCAAGGATTCCTCTCGAACGACGCCGTTGTTTTCCACGCCGGGGTTGCGTAGCTCCATCCGACGACGAAGAGGATCGTTCGAAGACCCCTCGGCAGCCCGCGGCAAAACAAGCCTGATTTAGGGGATGGAGCGAGTTTCGACGGATTTCGGCACTGTAGTCAGAACTTTTAGAATCTCCTCAGCTACCGACTTAGTCCCGAGGTCTTCGTTGTTCATCCGATGAAATACAGAACGGTGGAAACATTGAAAGAATTTTGAGTACACGTCGTACGAGAAATCATGAAGGTGATTAGGCGGTGCGCCTCGTAGCCGGAGACGTCTACATGCATTTTTGTGGCACACCGTGGGCGGACATGGAGACGTACGTTTCCAGCTTCCGCTGGACGGTGTGCAGGCTCGTCTTCGTCAGGTTCGCGCCGACTAGCTCAGCTCGCGATAGATTTCCCAGGGGGTTGTGACGCGGCTGAGATCAAAGTTCTCGCGTTTTCGTCTTCAGAACTTTCGAAAATTGAAGTTCGGTCGCCGCTACTTCGTGCAAGATGGACGATGGAAGATGGGCCACTTCGCAGAGACACGGAAGATGGACGGAGCACCGGGTTGCTCCGCTGAAATTCTTCTATTGCTCGGGCTTAGAAGAACCGGCAAGGTTCTAATCAATAATCGGGGTTGTTCAACTGTGCCGGGTTCACGGTGCGTCGATCGGGAGACGTTCTTCTTGAATCAGGAGCACACGCGACTTTGAGATCGTGGAAGTTTTCTGGAAAATTTCCACCCTTTTCGTTTCGAAAAATTCATCGTTCAAAACTCTGTTTCATTTCCGACGTGCGACTTCGCCAGGGCGAGAAAGAAAACTGGAACAGAGAGTGTCAAAAATGTTAGTTAAAAGTGTTTATTTAAGCAGAATCAGAGAATTCAGATTTCTCTGAATCACTGTTTCCCTGAAAGCCCATTTTAACCGAAAGCAGCAAGTATCGCCAACCAGGGTTAAAGTTAGCCCTCTCGAGGTAACACTCTCGGGCCTGTAACTTTTTCAGTGATTCAAAATTTAGAAAATCCTCTCGCCAGAGTGTTCTACCAGACCAGAGTGACCAAACACCAGAGTGTTTTTAATTTCTTTTCTTCTTTAACCCTTTTAGTGCCGGAGGCAAGTGCTCTTGCTGCACTGGCGAGAAGTGCCAGAGCCGATATATCGGCTCGCGCCTTGTAGCGCTTTACTATTCGCATTGCGGGAGAACTCTATCTCAAAATAAATTTATAATACCTTATAAATGCTCTAATTTCATCCCGAGAGAATTAAAAAAAAATAGTTTTTCGTTTTAACTCTTTGTGGACGACTTTTTCCTACCGCTTGGAGCTAACGAAATGTAACATAAACACCATGTACCTTCGAGTTATTTTTTATTTTTGTTATGTAATATTATTTATCTTGTTACAAAATATATTGGAAATGCAAATTATATACTCTGTAGTAAATGGTCTTATAAAATTATGATAAAAAGATGACTTCTTGTATGTGCAAATACGTTTTGTAAGAGAGAACTCAACTTTTACTTTCTTCATGATCTTTTATACCTTTGTTATATATATAATTATCAATGAATATAGAAAAACTAGTGTCATTGTTTTGTTCTCTATTCGTCCTTAATATACTGCTTTTTGAATCATGTAAATATTGTTTCTTGTTTGGTTTTTATGAGCATTTTCCCAAACCCTTGTAAAACCGTGAAATTCGGCCGGTTATTCTCGCATAGGCACCTCTTTTTCGCCCGGCACTAAAAGGGTTAAGGCAACGGGTTGGCTACCGGTCCAAGGGGACAGGGTAGCAGGTGCGTTAGGGGTAGTTTCGGCTTAGTTTCGAGGGCCGCTATCAAGGTCTGCGGATCGTTGTTCGGCGATGACGCCGGTGCTCTCGGCGAGCAACGCGTCCCTCCCAATTCCTGTCATTCAAGCGGCGGCTGGTCGGGGACACTTCACCCCCGCGCGCGCGGCTTACCGAATTGCGTCATAGCGCTACCGAAGACGCGAAATTCGAGACCTCGCCGGCTCGTTATATGTATGCCGCTCTCCGCATCGATCCTCCCGTGGATAACGTAAGACCAGCAGAGAGCGTAAGTCAAAGGTAAGGGGAGAGCGCGAGCGATCGCGAGCTCGGGGTGGTAGCGAAAGGGGATGACGCCCCGGCGAGGGTGAACGTTGCAGCGCAAATAGGGGGTTGCCACTCTGTGCTTTTTATATCCTCGACCGGTGGACGACGGGCTCGCGTTTCGAACCGTTTCTGGCTCGCGCGATCCGAAGATAGACTTTCCACGAACGTAGGGAAACTTGTTCTCACGTTATCATCCCCTAACCTTTCGGGCTCTTTTCTGCGCAATCGATGTCCGAAGTAGATGTCGAATCGAATGGGAGAATGACTCGGAAATGAGAGGAATATTGTCGATCGTTTTTATTTTTGGTTGTTGGAGTCACCCTCTGTAAGGGTCAGTTTTTGGAATCACCCCCTACGGGGGTTTCCGGTTTGCGTCACACCAGGAAAGGTAATATAATCGTCTTCTCCGGTGACTTTGTTTTTTGAAAGAAGATTCTTCTGTTTGTAAAGGTAGCCGGACAATTTGGAAAATTGGTATCAGACTCGGAAGATGAAATGTCAATATTGTTTTTAGATTATTGGGCTAATTTGGTTCACCTTTTACCTTCATTTTCTGTTGTATTTTATTTATAGAGCGAACGATTGTTAGCGTTACCCGTTGTAGCTTTTATGTTTTTTAACGTTTCATTAATAAGTCGAGCGAAATGCCACGAAGTGCACATAAGTCACGCAATAATAAAATATACACGGTACACAAGAGTAGAAAGGTCAAAGTTTGTCACGACTAGATTTTATGCATTTCTAGGAAAAATTGAGTAGGTGATATTCCAGATTGTAGGAAGATCAACAAAATTTAAAGATGTCTATATATTATTTTTCGTCCACTAAAATTACTAAGGGAAGTAATAACAGTCTATTCAGTTTCTATTGCTCGCAATCGATACAGACAATTTTTATTTTGCGTGGAGATCCACAGTCCAATCGTAACAGTAATTTTTGTAATATTCTGACAGATCCCGATAAAATTTGGATTTAAGTGTCGGCCATGATCGACAAGACACTCGAAAATAAACGGCACAAATAATAAAAACGGTAATAGTAATACTAAAAGGCAAACAACAACAGATACTCACTGCTACTCTTACAGGAAATTCTTTCATGTCAATTCCTTCTTTTAAGAAGCAGCCGGGAAATGATTCTCGAGGAAGAGGAACCCACTTTGCTGCAAAAAATGCAATCCACACGGCGGGACGTCGAGGAAGCTATTTAGTTAACGCGTTCGAACAAATCGAGCGCATCCGTCAACGTTCAATTGATCTGGAAGAGAACACAAATATTGATGGATCGATACTGTTTGTCTAGTCATATAGAATTTCCACTTTGTGGGAGTTGATTGTTGAGGGTGGTTAACCTCTGCCGGAGGTTCAGCACAGTGAACGTAATGCTGGGATATAGCGGTGGTTTCATCTTTTTACAGTATAATTATCTAAGGGTATACTATAACAAGGCTGCAGAAAAGTGGCTGGGTACCAACTTCGAGTGAAACTCGAAATGAAAAATTCAGCTGAAACGTTCAACTTTCATCTTCGGACTGTGGATTTGTATGCAAAACAAAAATTGTCTGCATCGATTTAGAAGCCACTGGAGCTACATAAACATCTATTAGACAATGCTATTGGACTGCAAACAATACAACAGTCCTTATAAACGCATAAAATTTGCATTTTAGTAATTACTAGCTACCACTCTTCTTAGTTTCCTCTTTCTTTCCTTACAATTAGTTTCCTCTCGAAACATGTGTTTGCAGCTTCGGCGGGTTCGTTTCAATTTTACTAGAATGCGGCTCCAAGTGAAACGCAGAGTACCCCCAACGCGGAAACCTCGCATAAGCCCAACGTCCAGCTATGCAAAAGGGATGGTAATACGAAAGAGGGTAGTAGTTTCTCAGATGGTAGAGCAACCGCCTCGGCGCCGACGATTCCCACAGCACCGCTTCAAGAAAGCCTGGCGAACGAGGACAAAAAGCGAAATTAGGATTCTCAACGGAACGTACAATCGAACGTCCCTTTTCCCGGTGAAAAAGGGAAGCGAGGGGTTAAAGCGTGTCGCGGAAAACTGGGAGGCGGGAAGGCAATCGGAGAATGGCTCGCCGGGAAATCTCGGCGATAAAACGCGATCGACGAGAAAGCTACCGCTCGTCCAATCGTCGTTCTCCTTTTTCTCGGTGCCCGTTCGCTTTTTCTTCGTCGGTCCGATTTTTCCACCGTCTAATTTCCAACCCGGGTGTTCAGGTTCTCGTCTCGACACCGGACGAGAGCGGCGCATCGACGACGACGACGACAACGACGACGACGACGACGGCGAGCCTGCAAAACGAGCATTCCGTTTCGATTCGCGCCGCGCACCGATACCCGGTGTGTCGCATCGATCTTATAAAACCAGCATCAACCGGAGAACAGCCGCCGAATGAGCCGAGCGGAGAGCTGGCTGGCCGAGCGAGCAGAGCGAGCAGAGCGGAGCAAGCCGAGCAACCAGGCAACCAGGCAACCAAGCCAGCCAGCCAGCCACACCCCGACGCGATTAAACCTGTTGCTGCTTCGCTCGTGGCTCGAGACTCCATAGACACTGTACACGTAGGTGTCCGTGGGACACACACGCGTGCACGCCATGCGGGGATCATTCTGAAAGTTTTCAGACGCGAGAGAAAGAGAGGGAGAGAGAGAGAGAGAAGCGTCGTCGTCGCCGAGTCCCGTACCCGCTCCGGGCCAGAGCCGGCTCTGGGAGGAGCCGATACGGGGTGGCGCGCTGATCGATGCCGATACCGGGAACAGCATGTTGATAAACAATTAGAAACCCTCTTGGGAACCCCGCGACTTGATAACCCGGACCGGCCTCGCTAAACTTTGAACCCTCCGCAGCTGGGAATTTCACGACCGGCTGCAAAATCCCCCGATCTAGGGATTTTGCTCCCACAGGGTGGTGAACTGTCGCAGCAGTGTAAGCTGAGGTTTTGGAGTTGCGATGGTGCCGCTTCAGGCTCAAGCTAAAATGAATCCAGGTAAACTCGGACCTAACCCTTCGACAGTTAGCGTAGAGGATTCGGAATTGCGATGGTACCGTTTGAGGCTGAAATCGAAATAAATATTAGGCCCACCGGAAAGTTCTGTCTGTGTTTGAATTGAGAGAAAATAACACAATTTTTATACGTTTAATAATATTTATGGTGGAATATACTTTCCATCGTTTTAGGGCTGAAGTTGGAATTAATTCGGCAGTCAGTGCACAGGATTCGGAATCGCGATGGTACCGTTTGAGGCTGAAAACGAAACAAATATTAGGTTCACCGGAAAGTTCTGTCGGTTTTCGAATTGAGAGAAAATAACACAATTTTCATACGTTTAATAATACTTATTGTGGAATATACTTCCCATCGTTTTAGGAGAGTACATGTGTGCGAATGCAACGATAAAGAGACATAGTCAACCGAAGTCAACTTGTAGTGTCACTTGGTGTGACACTATTGTACAGAACTTTCCGGTAGACCTAATATCTTAGTATTTAGTATTCTAGTATCGTAAAAGCAGAGTGGAAACTTTGAATAAGCTCAACTTCCACCTTGCGAAAGGTGGTACAAAAGTTAATAAACATTTTAATATGCTTCTTCATTCAAGTAAACACACGTTACCACCACAATCCTCTAAAACCTTCCCGATAAATTCGATCCTGTTGTCGTCATAAAGTTCTAGCGTCCGACGTTGAAGAGTGTCAAGCCGACTATCCTGGTGGAGCGAACGCTCCGCGCGGTTCGGCCACAACGATCCATCGATCCCGGAAGCCGGAAGGACCGGCCGCCTGGCGTCGGTTGCGCGCGCATCGCCGGAAGTCGCCTCGCGTTCTTGGCGGGGAATCAAATTTCAGCGACACCCACGTCCGGCTAACTGACTTATCGAACGTTTCCGCGCGCGAGCGAGCGAGTAGTGGGTCGCGCGACCCGACACGCATTTTTCATCGGGCCCCGGGGGCCGGGTCGGGCCCGAGTCGGGCCTGGGTCGGGCCCGCCTGCTCTCCGAGAGGGGAGAGCGATATTTCACGGGGTTCTTTTTGCTCGGCCGGAGGCGCGCGCCAGCGTTATACGCGCGCGATCCTTATGTGTCGTGTCGAGGAGCGCGTCGTCGTCGATCGTTAGAGTGGGAGGTTTTGTTCCGAAAGCTGGGCCGGAGCGGGGAACCGGGAGGAGAGGAGAGCGGCCGAGCGAGAGAGAGAGAGAGAGATAGAGAGAGAGAGAGATAGAGGGAGAGAGAGAAAGGCCGACGTCGCGGCGCGCGACGCAGACGCTCGATACGAACGAGAGGCAGAGAATCGTCGAGAGAGAACGAGAAAGAACACCGGGCTGCGAGACGGGGAGGATCGAGAAAGATGAAGGATAGATCGTGGTCTCTTGGAGGGACGGAGACGGGTGGGAGAACAGAAGAGAGACGAGAGAGCGAGTTCGAGAAGAACGAGCATGAAAAGGAGAGAGAGAGAGAGAACGATGCAGAAGAGACGATACGGTAAAGCTTGGCGAGATGAGGATCAACGGAGACACGAGCAGAAAGAGTTGCGTGACTCGGAGGGACCGGGATGGCCGGGGAAAATGAAGAGCGAGGGGTAGGAGAAGGTGTCCAAGAGCGACGGGGATGTACAAAGAGGAAGACGGACATAAGAGGGATGCTGGGGTTAAGCGTGGCGAGATCAAGATCAAAGGCGAAAGAAAGAGTGTCCGTTGCAGGAAAATGAAGAGAGATAACGTGTGCGAGAGGTTACAACGATGTAAGCGGAACAGAGAGAAGAATGCAGAAAAGGGATGATGGGGTGAAGCGTGGCGAGAGGAGGATCGAAAGAGAAGGATCAATGTACAGAGAGAGAGAGAGAGACGGAGTAAAGAGGGAGAGAGCTGGCTGTTGAGGTGAAAAGGGAGCGAGAAGAGAGAAGGCGTACGAGAGCGACGAAGGTGTAAAGAGAGGAGAGAGAGAAGGACGCAGAAGGGACGATGGGGTGAAGCGTGGCGAGCGGAGGATCGGCGAAAGAGAAGGATCGCTGTGAAAGAGAGACGGATCCGAGGAAGCGCGAGAGAGAGAGGGAAGCGGAGATGTGTGCCTGTCGAAGCGGAAAGAGACAGAGCCGAAGGAAAAGAGGGGAAACGAAGAGCGCGGGGAGGGGACGTATGCGAGAGTGACGGAGAGGCGAAGATGAAAAGGAAAGAGAGCGGAGAGGGACGATGGGGTGAAGCGTGGCAAGAGGAGGACGAGCGAAGGGCAAGAAAAAGACCGCGAGGAAGAGCAACGTTGCGGTGGGAGCGAGTGAGAGAGCAAGAGAGCAAGAGAGTGAGCGAGAGAGAGAGAGAGGCTGCGTGGAGAGACGGGAGAAGGAGAGAAGGTATCACGAAGTGCAGAGGAGGCCTCATCTCGATCTTGGTCCTATTTATAGACGTGCTCTCACAGCCTCACTCCTGCCCACTTCTTGCACTGTCTCTCCTATATAGGTGTGCATACACCTATGCGCAGCGGCTGGCCATTGCACGTTCTCCGCACGCGAGAGAGCCGAGAGAGCCGGCCACCAGCCCAGTCAGCCGGCCAAAACTGTTCGTTCGACCGCGATGGAATCGATGACGTGGACCGGCTCCGCGAGCGTCGGGACGCCGTCACCCAATTGTCCCCCCATTTTACACCCCAACCGTTCTCCCACCGTTTCGCTGGGAACCGCGATTTATAGTTTATCGGCCGGTCTCTATTACACGTAAATATTTATTTCGCACCGGATTAGCGTACACCGGAGCGTCGCCGCCAATGGACCCTCTCTCTTCTCTCTCTCCCCCCCCCTATTTCGCGGCGAACCGATTTAGGCATCGGTCCCAAGAATCGGTGTAGAATCGATGACGCGCGGACCGGCTCGGAGAACGTCAGAACGTCGCTACCAATTGCCCCCCTCTTTCTTTCTTTCCTTCTTGCTTCCCCCACCTCGCGGGGAACCGATTTATCGTTTTCCGTTGATTGGCCGATCACGGAAACCGATCTCTATTATACCTCGTGCCGGATTAGCTAACGATTGTCCCGTTCTTACCCCCTCTTCTCCTCGTACCTCTATTCGTTGCAATATGTCGCAGGGAATTTGTCTTTTTCCGTTGATCTAGTAACGGAATCGGTGACCCCCCTTTTAACCCTTTCAACTACGCCACCGATCTCTTCTTCCCCCGATTTCACAGAGAACCGATTTACCGTTTTCCGTGAATAATATGTACTGTATTGATCACCAATTTCTCCCTTTTGTCACTCGTCTTTCCGCCATTTCGTAGGGTACCGATTTTATCATCTGCCGTTAATAATATTATAAAGTGTGCCCAGCACACGTCTAGCTGTGGTATCGATGACATTTATCCCCCCTTGCCCCTCTTTTATTCCCTATTGTCCCTCTGTATTCCCCCCTTTCTCTTCCCCCCCCCCCCCCCCGCTCCAACGGCAACCGATTTATCGTTTCGCGTTAATTGGCCGGTTACGGATACCGATCTCTCTCGCGTCGATCCCCCGGACGACGTTTCCTCACGGTTCTGAATCATACTCGGATCTCACCTTTTTTGGAGAGCCCTCTATCTCCTCTGCGTTGCTCTCTCTCTTTTGGTCTCTCTTCGATCGATCGATCGGAACAACGATCCTCGCGGCCTCTTGCCGCCTCCTCAGTTTCGTGAAACGCTCGGCCGTTCGGCCCGCTCGCCTCCCGGCAGCCCCAACACCGTTACCGAGGAGTTCCGTTTTACTTTCTCGTTACGTGGCACGATTAATTTCACTTTCGACGACGCCGTCTCGGGAAAACGACGAGTTCCACCTCCACGGACCCGGAACAGCGTTTTTGAACCGGGCGGATCGAGATCGGTGGATCGACCGGAGATTAGGACGTTGAGGACGGAAACGATCGCTACCCGCTGTTACGGACACGCGAAAATCTCAGAGTTTACTTGATAACAGTCAAAAATTAATATCACAAAATTAATATCGTGTCTTCCGTTTCTCGGAGAAGCATCCAAATTTTTGCGTTAATGCGAGAACGCTTCCGGTACAGCTGAGAGCTTCGCGAGACCATAATGGCTCCGGCGTGGTCGAATCGAAGACTTCTCGTTCTGATCAGGGTTTCCTGGTTTGTTTTTATTCATCGAGGGGGATGGTGTGCTATATGGGGTCGCTATCCGGTAATAGAGGATCCTAAATGCTAATCAACTTGGCTTTTATCCCCGTAGGTCTGGTTTTATGGGAGCTGATGGCTGCTGGGGCGATTCCAGGGTGACAATGGTGTGTGACACGAAGGGTGACTGAACATTGCCGTGATCGAGACCGCAAACTATGGGCCACTTGTAAGGAGCACTTCGGTCTCGGCCCTTATGTCGATATCCGGGTATCTATCTTAAATTTTCAATTCGATTAAACAGCAAAATTCTCTACTTTCTAAAACAAGTATAAATGGATCGAGAATTTTATGTGTGCGTGACAAAAATGGGCTCGTACAATTTAAAGCAGTGGGGGTACTAGAAATATTTAGTTTAAAGAGAGATCTTTGGTAAAAGACACGACTCTTTATAGTCGCTAATTTTTCTACTTTCTAAAACAAGTATAAATGGATTGAGAATTTTATGCATTCGTGACGAAAATGGACTCGTACAATTTAAAGCAGTGGAGGTACTAGTTTAAAGAGAGATCTTTGGTAAAAGACACGATTCTTTGCAGTCGCAAAATTTTCTGCTTTTTAAAACAAGTATAAATGGATCGAGAATTTTATGCGTGCATGACAAAAATGGGCTCGTACAATTTAAAGCAATGGAGGTACTAGAAATATTTAGTTTAAAGAGAGATCTTTGGTAAAAGACCCAATTCTGTGTAGTCGCAAAATTTTCTGCTTTTTAAAACAAGTATAAATGGATCGAGAATTTTATGCATTCGTGACAAAAATGGACTCGTACAATTTAAAGCAGTGGTGGTACTAGTTTAAAGAGAGATCTTTGGTAAAAGACACGATTCTTTGCAGTCGCAAAATTTTCTGCTTTTTAAAACAAGTATAAATGGATCGAGAATTTTATGTGTGCGTGATAAAAATGGGCTCGTACAATTTAAAACAGTGGGGGTACTAGAAATATTTAGTTTAAAGAGAGATCTTTGGTAAAAGACCCGACTCTTTGTAGTCGCGCTGATTTTCGTTCGACTTTTTTTTTTAGAAAAATCGGTCGCCGTGCGTCGCGGCGGGGAAAAATCGATAAGCGATAAGCGCGCACGCAGACTCGCGTTTAGGCGCCAAGTTAGCCGCGTGTTTACGGTGAAAGGTTGCAATATAGGAACGGTGGGCTCGTATGGGAGAACGCAAATGCCCCGGCACCGTCGCGTTCAGACCGACGCGTCGCGTCGCGACTCTCCTGCAACGGGGACCGGTCCTCATTAATCTTCCCGGTTGGCTTTTAAACGAACACCACCGGACGAACAATAGTTCGGTCGCGTAGGACGCGGCTCTCGATCTATCGACGTCCTCGATCGTCGGGCCCCTGTTCGGTAATTGTCGATGATCGATAAAGATGTCCGCGGCCGATGAATGCGCCTGACGGCGGATCGGCACTGGGGGGAGAAAAAATCGCGATCGATGACGCTCGTAAAAACCGACGCGACGGTTTCGTTCGTGATGCCTCGATCTCCCTCGATCTTCTTCGATTTCGTTCGTTCTACCGCGAGAATGTAATTACAAGTCTCTTGCCACGGTGGACCGGGGAACACGTTAATTGATAACAGCATGATCCCGCGTTTAATAATAAGGAATTTTCGCGTTATTTTCGAGCCCCGCGAAGGATCACTGGCTGTGTTCAACCTGGAGCCTCGCGAGAAATTTAGGGAGATCAACTGAATTTCGTTAATTCGCGAGATTCGGTAGAATGGACGGTATTTGTTAAAGAAAATTGAGATTTTTATGAAATAGCTCGCGATAACAAAGCGGTACACGCACGCGGTTGCTAAATCAAATAGCGAACTGCAAGTGCTACGAAAATCTGTATTGGAATCGAAAGTGACGGAGAAAAGACACAGAAAGCACGGAATCGAAAATAACCGGAAGCTGAATTATGTGCCTCGCTTGGCCTAACGCGTGCGGTTCGATCTACGTACGTCTAATACACGACTCACCTGGCGAAGTGACGTCACATGTCACCGGTACGGCTACCGAATTTGTCTGTTTTTCAAATTCGGAACGTCTCAAACGGCAGAACGTGCCCGGTGTGCCCACAGTGTGTCTAACAGGCTGTGATCATAATTGCTGGAAACTCAGGCTTGCTTTTGTCCAAGCTGTTGCGCCATTCGGCGAACCTCGCAATTATTTTATTGTGTTTGTGTTTGTTCGATGATATTGGATAACTGTATCAGCAGATTATTATGGCTGGGGGAAATGTTTGATCGGAATCGTTGATGGAATTACTTGGGTGTATAGTGATTGAGAAAAATGATATTGTGTTTGTGTTAGGACCGATGCGATGGGAGAATTAACAATGTTTCAGGAAAATATACATTCGAAGGATAAAAATTCTTGTTCTCTGATGAAACAAACTACATTGTCCTAATTCCGGAGGCGTGAGTAGTCTGTTTATGACTTTTCCCAATTTCCTAAAAAGAAGATACGCGTTCTCCATCGGCCTGTGGGTGCAACGAACGATCGAATCACTCTATCCGCGGTAAAATGGCCCGCAGCGTTGCGAAATATCAATTTGCAATTTTACAAGCATCGATGCCTCAATAAAGAAAAAGGCAGAATTCGGCGCAATCAAATTTTCACCGAAAACTCGACTGTTTCAAAATGAAACACGTTAAATGTATACACTCAGCTGTATTGATTCGACCATCCACCTGCGTACATAAGCATTCCGATCGTGTTGAAGTTTTCAACAAAGAAAAAAAGAAAAGAAAGAAATTAAACAATCCCACCTACCTTATTTCCAAAGAAAACGGTTTCCGCTCTTTTGTCCTTTTGCGTTCGCGATGCCTGCAAGGAGGGCTTCGGGGAAGCGGAATTAACAACGCGAGTCCGTTCAATGTTAACTTTGTATTTTTGTTAATAATCGTCGTGGGGAACCGGGCCAGATTAAACGGCAACGATGATTACAACACAAAATATACAGGTAGTCGAGAGATTGTTTTTTCCCGGTGTGCCGTAGCACTCGGAGCACCGTGTATGGCATAATAGTTACACATAATTTATCCAACTATAGCGTAATATCGTTCGTAAAAAAAAGTGTCGTCTCTGTACCGTTCTCTTTAATCATTTTCTCACTATAATTTCTCTCTCTTTCTCTCTCACACTCTTCTCAGCACATTCACACGGATACGTTTTATGTACACGTAATCTCTTTTTCTCTCTCTCTCTCTCTTTCTCGAATTCTCTCTCTCCTTCTCTCTCTCTTTCTCTCCGTGTTTCTTCTCTAACTAAACCTCGAAGAGACGTGTGTCAGTGTGTCTATGTATGCATGTGTGTGCGTGCTCGTTACACGCTCCTTTGCTCTACAAGTATTTTTCCGACCTATCTAGAACAATAGCGGACAATATGGCGCTAAAACGCGCGTTCAGAGCAGTCTGAGCGCGCCGATAACCATAATCGTTATTAATAGAATTATAATAGAATAATTATAATAAAAATAATCCTTTAACTTTAACAATAATATATATATATATATATATAGATCTGTCTTCAATACATATATATATATATATAATATATATATATAGAGATTTTTCTTGTTAATAAATAGAGCAACATATACATAATATTAATCGTCGCTAAACTCATATCTTTATATTACACGTAAAACGATGGCGAAAAATGGGGTTGTTGCTGGGTTCAAAAGGGGGTTGTTGTTGGTTTATGGGGTAGGGGCGGGGTAGGGGAGTGTTGGCCGAGGGGAAAAAATATGGGCGGGCAAGATCAAACGGAGGAAGCTGAACGATTTCTCAACAGGTTCTGTCTCCCTCGTTCTTCTTTACGTTTTCTCCGTCTCTGCCCCGTTCGATTAGAACGCCGTAACCTATGTGTACATATGTATAACACGTGTGAATATATATATACATATTTACAGAGGAAAACTCCCGTTCAAAACAACGATGATCGTCTAATTGAGATTCACTCGTGGGGTTTTGCTTGGCGGTGAAAGAGAGCACTCTTCTTCGTCGTCTCCGTCATCGTCATCCTCTTCATCTTCTTCTTCTTCTTCTTCCTTTTCTCTCACTCTTTGTCTCTCCGGGGAAGGGGGTGGGGCGGGGGAAGAGGGTGGTTCTCGACAGCCGAGAAGATTCGACGGACGTTGAAGTTGGTCCGACCGTTGTCGAAGGATCGCGAGATGACGAAGAGGCAAGGATGGGTCGCGGAAGGACAACGCGCCGGGGGGGAATTAGGGGATCCGAGATTTTAGCGTGTCCGGAGCACGGAAAAAAGGGTGTTCGAACTGGGAACGAGACACGTGTGGACGTGGCGTTCGAAGAGGTAGAGCGCGATACGAAGCGATTGTACGATTGTATGATTGAAAGACACCAGGTTCAAGGACGCAAAAATGTAGAGTGCGGACGCGCGTGCATGCGTGTATGCGTATGGATCGATTCTCGCGACGAGATCAGGCCGTGCGTCTCGCCCTTTCTCTCTCTCTCGTTCTCTCCTTACTTCTATCTCTTAAATTCTCCCCCCTCGCACGATCCTCGGGGTGCAAAATTAACGCGTTCACATTTTTAATTCGCCTCGGATAAAGGTCCACGTTGTTTGTATAATAGACGGACCCTTGTTCGAGGTTCCCATTCACTCGTAGACTCTTTTATATTATTTTCATTATGTTCATCATTTCTGAGGATCGTACGGCGGTTAAAATTCTCTCTGTACTTCTATCTATTAAATTCTTTCTTCCCTTCCAACTTTAAAAATTCTCTCTATCCTATCTATTAAATTCTCTCTCCCTCTCTTTTTCTCTCTATCACTCTCTCTCCTCTACTATCGTCTAAATCTTTCTCCCTCGCTTTCCCTCGTCGAAGCAAAGTCTCCTCGAAGCGCACGATCGATCGAGGATCGTCCGTCGGCGAATCAATTCTCCCGGAGCGCTTATAAAAATATATAGAAAATACTTTTGGATATACATACATATACATACACGTACAGACTCCCTGATCGGCAAGAAACCGCGGACTTGTCGGATCGTTCGCGGCTCGACGAGAGGACGGACGAACTCTCGGTGTGCCAGAAATCGCTATCACGATGCACCCGGTAACTGTCGCTTATCAACAAACTGCAGAGAAAAAAGGAGAACGGTCCGTTTAATCCGACAATTTTCTCAGCGAAACGGGCAGTTAATTTCTCTGAAAAGGAAAACAGAACGGACAACTCGTTTCGTTCAGTAACACCGCTAAAATATGAAAACAAAATATCAACAAGACCTCTTCGAGGCAACATAGCTAAAACATTAACGAGCCATAACAAAATTTTTCCCGAACAATAATGGAGGTTCCACCGATCTCCTATCGATTTACTGTACGCTCGTCGCGCACACAATTTGGACGACCCTGTATATTACACTCCTCTCCGATCTGTTTCAGACTTTGTTTCCAACACGTTTCCCTATCTACGAATTTGTTATACTGTTCACTGTGTGGATCACAATGCGGATCTGTACATGGAGCTCGTACTTTTCGAGACGCTGTGTTTCAGAGTTTGCTTCCAGGTGATCCGCAGGTGAAAAGACTCGAAGGCGACAGTTACCCGAGCAGCACGGTAGACCGTGGACCGTGGTTTCGAGGGATCTCGAGAGAGAGATCCCTGGATCGCTCGGTCTCGCGCGTGTTTCTTTCCTGTTTTCTTTTACGCGGTCGTTTGCATGGCGATCGAGACCCAGCACCGTCCCTCTCTCTCTCTCTCTATCACTCTTTCTCTCTCTCTCTCTCTCTCTCTCTTCCTCTCTATCTAATTCGACGAATTCCTTCCCTGATTCCCGGAAGCTGCGGGCGGTATCGATTCGACGTCGTTCGGCCGAGTGGCTGGTCGCCAGTATCTCGTGACACCGGAATATTTCGTGCGCGTATCTACGCGCGATTCTCGCATCTGCATCTCGATCGTTCCTCGATCGCAAACAAGGGCATAAAACGCGACCGCCCCGTAAATAACGATCCCCAACGGCTCGCCCGTAACCGAGCATTCTCTCTCTTTCTTTCTCTCTCATTCTCTCGTTCCTCCGCCGTCTTTTCCCGCCTTTCTCTTAGCCGCGTCGTCTCTCGCGCGCTCCTTCCTCGAAAAACGCTCGGGCAGCTCGAGAATCGACACCGACGACCGTCCTCGTCGTCGAGGAAACGACTGAAAAAGAGTGTTCACTCGACAAAACCTAGGAATTTCGGTCCCGCGACCGATTTCTCCGCGAAACGCCGCAACAACGATCCCCCCTGCGATTTTACGGTAGTGCACGGTTACGTTTACATTGAAATCCGCACGGTTAAATCGGCACCAGTTAGAATTGTATGCAACGCCACGAAACAGTGAACATGGAACAGAGACTATTTTTCATTTTCAATGATCGTCCTCCGACCTTGATAATTGTAGCGCCAACGGATGGCTGAGATCTTTCCGATTAAAACGAGTCCAAACACGAGGTAAATCGGACCGATCGTACCGATTTAGTACGGAGAAATCCGTGTCATGATTAAGAATTAATTAAGGTGAACGTAGTCTGATATATATCGTGTTTGGACTCGTTTTGATCGGAACGATCTCGGCTATCCGTTGGCGGTAAAATTGTAACGGTAAGGCGACAATTGTTGAAAATGAAATTTCGTCCCGAATCGATGCAAATTCAACCGCGCCGTGGACACGCGAACCTCTCGGAAGAAGTTCGCAAGATCCGAGATAAATTGCAACCGTGTTATACCCCATCCCGGAAAAGAACACAGTTCGAAACTAGAACGAAAAAGCTCCGGAGTACTATTGTTCCGCGATTTTGCGCCGTCGGCACCTGTTTAGCCGTTCGCGGCGGTGGTTGCCGATCATAAATCGGTTTATGGGTCGATAATCTGCATGTCGGTCCGCGATCGTTAAGGATTTCGCGGGGCTGAACTTTAAAGTGGGATAAGATGAAACATAATTAAAGTCAGATATCGCGATAGTAATGGGAACATGCTGCCTCTTAAGCTTAGTCTCGTAAAACCTTTAACGATCAAAGACCGACATGCAGATTATTGGCCTGTAAAACGAATTTATCGCATCTAGCATGATTTTTCCGTTCCCGATGATGAAGGTATCAGATTTTATTATTCGCGTCGGCGTTTGTTTCAAAGGACAGACTATGCTAGGCGAATCGACGAGCTGGAACCGATCACGGAATTCGCTGGAATTCGGTGCTCTTGTCAGCGAGCGATGGCGGACTCTTTCCTGTTTCGGATACAGACACGTTTCGAAGAGACAGAGAGTTCACTATGCGCTAAACAGCTTTTCACATAGAAACACAACAAATATTTACCGTGAATCCATTTGAGCAGTTCCAAATCGATTTTCTCCGCTTTTAATTTCGCGGAGACGAAATAGTCATTCATGTAATCCACTCTACACGTTTACCAGCGACCAATCAACGTTGACTCGTCAACGAACCACGGATTTTTATGCGAAATAAACAATTGTCTGCGCTAATTGCAAGGTGGAACGGCTATATAGACATTTATTTCTGCGTGCGCGCGCGTGTACCCTCGACAGAAAGAGTCAATCAATCGGTCCTCGTGGCAAGAGCGCATCCAGCTCCAGCGAGCTTCCAGCGGGCAAGGGACGCGAAACGTTTATCGAGTGATCGGATGGCACGTTCCCCGGCTCTCATGTTCCCTGGATACCCGAGGCTGCGCGAGGGACGATCGAGCGGATCGCGCGACGAAAACGCCCGCGGAACGAAGCTCTTCTCGCTTTATGTACAACTCGCTGCTCCGGGACGCTATCCTGCGCGCTCGTTCAACGGGACTGAGTCTCGAGCCCGTGCCGGGCGCGATCGTTCTTTCGGAGACACGAAAGGCGCGGGGGTGATGAAAAGAAGCCGGTCCTCGCTGGCGAGCCGACGACGATCGGCGACGGATCAGTCGTTGACGGTAGTCTGTGTGTTCCGTCTAAAGGTCTCCGTCGTTTGCTCGTCGCCCGGCGAGGAGAGAAGCTGCGCCCCGGGTCTGCACGATTCCCAAGGTCGCATGGGGAATGCTTGTCGATCAGAGACGGACAGCCAAGACAGACAAACGGACAGACGGGTTGGACAGACAGGCGAACAGACTAGCAAGCTGAAGACGACAGGTCGTGGCGACCGATCGGAGTACAGTAGATTCTCGCTCGTTGCGCTACCGATCGAATGCTCCTTTTTCGATTTTCCTCGCGAAAAGGTGGGGAATGTAGAACCCAATATGAAATTTTTTAATATTTGCTCCACCGTTACGGTGTTTCTATATTTAAAACGATCTATGCCAAAAATTTGTATGCACACCGAGAATTCTGTGCAAGAGCTACGTTTACTTTCTTTTCCGATTCTCTGAAAGAGTTCATATTTCCATCGCGAATGCATAAAATCGTTAGGATGAATTTGAACAAATTTGAGGATGCCGGCACGCTTGGAATGTATTCGCTTGTTTTCGCGCCGCTGCTTGGTGCAATCCACGCGCGTGATCCCAAATCCGGATCATGGTACGCGATGGGGTTAATGGGGATGGTAATTTCCAAATATTGTTCTACGTAGATTCTATGCGTTCACGACAGAAATGAGATGCAGTATGGAACGGTAAAATCGTTAGGAGAGTGTGGAAATAAATTTCTGTTTCGCTCCAGTTTCTTGCAGTTCGGGTAGAAAATTTTGAAGGTGTTTTGCATCGAAGGAATCTTTTCGGAGATGTGAAATCCGACGCCTCGTTGAAAAGTCGCAGGACCTTCGGTTTTCGTGCAACGATCGAGCGCCTACTGTATCCCCCGCGAGTGTCACCCTGAGGAACGTGGTCGACCTGTCATGGCCGAAGCTCTCGCACCAACGCGGTCGACCTGGCTTAGTCCAAGGTGTCTAGCACCGAGTCGGGAGAGGCTCTCTTCCGGCCGAGTTCCCGGGTGTTTAGCACCGTGTATTTCCCTATCGGAGCCACTGGTCTCGGGCCAGGTGCTCCATGGCACTGCTGCACAGCCCAACAGAAAAACGATAACGAAGAACCGTGGTCGTTCGTCGCGCGGTCCGCTACTGGTTGCAGGGCGGCGAGGCATGGCTCTGAGGGTGGTTCCTCGCGGACGCGTGGGTGGCCTCCCGCTTCAGCCTCTGCTTCAGGTGCACCTTCGCGTGGCGTTTCTTCTCGTCGCTCCTCGCGAACTTGCGGCCGCATTGATCACAGCAGAACGGCTTCTCGCCGGTGTGGGTCCTGACGTGGGTGGTCAGATGGTCGCTCCTGGAGAACGAGCGCATGCAGATGCGGCACTGGAACGGTTTCTGACCGGTGTGGATGCGTATGTGTCTGGTGAGCTCGTCGCTGCGGGAGAACCTGCGATCGCATCGGTCGACGGGACACGCGTACGGTCGTTCGTGGACCGGCGTCTTGCTCGGCCGATTAGGGTACTTCCTCGGCTTGACGGGGACCAGCCTGAGCGGCAGAGCGCTCTGTTGGTACACCTGCGTGAGGATCTCGTGGCCCTTCGAGGTGCTCGGATTGATCTCCGCTAATTGAACGCTCGCGTTCCCGCCGGACAACGGTGGTTGTTGTTGTTGTTGTTGTTGTTGCTGCTGTTGACTCGGTTGGGGTTGCTGGAGCTGCTGTTGCTGCTGCACGGCCGGACCGTAGCCGCTCGTGCCGATCGGCTCCTGCTTCAGCTGGGTCTCCTGGTGATGGTGATGGGGATGATGGTGGGACAGGAGATTGGGGTCGTAGGCATCCTCGTGCGCCGTCAGCCAGCCGGCCGGGGTGGTGGTCGGCGTGTCGTGGTAACCTGGCGGCGGGGGTGGCTTCGACTCGACCTGGAGAAGTTCGACGGTCTCGCCGCCGTACGGGGCCGAGTGCAGGCTGGGGTGGAGGAACGGCTGACCCGTCAATGTGAGCGTCGGCGAGGGCAACGGACCCCAGAGCTCCTGGCTGGTCTGCTGGGGTTGTTGCTGCTGTTGGGGCTGTTGTTGCTGGCTCTGCAGCGTGTTCAGGGCGGACGACTGCGTGCAGGTGGTGGTGAACACGCCTCGGTAGGTCAGCGTCGGCACGTTGCAGATGTTGACGCTGGTCGCAGGCGCCGAGGACACCGAGGAGGTCGAGTGCGGCGAGGAGTACAGGATCACGCCGCCTTGGAGAACGTTGCACCGATCCGCGTCCTCTTGCGTCTGATGATGACGAGGTGGGCTGGTGGAGGGCGGCGCTCCGGGCGTCCCGGTGTCCTGCGAGTCCTGATGATGGTGATGCCGGTGGTCCCTGCCGGCCGAGGTCGCCGTCTCATCGTCCTCCGCGGTCGCCTCCTCCAGCGACAGGTCCTCGCCCGCCAGGCTGCCTGAAAACGATTCATCGAATCCACGATCAGTCGCGTCGATCAGACTCGCCGGGTTAGAGGGTATGCTAGAGAGGGTGTTTTTGCAAGACAACAGGCGACAAACACGGACACACACGTGCGCGCAGACACACACAGATGGTCCCGAGAGAAGGTTTCGGGCGGCGTGCACGCGAGCAGCGGTTCAAACAGAAAGAGCTCAAGCGAGAATCGACAGGAAGGACCGTGCGATACGGGGGTGGCTTTATCTGCGAGCCGGGAGCGTACCGGCCGGCTACTATCTGTCGTCTGCATCCTGTCGCTCCGTTACTTCCTTCCTAACGGAGTACGAAATCGTCTCTCGCTGCCTACCGAGAACAAAGTCGGGCTGCCGACTCAGACACCGGAGAAACTGAGAAACGTCCTATATAGTGGTCGTCAGCTGTGCTACAGAACTACGGGACCCCCTCTCTCCCGGACCAACGCGCATATGGAGATTAGGAAAAGTCAGACCTGATCAGTTACGAATCTCGAGGTCGGAGGTTGGAAAACGTGACCGGTACGCTCCGCTTCCTAAAATCCTTCAGAAACCACCGTCGAACCGTCTCGCGGAAAAATGAATCACGAAGCACCATCCGCGTCTCTCGTTCGCCGAGACGTCTCTCCGAGGAGAGGCTAGATGCGTCAGAAGAGTTGGACATCCCTTTCAAGGGACGCTGGACAGATCCAGAAGGATGGAAACCAGGGGAAGGGAGAAGAGGACGCGAGAAGTGACGCGTCGATGATAACGCAGAACACTCTTGAAACTCCCGGACGATACGACGGCTGCCGGCTTGCCGGAGAGGGTGGTTGTGTTGCTCCGGAGGCAGAGAGGGTGGGGGCAGACCGGGAGCATGAATGAAACGGCAAGGGGCGGTGGGACGCGGCGGCGGGGTCAGAGGCGGTTGCGGAGGCGATGCTGGGAGGAAGGGCGGGAGGAGGGGGAGGGTTTCTGAATGTCGGGGTCGCCGAGTATTGATCCGCGACGGAGCCGGGCGGGTTCGATATTAGCCGTTTTCGCGGAGCGGACGCGACATACGTCACCCGGGCAAACACGGCCGCCGGAGAGACTGTGTGTACCGTGTGTACACTGGCGCCTCGTGCTCTATCTCCCGAGCAGGGCCAGGCCCTCGCTCGCTGCCGATTTCCCCCGACGTTCCCCCGGGTGAAATCGACAGCGGGCAATCCGGGTTTTCGGAGGGGTGCGACGCGCCGCCACGAGGGTAGCAGCAAACGGCAAGAGTTGGCGGATATGCGGAAAGGGAAAGTCGGGTCGCGGGACAACACGGCCGCGTTCGTGAAACGCAGGGTGCAAGTGCAAGGTCGCCACGGTTCGAGGCGGCGGTATCGCGCGTTGCGTTTATTTGCCGCGCGCGCAACGGTGGTGCACACCGTCGTTGGAAACTCGAAACACGCGCTAGTGTTCGCAGCGGAACTTCTACACGGAAGAGGACACACATGATTTTCCGCAGATGACGTTCGCGCTTAGAGAACGCGTGGACGGGGGGAGGGGGGTCGGGGGGTTTGGGCATCGTGAAAAAAAGAAGTTAACCGTCGATGATGAGAGTTTTGTCGTTTTGTTTGTTTGTTTGTTGTTGCTGTTGTTGTTTTGTAAAGGACTGCAGAGATTTTAGGTACCTGAAATAGGAGGTGGCTCGACGAGCACGGAGGGGCCGAAGAAGGACGGTAAATCGCTGCTGGTGGTAACCGGCGTGTTAAGGTCACCTGGCTTATCCTTCTCGACAGGCTCCTGCAGGTCGTCCCGGCAGTCTTTCGTGCAGTCCTTCTCCTCTGTGCCGGCCTGGAGGCGACGTTTCGCGTCGCCGGTATCGCTGGACGGCGACGAGGCGTCGATGTGCCGGTGCTGCTGGTGGTCTTCGAGCCTCTGATGGTGCTGTTGATGATGATGGCGGACATGATGGTCCACGGTGTCCACGTTGTTTTGGTGTTGGGCGTGCAACGGCACGCAGGTCGCTAGCGAGAGGGTGGGCACCGTTTTGTTGCAACCGGTGGAGGTCGGGCAGGTGGTCGGTGCCGGCGTCGAGGTGCCGCCACCACCCCCGACGCCGCATACGATCGAGTTCGTCGATGAGGTCGCCGTGTTGTACGGTAGACACGCGTCGAAACTGAGCTGCACCGTTTGCAGGTTGAACGTGGGATGATGATGATGGTGGTGATGATGCCCGAGGGGTGGCGAGGAGAGCAAAAACGGGCTGGTGGCCGCGTGGGGCTGCGAGCCCACCACTTCCATCCCGTCCATCGTCATCCTCTGTAGCTGATCGCCTGTCTGTCCGCCGACGGAAACCTCCTCGGCACCGCACTGCGTGTCCTCGCCTGCGGTCGTATCGTTCAACGCTATTATTATGGTTAAAATGTTGTCTTCCTTTCGGCGTCGCCCTCAGGTACTGTTAATACACGGTATCGTTCTTACTTACTCTCTCTCTCACTCTCTCTCTCTCTCACTCTCTCCGTCTAACGCCCGTTAAAAACTTTCTCACACTCTCTTTCTCTCGGCGGGGGTACAGAAGCGGTGTGTTAGTCCCGATCGTCGCGACGATCGCACAAAACTCGCGGGAAACACGTGAACAAGAGAGAACACACGTTCTCGTAATCAATTACTCTGTCCTTCTCTCCTCACGGTAGGTCCCTTCTTCCCTTCTAGTTCGAGTCACTGGGTTAGTAGTCAAGCGAACGTAGCACGCGCTCTCCCCCTTTTTTATCCGTCGCGCGGCACGCGCCGCGAGTCTCTCCTTCGGCGAGGCAGACACGAGGGAGCGGACGCCGGGCGGCAAAAACCGTGTACCTCGATCGCTCTCCTCTCTCTCTTTCTCTCTCTCTGTCCTCCTTCTTTCCCTCTTCCTCTCTCTCTCTCTTTCTTTCTATCTGTATCTCCCTCTGACGTGAGACGTCGCGCGCGAGCGCATTCCGGCGATCTCCGCCGGGTAAATGCACACCGTACAAACCACCACCAACCACAAACCACCACTACCACCACCACCACCGAGTATGTGCGCGCGACAGAAGAAAAAAATCCAATCTCACCCCGAGGGTTCGTGACCGATCGTCTCGATCCGGTTCGTCTCAACGACGACGATCGTGCGAGGGAGGAGCGTGAGAGGATCTAGCCGGCACGAGGGGGATGATGTCACGGTACCCGCGCGGCGAGTCCTCTTCGAAGCGATGTTCACCGCGTTCTCCGAGCAAGAACCTCGGAAAAGAGGTTGTTCGACCGGCGTGTGTCCGAGGGCTCACGGGCGCCCGAGGTCTCTCTGCGATCGCCTCTTCGAGCGAGTCCTGTGCGCGTCGATGATCTCGCGCGCCTGTGTCGTCACGTAGGTGAAGGCGCGCGCGCGCGACCGCGCGCCTATTTGTCGTTCCGTTGTCCTCAGTCCTTTTCTCTTCTCTCCTCTCCTTCGTCTTCTCCCTCTTTCTCTCTCTCTCTCTATGTATATATATATCTCTCAGTCGTTATTTATCTCCGTCTCTCTCTCTCTCTTTCTCCCTTCTCCGTTCAGGTTTACTCGCGGAGAGGCCGACGTGTGTTGCACGTAGGCAGAGGTATGTGTGTACACCTCTTCGCGCGCGGCTGGGTGTGCGTGGCCGAGAGGAAGCGGATCGCGCGAGTCCGGAATCTCGTCGGAGGACGCGCGATGCGTGGGGGTCGCGCACGAACTGAGCCGAGCGGCGGCGCGCCCCGTAGTTTTATGAATGGACCGCGGAGACTGTCCCATATTTGGAAGCGGCGAGCCGACCGCCAGCCAATCCCCGCTCTGCGGTCCCCTATCAACGCGCCGCTGTGTTCGTGACGCGCACATACCCGGTCGCGTCCGTGTCGACGTACACACGCGCCGTCTGCCCCCACCCCGCGACCCACCGCCCTCCAAAGCGGCTGCGAGCCGCTGCTAGCTGGCATCTCACCGTTTTGCCCCCCCTCCCCCCACCACAGGCTCGTGCCTCAGCGCGCTCCTGCCTTCCCCTGACCCCCCTCCCTCGCTCCCACCAACAGCCGCCGTGCGAGCCCCTACTCCGACCGCCGCGCTCGGTTCTCCAGTGACGTAGACGCGCGTGACGTAGGGAAGCTGGCGCGAGCGCGCTCGACCGAGTTCTCCCTCGCGGCGAGGCGCGAGGCGAGTTTTGAATCGCGATCTCTCTCCCTTCTTCCGTTCTCAACGGATCTCCCGTGACTCTCAAACTTTTCCCGACTTCCGACGAACCTTATCGCGCCGCGCATTAACGCCGTTTTATTCAATACGATTCCTCGCGGAACAGCTGGATTCAGAATGACCACCGGAATGTGACGCAAGAGGACGATCGATGCCGCCTCTCTCGGTTAAATTAGACCTCATTGTTTATAGTCTCTCTCTCTCTCTGTCCTCGTAGTCCGTCAGGTGGCATTCCTCTGTCTCCCTACCGGCGAGCGGCAGGAAACTTTCCCTCCGGATCGCTCTTCCGCCGCGTTCTCCGGCCTGTAATCCACTGAATGCGGCGGTTTCTCCGCACCCTCCCCGCGACACGTAAGCTCGCGGCTTGCTGACGCGCTCTCGGCGCCGGCGTATGGACGCCTCGCGTCGCTTTCGACGTGACAGGCGTCGGGTAACGCTCGGGAACTCGCCGCTACCGGCTCCCCCCCCCCCCCTCTCTCTCTCTCTCTCTCCTTTTCTTTCTCTTTCCGACTCTCAGCGTGTACCTTCGCGCGCAACGCTTATCGATCGAAAACCGCTCACTCGCCGGGGGATGGAAGCTGTTAGTCGCTCGTGAATATCCCAGGAATGCTACTCCATACAGTACACTGCTAATGTTAGCCTCTGTTAGTATCCAAGCCCGGGTTACGATGTTTGTTGCGCAATCTGTTACGGGAATGGAAGGTTCGATTTTTGGTCGGGCCAGTGGCGCGCCGATACTACTGACTTTCTATTTCTCCTTCTAGGACGATCAAGATGCTTTTCCACACAAGGGCAGCGTGTGGAGTCACAGTCCTCAGATTTTCAAGAATTATGTTTAACGATCACACCTAATATCCCATTTTGTTTAATTGCTTTGTTTAAGAAGCTTTTGCAGATGTTCATTTGTAGACCAGGTTTAAAGCCAGAGTCCCATTATGTTCAACCTGGAGCCTAGCGAGAAAGTTAGGGAGATCAACTGAATTTCGTTAATTCGCGAGGTGGTCGAGAGATGCTCTAGGAATTCCTTCCTTAGTGGGAGATTCGGTAGAATGGACGGTATTTGTTCAAGAAAGTTGAGATTTTTATGAAATAGCTCGATTGAGCAGTCTAACTATATTCTCAACAACAAATATTACAAAATAACGCACGAACGATTTTCGCCCTCGCGATAACAAAGCGGTACACGCACGCGGTTGCTACGCAAAATCAAATAGCGAACTGCAAGTGCTACGAAAATCTGTATTGGAATCGAAAGTGACGGAGAAACAACACAGAAAGCACGAAATCGAAAACAACCGGAAGCTGAATTATGTGTCTCGCTTGGCCTAACGCGTGCGGTTCGATCTACGTCTAATACACGACTCACCTCCGCGGTAACGCGCGAGCACACGCATCGCCGGCGAAGTGACGTCACATTTTGTCTGTTTTTCAAATTCAAAACGTCTCAAACGGCAGAACGTGTCCGGAGCACACCAAACAAACAGTTTACAGATCTCCAAGGATTCCGTGTCAAACCCGTTACGGCCGTGTCCTACAACTACATACACAGTGTGTTTAACACATCACAATAACGATTACATACGTTGAGAGGTTAACTCTTTTGTCAATTGCCATAATTTTCCATGATATTTAATCATGTTGCACTTCCTGCGCCTCATATAATAAATTAATCTGTGATTATCTAAGAACGTACAAATCATTTTGCTGTTTGTCAACACAAATATTAAAGAGATTGAAAGTGGGAACCCGGTTATTGACACAAGGGTTAAAAAATGACAGAGCTAGTCTTTTATAAGTTAACATTTTGTATGGTACACCAGTGCGTCATTTGTTCATTTAAGTCTCAATTCAATGTACTTCGTTTAAGAATCAACGCACTCATAGGGAGCGCTCTTTCTGATCAAAACCTTCGTCAAGGGCGATACTAATAATTTTAAGCGGTTCCTTAACGAATGATAGTTAATGATCAAACAAACAGCTAATATCCTACAAGACAGCATTGACTCTCAGGCCTCTGTGTTTCATTTAACTCTCAACTATATCAAAGTCTGATTAATTCTAGTCTATCTACTGACAATTCCCGAGAATATGAGACGATCTAGCAGCAGCCACTCTTCAAGGCCACTCTACATCATACGGAGAGGTAAACCCACCCTTGTCTGATTAGTGCTAAACAAGATATATCAAACATCAAGATCCAGGCCAAGTTCATAGCAGCCAAAGCATCGAATACCAGAGAAACAATTGAAACCCCTGCAACATTTCCACGGTACCCTCAAACTGTAAATATGGATCTTCCATATCCGTCGCGGTTTTCATTGAGTAATTGTTATTCAAAATATCTGGAAAAATTCATATGGTTCTTTCGGACATCCTAGATTGAGATTACCACAATGATTTCTTGAAATATTTGATTTCGCAAACAGTAAGAAGCAAAGTATGTGAATTTTGTTGGAAACCGTTCGGACACGAATGACACCCCTTTAAGGGCAACGTCTAGGGACTGTAAAGTAGTCAAACAAGATAKATCWAGGCCACGTTCATCAAGATCYRGGCCACGTTTATAGCAGCCAAAGCATCGGATACCAGAGAAACAATTCAAACCCCTGCAACATTTCCACGGTACCCTCAAACTGTAAATATGGATCTTCCATGTCCGCCGCGGTTTTCATTGAGTAATTGTTATTTAAAATATCTAGAAAAATTCATATGGTTCCTTCGGACATCCTAGATTGAGATTACCACAATGATTTCTTGAAATATTTGGTTTCGCAAACAGTACGAAGCAAAATATATAAATTTTGTTGGAAACTGTTCGGGCACGAATGGCACCCCTTTAAGGGCAACGTCTAGGGACAGTGAAAGTAGTCGACAGTGACCTCCAGGAAGGTCGTCTACCTCGTCAACAATCGTCCTATCCCGAACTAAGGTCGCGTCGACTCTCAAAGCGGAAGCAACAGGTGAGATCTCGTTCCCGGGGTGGAGTCGACAGTTTCCGATCGTTGTGCGGGAACGTTTCGATGACGCGGGGCGGGAATAATTAGTTCTCGCGGTCTCCGCTCGGTTCCCATTCCGTTCCGGGCCGCGTGTACTCCGCAAAGGAGCAATTTCCCGTGCGGACCGTCGCATTGCCTCGCTTCGCCTCGCCTCGCCTCGCCTCGCGTCAAGTACCACCTGTATGAACGCGCGCGTGCCGCTCTAACGTATGCCGCGCTTGTGCATGCGTGCGTGCGCGCCCGGTTACGAGCGGCACACGCGCCTCTGCGCACGCGCGAACGATCTTTTTCTCTCGCGGGCGTCGCGCAACCACCTGATGCCCTATTTGGGGCCACGCACGGCCACGCGACCGTTCTCCGTCTCCTTTACTTTTTCTCTCCGCTTCTAACTCTTTCTCTCTCTTTCCTTGTCGTCCTACGTATCCTGATACGGCGACACTCGCCTCTCGCCTCCTGTTTTCCACCGAGTGTATCCTTCGGTGGAGCTTTCCTCCCGGACTCTCCTCTCAAACGGCTCGATTCTTCGTCTCGTTCTTCGTCTGCTCGCCGGCGACGCGCTCAACATCGTCTCGCCGTATTTTAAGTATGCAATAGTTTGAGCGAAACGCGCATGCACCGCGACGGAAAACGTGAATCCGGTACGCGTCGAACGAGCTGTAAGGTGGAGTCACTTTTGAAACACGCACGGGAATTATTTATTTATTTATTATTTGTTTAATGTTGCTTCAACGTCAAAGGTCATTAGCAACACGGTACATTTTCTTACAGTATATTGTACATATTTGTATCCTTGATATACTTGGCAAGACCGTCGATATACTCCTCAGAACTTAACAGAATGGGCAACGATCTAGGCAGCTCAGCATTTTTCCTTTCGTTCTCACGCACGGGAATGTTTCGAACGTGTTGGGATACGGGGTTTATTATAATAAACACTCAGTTGATTTAATAAGAAAACTGATTTATTTAAAGAGATTCGGAAGGACCTACTTTAGCTCCTGACACCTCGATACTCTGGACGAGACTAACGAAAAAATGTGCAACGGAAAACCGTTGCTTAGGTTTGAAGCCAGGAACGAAAGAAAAGGCCTGGGCCTGAAATGTGTTTATGACACCCCCCGACACTTAAGAGTCGGGGTACTGCCGGAGACCCATTGCTAAGAGTAATATTCAGGCTCCGCGTTCCTGGCACTCAAAAGTGTTTCTCAACACAAAGATCATTTTTGCTTATATGCACAATTAGATATGAAAAATCCAACAGAACGCGACGATGAAGAAGGCGAACTGTCGGGATTCTCTCTTTTGTCTCACCGTCGATTCTGTCCGCTCGCTCGGAATGGCGATCGCCGAGGGTATCGGGGCCGCGGACAAAACGCGGTGACTAAAAAAGGCCCTCGTCGGATTTACCGCTGTCAATTCGCGGCGCTAAAGACACGCCGTAGGAGGCGGCCGATCGGTGTAAAACGAGCTGCGCCCGTGTCTCTCGATTTGGCTATCACTCCGCCGTTTCAACTTCGTACCCTGCCACGGCTCTTGCCCCCTTTCGTCCCCCTCCTTTTCCTCGTACCCTTTCCGACGAGGTCCCCCGTCCCCTCCTCTACAACCCGACTGTGTATCGCGTGGGTCCGAGATTTTCTTTTTCCGTTTTTCTCCTCGGTGCCCCTCCCCCCGTTCGGTCAACACGTCGAACACAGGGGGGCCCCACTCGGCAATTTCTCTCTTTAATCCGGCGAGCCTTTTACGAGCACGTCCGCGGGGACGCGTAAACGGAAGCGATTTGATAAGACGGAAGAGCGTTTATCGGGCGACGTGCGTTCACTCGCGATGGACTATGCCGAGGCTTCTCTCCTCGCCGACTAACAGAGATAAACGCGACGATTCATGCCGCCGGGGGGAAGTAAAAACGACGCTGAAAATACGACGCCGCGGATCTCGAGGATCCATCGTGGTCGCGGTTCCTTCCTTCCTTCCTCGTGATTCTTCCTGCTTCGGGGAAATCGCGGGACTACGTTACTTCCGATCTTTCGCGGTTTCTTTTTGCTGCGATACGTCCCGATTTGCTGTGTTCAGCTTTTCCTGATTAAAGAGTCCTCTCTGTTCCATTTCACGAATCGGTGTAACATGAATTCTTTAACACAGCCGTCGAAATGACTGAATTATATCTTGCTTGGTATATTTTGCACGTTGAAATATTATTTGGATTATTTTGGCTGATCATTTAATATTTTATTTTTATCTCAAAGAGACCATTTGCTGATCGAATTATGTATTTCATGTCCATCGTAACAGAACTTACTGTGTGTCAATTTTTCCAAGGGAAACAAGTTGGAAAAATGCGGGACGATTGAGGATTAATAATCGTAGTACACATCGCACCGCGAACTGTGGTAAATAATCTGACATTTCGTCGAATCTGGCGATTCCAGTAATAATTATGGACTGACTCAGGAGACCCGTGGCTTAATCGACACGATTATGCGATGAGCGAGTGAGTCATGTACACTGTCGGTCATGAGAAAAATAAGATGGTTCAAGAATGATTCTCATGTGTGTTTTGTTACCTTATGTCATTGCTGCGCTAGAAAAATGATCGAATACTCGAGTTCGTTTTATAAGTAGAGAAAGTAGACTTTACACCGGCTCCTAGATCGGATCTATCTGCTCGCAGTTAATTAATAATATCAATAACTCTGCAATGGTTTCTCATTCTCAAGACACCCGGCTAGGCTACAGCTAACTGTTAATACCTAGTTAATTAATGCCGGTAATAACAGATACACGTTCGATACGGGAGCCGGTCCAAATTCGGAAACTCGATCGTGTGTTACGCTCGATCTTTTTCACCGTATCGCGTGAATAACGAGTCAATCTATTCCTTTCACTGCGTTGACGTTATTGCCCTGACATACTAATTGTTTTCAAGTCGTGTGCAACTAATATTCGGTTCATTCGATGTTGTTCATCGAGTGCTGTTCGTTCGATATTGGACAAATTTAGAAAGTCTTTTTTCGAAATTTCAGCGACGTGTCGTTCGTACTGTATTTTTCATGAGCTTCTGACAAACGAGAATTCTATTTCGATAGAAGTTTTTCGAACCAACCGTTCAATTTTACATGGATCTCGGTCCTGAAATAGAGCCTGGAACGAGACCGTTCACGATAACGCGGAACCAATTAATCGTGTCACACGAGTCACCATAACCTGTTTCCTGAAAAAAAGACTCCCGAGATACATGATGGTCACAATAGTTGTTCACCCCACCCTGGTTATCCATATCTAGCGCCTGTTAGAGTGATGGTGTCAGCCTGGACAGGTATCCTGACCGCTCAGACACCACGAGTTTGTTTCGACAAACGGTCTATAATTAGTTTAACCTCCAATTGTTCATAAAATCATAAATCATTGACAAATACAAAATTCCTGTCTCTGAAACAAGTTGGTCAATTGCAATTTTAGTAAACTCTAGATTGTATTACATTTCTCAAATTCGTATTTTACACTGTCTAGTCGTCAATTAGCAGAGATTGTAATAGGATCGACATCTACAGCAACCATCACCGCAGACACTAACATAACGCTTAGCGCTGCTACTCATATTTACAAACACGACGAAGAAGCTTAATAGGTCACAAGGTTATTCGGGTCGTTCGCATCGTCGGTAGCATTGTTGTCAGCCTCGAAGACGACCAACAGAACTATACCGGGTGAACTTCGAACTAGTCGCAAAGTCTCGACGACCAAGAACTTCATCGACGATGCCAGCGGACTATAGTCCTTCAGGCGGTATCTCGCGACTCTTTCCATTGAAAGCAGACTCCGACAGAGTATCTGGTTCGCAAAGAGATGCACGCGGGGTCACGAGGTTAATCAGAACAGTTCAGTGGTAGGATGTCTATTTCAGTGGTAACTAAATTATGAATGTCTACAACAATGGTGGCAAAGACGAAGTTCGAGAAAAGCAGGAACAAACAGCACGTCTAGGAGACTGAGTCTTATCGACCGAGACATTAACCGACAACAGCAACAAACAATAATTCTTGAAACTAATTTCAGTGGTAACTAAATTATTAACGTCTGCAACAATGGTGGCAAAGACGAAGTTTAGAGGAAAGCACGAACAAACAGCACGTCTTGGAGACTGAGTATTGTCGACCGAGACATTAACCGACAACAGCAACAAACAATAATTCTTTAAACTAATTTCAGTGGTAACTAAATTATGAACGTCTGCAACAATGGTGGCAAAGACGAAGTTTAGAGGAAAGCACGAACAAACAGCACGTCTAGGAGACTGAGTCTCGTCGACCGAGAACTTCACCGACAACGGGAACAAACAATAATTCTTTAAACTAATTTCAGTGGTAACTAAATTATGAACGTCTGCAACAATGGTGGTACAGGCAAAGTTCGAGAAAAGCACGTCTAGGAGACTGAGTCTTATCGACCGAGAACTTCACCGACAACGGCAACAAACAATAATTCTTTAAACTAATTTCAGTGGTGACTAAATTATGAACGTCTGCAACAATGGTGATACAGACAAAGTTCGAGAAAAGCACGTCTAGGAGACTGAGTCTCGTCGACCGAGAACTTCACCGACAACGGCAACAAACAATAATTCTTTAAACTAATTTCAGTGGTAACTAAATTATGAACGTCTGCAACAATGGTGGCAAAGACGAAGTTCGAGAAAAGCAGGAACAAACAGCACGCCTAGGAGACTAAGTCTTATCGACCGAGAACTTCACCGACAACAGGAACAAACAATAATTCTTTAAACTAATTTCAGTGGTAACTAAATTATGAACGTCTGCAACACTGGTGGCAAAGACGAAGTTCGAGAAAAGCAGGAACAAACAGCAGGCCTAAGAGACTGAGTCTCGTCGACCAAGAACTTCACCGACAACGGCAACAAATAATACAACGGCAATAATTCTTTAAACGGTGTGTATCAGATTTCCTGCCTCTAAAATCGAATTCTGAAAAATCAGCCGTCCAATTCCAAGCATATAGGGGATCACAAGATTAATCGGGAGGTCTAGATAGACGGTGGCTAAGGTGTTAGTCCGGAAGGTTCTGAAAAGCACGGGAGATCGGTACGATACCGTGCGAGCTTGCAGCGCGCGGCGAGGCCAGGTCTCGTCGACCAAGAACTTCACTGGCAACAGCAACAAACTACAAAGAGAGAGAGAGTTTGAGAGAGAGTCTGGTCGTCGTAGGTGCATCCGAATCTTCTCTGTTGTCAGAGTGCGAAGTTGTCTGTGCCGGGGGAGCGTGGGTGTCGCGCGTGCATCGATCTCGAGGAACGCGCGCGACGTAATCCCGCGAGGAAGAGTTAGGCACGCGGCGCGTGTGCGTGCGGCTCGCGACTCACGCAACTACGCCTTCTGTGTTCGCTTGATCGTCTTTGCCCTCACTCTCTCTCTCCCTCTTTTGCTGCTCTTCTCTCTCTCTCTCTGTTGCGCTTCTGGCACGAAAACAAAACGTTTTCTAAAATTACCGACGGCTCTCGAGAAGCCGGTGGGCGCGGACTATTCGCGGTGCGACTCCGAGCGATTTTGCGCGGGCGACCGTCTCTATTTTGAGCCGCCACGCAACCACCTGAGCCACCCAGCATCCCCAAATACCCGGGATGACTAGCGGTACGCGTGCGTCCGCCTCGATCTTTCCCCGCGAGCGACAGAGGGAGGGAGGGAAAGAGAGAGAGAGAGAGATGGAGGGAAGGAAAGAGAGCACACGGCCACCACCGTGCACGATGAGTCAGTCAACCGATGTAGAACATTTTTTGGCACCTGGTCAGAGGTCTCGCTGATCGAACCCGCAAGAACACGTCGAGAATGGTCCGAGCGAAACGTGTCCGACGCGGGAAAATGGACGTCGCTTGCGCTGGCAGACTGCACGGCTTTGGTTGGACGCTGAAGATGCCGAGAAACGTCTTGTCGGTGATGTTTGCTAGCATGGAATTGATCTTTCGTGTCCGCATTTTATGGAAGTGAAGGCTTCGGGTTTAGGTGACGTTTCGGTGATGATCGGAAGCATAAAGTTTGTTTCGTGCGTCGGGTGTAGAAGTAATTAGGAGACGATGTTGGCCGGGCAGCTAACAATGTGTAGACTGAATCTTTGGACGGCTTAGGAATTAGGTAACAGATATGGAATTGGGAAGAATACGTGATACAGTTTTCTTTCACGACGTATTGCGTATGGGCAGATCGTAAAATGGCCGGCAGTGCAGCGATATCTTTCGTCGGGATATGAGATACCCTCTCGTTCTGGCACGCAGCGGTGCCGAGCGGACAACCTCGAAAGAAGAGGGGGGGATAGAGATTCTCTTGTCGCGGAAAAAACATCGTTGTCTTATATCGACAGAAAACTGTGCAGCCTTACGCAACGGCAAGGTGTCGCGTATTTACGAATTCGGGCGTTTACCTCGGCTCCGACGCCGACGCTCTGCTCGAACAGCTGAGCTCCACGCAGCGGACGAAAACTGTCGCGGTGGTTTTCGTACAGGTATACTCTCGTGATTCCCGACGAAACTGATGAAATTTTGAATTATATAATTATGAAAATAAATAGAAGACTGCTAGACAAGAATTATCGATCCTAAGAAAACTCCTTGTTCTCTCACCGATGCAAACTTACGACTAGATGTCTCGATACTGAACCAATCAACTGTGTCACTGAATAGATCGCTCGTCTGACACTTGCTGACCCTTTCTACTTCCCGGAACCAGCTCCTTCCGAGACGGAAATCGACCGAAAAATGTATAATGTATTTTTAAGTCCCGTCGCGCATTCTTCTGTAGAATTATTAGTTGTTCGTCGTGATTACGCGACACCCTGTATAAGCTTCTCGCGCCGAAGAAGACCGACTTCGAAAACTTCGCTGTTACGCAACGTGCTCGGACTTCGAGAAGTAGAAACGTGAGCGGCTACGAAGAGACACGTTTGCCGTGCGTGGAAGACGAAACCTTATACAAACAAATTCCAGTCCTCCACTTTTTATTCCGTTATTTACCTTTTTTGCGTAACGAGTATTCAGATTTCCTATCCGATGGACCCTTGTGTCAAGTTTACGTGCTTCTTGTACTTCTTACGTTGCTTTTTCTTTTTAAACGTATGTCGACATAGTCATCGAGATACACATTCCTGCCTTGTAGCAATTCGTTCGTCTTCCCAGCGATACCAAATTATGCATACGCAACCATAATAGAATAAACCGGGCATAAAATAATCGACACCACGAGCAGCCGACTGTGCAGACCGCGACGCAGAGTTGTGGTTAGTGAGAATTGACACACAGACAAATTTTCACCGTAAATCAATTGTCACAGAGAAGCATTGTCATATAGAGAAATTGTCATATAGAAGAATTGGCATACAGAAAAATTTTCACGTAAATGAGTTGTCACAGAGAAGCATTGTCATATAGAGAAATTGTTACATAGAAGAATTGACACACAGAAAAATTTTCACATAAATGAATTGTCACATAGAGAGATCGTCATATGGAAGAATTGCCATACAGAAAAATTGACACATAGGGGAATGTCACATACAAGAATTGTCACACAGAAAGATTGTCGTATACCAGAATTGTCACACAGAAAAATTGACGGATAGAAAAATTGTCACACAGAAAAATTGACAGATAGAAAAATTGTCACATAGAAAAATTTTCACATAGAAGAATCGTCAAACAGAAAAATTGACGCACGGAGAAATCGTCACGCAGAAAAATTGACTCACAGAAGAATTGGCACACAGAAAAATTATCACACAGAAAAATTGACGGACAGAAAAATTGTCACATAGAAGAATCGTCAAACAGAAAAATTGACGCACGGAGAAATTGTCACGCAGAAAAATTGACTCACAGAAGAATTGGCACACAGAAAAATTGACGGATAGAAAAATTGTCACACAGAAAAATTGTCACATAAATGAATTGTCACATAGAGAGATCGTCACATGGAAAAATCGTCAAACAGAAAAATTGACGCATGGAGAAATCGCCACGCAGAAAAATCGACTCGCAGAAGAATTGGCACGCAGAAAAATGATCGCATAGAGAAACCATCATATACAAGAATTGTCACTCAGAATCGTCACTACTCCTCACCGACATTCGCCTCGTATCGTAAATGGTACTCGTTGCGAAAATTACAATATTCACTGGACGCTCGACGTGCTAACTATATAAACATTTTCCCGTTATGTCAACGCAACACGACAAAAATAGACTTATAAAAACGGTTGAATCAAGGAGCAAAAAGACGGTTAGCAAACAGCGGATACCGATTCCTCGATCACCAGGTTAACGATGTCCGGTTCTCGCGGGAAACGTGGAAAGCGGAGTTTTCGAACGATCACGACAACTGCCGCGCGTTATGAGCCGACCGTGAGACGAAGAGTTCCCAGGAGATCGATCATTTAGCGTCGTTACAGAGGCAAAGAAACCGCGTAGATCGTGGAAAACACGGCTCGTCAAGGGCAACGCCTCGGGAAAATCGATTATCCCCGATGAAGTCGTTCCCCGTTTCGAGCCGAGGGTCACGACCGTTCGAAGGATGCTCGGTGAATTAGAGAAAGGACGTTTGATCCTGGCGTTAACGAGGTTCCCACTCGTTCCTCCCTCTCCTCCATCTTCCTTTCTCTTTCCTCCTCTCTTTCTCTCCTTTTCCCTCTTTCGTTCGCGCTTCTTCGGTCTATCGTGATTCGAGGCGCTCGTATTGATTACTCAATGCACCACCGGGCGTAATCGCGGGAACGGTGAACAAGAAGTCGTGGCATGCCTGTAACCCACATCCGGACGCAATTAGGGACGAGCATGTTTTCGTGGCAGCCCCGGGTGCGTGATTCACGCACACCAGAACTGCCTTTCAGCGTTGCTCGCCGTTTCAGGGGCGCATTAATCGGTTTTCGCGATCGATCCATCGATCGTCGCGGCTTCTTTCGCTTGTTGTGCACTTCGGGCACTGTGCCCGGGCTCCGTGAAACATTTGCAAAAATATTTCTGCCGAGTTGGCTAAACATTCTGGAGTCTAACAGAGCGGGGTTAATCGTCGTCTATCGCTACACAAGTTTTAAATGAGTTTAAAGAAATATATAACTCATGTAACTTTGGTCACATTTACTTGAGAAAAGTCACACGCGTGCTTCGAACACCGATAAACACGTTTGCACAATCCCAATGCGAAAGGTTCAATAGTTTTTCTTGAAGAAATTCCTACAAATCGAATCTCGAAAATAAGAATACATACGCCCCTCGAGCGCGCTCCTGTCGTCGGGTCTGGCGGATGACTCACGAACGAGCGACTCTATTCTTTCGCACGTTTTCCGCGCGACAGGTCTCCTCGATTAACGATCGTTTCCGGTCGGCTCCGGAGGATTCCCGGCGGTCGGTTCCCGACAATCACGCGTTCCTCTCTCCTTACAGCGACGTTATCGCGTATTGATTGCCGGTTTCCTCTTCGCGAGCCTCGGCGTCGCACATAATGCTCGCGTACTATTTAAAGCCACGAGAACCGATCGTCCGATCGTCCGACGCCGATCGAAAACGAAGAAATCGAAGAACAATCCATCGAACGGAAGATTAATCGTCCGACGGGGGAAGAATAATGAATAGCGGGGTTGGTTGCTTTTGTCGAGAAACGAGACCGCAACGGGGCGAAAGCCGATCATCGTCCACCGGTTTCCTCGATGATCGCGATGACGTAACGCCGGTTGCAAGGTCGTAATCGCCGAACAGAAGAAAGACGAATAAGAGGAGGTGGAAGAAGAAGAGGGATAGAGAAGAAAGAGACCTCTTTAGACGATCAAACAGAACGCAGGCGATTCAAGGGCCCTCGTAAAATCGTTGCCCGCGGCCCGGCTGCCTCCGTTATCCATCAGCGTCTCGTTCGCAACGCTCTACGCAACGAGAGAGGCGAGCGGGCCAAGAAGATGAGAGATTTTCGTCTTAATCGGGCCGGCCCATTAAGGGAATTACGTGGGCAGAGCTCGCGAACGCTACCCAGAGGCTCGAACGCAGCAAAAACGAACCGGAACGCGTCGAACGGAGGCGAGAACACCGGCGCGGCGTCCTCTCGTCATCTTCTACCTCTTCTTCATTTCCTTTACTCGCGATCCGCCGCGCGGATCCCGCGACGAGACGCGCGAACGAGCGCGTCTATTTACAGGAAATGGGTCAACGCGGCCGCGAGTCGGCTACGAGCAACGACTGCGAGGGATTCCACCGTGGATCTTGGAGATCGTGAGAGAGCGATCGTCAACCGGCCGGAATTACCGCGGAATTTCGAGGAAACGAAGGGGAGGAGGCTCTTCTAGCGGATCTTGGTTCAGGCTCTACAGATGGGCGCCATTTTCATCTCGGATTGACCGAAGACTGAATAGAATATTTTACTTAATCAAATACACTTGCTGAACAAGAGTCTGCGGTTCCTCTTCGTATTATGTGGGTTTTACGCGTTTTAGGGGGCTGGCCGCCATATTATATCTTCAGTCTTTGCTATTTGAAGTATATTGCGGAGACTGTGCTAAAAACAGTCGTTTGATTGTACTTGTAATTGATTATAGAAATAAATATTCATGGTTGAAGAGAAAGCAAGAACGAATGAGAGGACTGCGTACAATATTTTACTTCATCACATACATTTGACTTACGGCTGGGCGCCATATTGTTTAGAGAACGAGCGTCCGGCGTTGCATCTAATTTAGCCTACCTTCAGTCTACAATTTGCTATTTGAAGTATATTACGGAGACTGTGCTAAAAACGGTCGTTTGATTGTACTCGTAATTGATTGTACAAATAAATATTGAAGGACGACGAGAAAGGAAGAACGAATAAGAGGACTGCGTACAATATTTTACTTCATCAAATACATTTGTCTTACGGCTGGGAGCCATATTGTTTAGAGTTCGAGCGTCAGGCGTTGCGTCTAATTCAGTCTATCGTCAATCTTTGCTATTTGAAGTATATTTCGAAGACTGTGACAAAAACAGTCGTTCGATTGTACCCGTAATTGATTGTACAAATAAATATTCATGGTTGAAGAAAAAGAAAGAACGAATAAGAGGACTGTGTACATTATTTTACTTAATCAAGTACATTTGCTGAACGAAAGTCTGCGGTTCCTCTTCGTATTATGTGGGTTTTCCGCGTTTTAGGGGGTTGGGCGCCATATTGTTCAGAGTTCGAGCGTCAGGCGTTGCGTCTAATTCAGCCTACCTTCAGTCTACAATTTGTTATTTGCAGTATATTACGGAGACTGTGCTAAAAACAGTCGTTTGATTGTACTCGTAATTGATTGTACAAGTAAATATTGAAGGACGACGAGAAAGGAAGAACGAATAAGAAGACTGCATACAATATTTTACTTCATCAAATACATTTGTCTTACGGCTGGGAGCCATATTGTTCAGAGTTCGAGCATCAGGCGTTGCGTCTAATTCAGTCTATTGTTGACTGACTATCTTTGCTATTTGAAGTATATTTCGAAGACTGTGACAAAAACAGTCGTTTGATTGTACTCGTAATTAATTGTTCAAATAAATATTGAAGGACGACGAGAAACGAAGAACGAATAAGAAGACTACATACAATATTTTACTTAATCAAACACATTTGCTGAACAAAGTCTGCGGTTCCTCTTCGTATTATCTGGGTTTTACGCGTTTTAGGGGGCTGGCCGCCATATTGTTCAGAGTTCGAGCGTCAAGCGTTGCGTCTAATTCAGCCTACCTTCAGTCTAACATTTGCTATTTGCAGTATATTACGGAGACTGTGCTAAAAACAGTCGTTCGATTGTGCTCGTAATTAATTGTTCAAATAAATATCGAAGGACGACGAGAAAGGAAGAACGAATAAGAGGACGGGGCGAGTATGAAGGAGGGGGAAGAGAAGGGAAAGGCGACGCCGGGAAGGAAGCGAGAAATGGACGAATGACCTAGGAGAGGAAAAGCCAACGGACCCGACGTAACTGTCAAAGTGCAAAGGCGCGATCCTGTCGAGGACTTCAGCGGATCCGTTCGACATTGTATTTACGAGCGATATTAGCGTTACCGGACGGCCGGGTCGCGTTCTTAAAACGACGATACTCGAGGAGCCTGTAAATCCAGCGTCGCGGAGGCGTATAGGTGAATTTACTATCGAGCGGAGGGCCGTAATTTACCTGGCACTTCCTCGTTTCTCGGCCGTTTAATGCGTAATCTCGTTACAATGAGCGGGCCCCGTCGAGGGTACGGAGACGAGACAAACCGCGAGACGCGCTCGTTACCGTCTTTTCTCCTCGTTTCATTTTTCCCGGGCTCCCAACAGTCGGGCAGCTGCCAAGGAAACAGCTAGAACGCTGGACCGTTTTCCTGGACGAGCGAGAAATTTTACTGTCGGGGCCCCCACAGCCCGTTTAACACGAGAATTTCTAATTACTTTTCCTACGAAATAAGTACCTATTTTCTTCATTTCTGCGGTTGAACGAGGGGCTGTCCTAAGTCTGTTTGCACGGTTTGATTTACAAATACGCAAGCTTGCTGTTTATATTATTTTTCTGGGTTCAGTGGTTTCGAAAATATTCGATTAAATTGAATTTTTAAGTTACTCCTCCAACACCCGTGTGTTCGTTCCTCTAGTAGGAGTGACGGTGATATGTGGGAAATATGTGTCAAATATTTCTGCAGGAATTACAACCTACCAGGGATGCATCAAAGTCAGCGGATGTCGTTTGAGCACATTATTCTATCGAGGACACGATTTTTTCTGTTTATTCGCCCCTGGTAGTTGTCTCATCCCGTTTCTTTCTTACTGCAGCTACACATGGATTCCAAGAAAGAGTGTTTAAAATAATTCTATTTGCTGAATCACCCCTAATTCACCTTATTTATTTCTTACTAAAAGTGTAAACGAAGGTTAGATGTACTTTACAAATTGATATTGAACCCAAAACGACTCTAGACGTACTTTAATTCAGATCGTTCGTTCAAGTCAACGAAATCACAGTTCAACTTGAACAAAACACGCATTGACCATCGCTGGGGGATGCAGCGCTGCTTTAAAAATTGCCGAAATTAGACGTCCGGAGAAAGATAAAAAAAAAAGATACTTGCGAAGCTCCAAAGATAGCAGATAACCTTTCCGCAGAAATAGTAACCGCGTCTCCTCTTTCTAGGAAACGTGTAATTAAAAAGTGCCCACGCGTCAATCATTAAACCTTGACTTTCCAGAAGCGGTTGCTTCGACAAAGTCGCCCTTATGTCTCGGTTCCTCGCACCCCTGGAATCAGGGGGTTATAGTAAACCCACCTGAAGCTAAAACTAAAACGTGGCAGAGCGTTTTGGAGCAACGAAGATCGGCCGATAATTGCTTCCGCGTTTTCGCGTCTCTGCGCGGGATCCGTCGATCCCGGGGACCCTGGATCGAGGATTTTTCGGTTCTGGGAGGCGAGGATGTAATGTTGACGTTCGAGTTTCGAGCGTCGTGCGCCGGTATTTACGTTCCATTTCTAAAATTATGAAAGGCCTGCGGCACGCTCGCGTCAAGAGTTTCCCGGGTTCGGGAAAAAAAGATCGAGCACGTGCGCAAGGCGCCTACGTGCCTCGGGCAGTTTTCTCCCCGGTTTTTCCAGGTTTTTATTTTGCTCTCACGCTCTCCGATAGCCGATGTCTTCGTTTATTAATAAACGATCGGACTCTGCGAAAAGATCGCGGGCCGACGGCGACGCGGATATACAACGAGTATTTATACATCGTCGACGATAACGTCAACGACGCCGCGCGCGGGAAAAAAAAAGAGAGAGAGAGAGACGCGATCGTGCACCGGCGTGTGAACCCACTAAAAATACGATCGGCCGGCATACACGCGGCTTGGAAATACTTTATGTAAAATAGAGGTTAAAAATAAAGCCGGTGAAAATAGTTGGGTCGCGTGGAGAACGGAGGGTGACGTTCCGGTGGACACGAACTGGGGTGCATGGGCGAAATACCTGTCGCAAACGGATTCGGAACTTGTTTCTTAGGCTTTTGCACTTTATCAGATGTTCTTACCTTCTTTCGTCATCGAACATTTTGTTCAACAAGTATCGATACAACTCTGCGTCGAAACGACGGTTTCCGATATTTTAATTTACGATTATTGAGAATTATTCAACGTATTTCCTTTGGGTAAATAATGTAGAAAAGTGGCTAATTTGGGTAAGTATATCCTTGCTATTTTTGTAAATTAATGTAAAACAGCTCCTTTTAGTGCTTCGTAATCCTAGCGTGAAAAACAAGTCTGAATATTTTTGAGGGGTTGGAACGATTGCAACACAATCCTGCTTCTATCTTCAAACATTAATTTTGTTCGTGATAATATTGCTTCAACTTCGTCCAATATCATTTTACTGAATGCTTACAAATAATGGTACACTCTTGTTCAATGGAACAAGCTATGTTCAGCGTGAACCCTCGTACGGTTTTCTAAAATAGTTGCATGAAAGATCCTAGTATAACACTGCACCTATTTATACTGTATAGATTACGTGCACACTTTAAATCGATCAATCGAGACTCATTTATAATCTCAGAGTTTACGGAAATACATTTTCCAACGTAAACAGAAGGGAAGAGCAAACATATTACGGTGTTTAAAAACAGAAAACGAGGGAATCTTTATTCCGAGGGGCTCATTAAACGAGAAGTCGGTTCGTGAAATATTTAAGTGTCGATCGTCGGGTTCAGTGAATTTTAACCTCGTTCTCGTTCCCGTAAAAATGTTTATGGTAAGTTT
>CM052143.1:4165858-4194825 GCA_028454255.1 Halictus ligatus
TACAAATCGGTCATTAAGAGTCATATCTTCTTGAGTAATCATGAATGGAAACTCCTGATTTACTTTATATTGTCAGCAAGTTCTCCAAACCGAGTCTTTCCGAGATTTTTCCAAATGACAATACAAATCTACTTTCTAGCGGTTCACGAATGGGAACTACAATTTTCTGAATTTATTTGGGAGCACCAAGTACGAAAAACTATTTATACTCTATTGTATTAAATACCAGAAACCGATTCGTCTCGAGATGCCACGTGGACCGAGGGGAATTGTCGATTATTTTCCACGGAATGATCGAACGAGCTTTTTGGACTTGCGCCCCGATTCCGATATAAACATCGCTTTCGAAATGAATCCTCTGTTGATTCGCGGGACGACGGAACGAATATTAACTCTTTATTGCAACCCCTAACCGTTCGTTTTCCTGTTTCGATAAGCGTAGGTGGTTTTGGGCGATATTAACGTCGATCGTCGATTGTTGTTGATAATTCTCTGCTCGGAAAGTATTGTGCAATCTCGGCAATGCTTTACAATGATCACGACCGACGGAAAACACGACTGGAAGCGAGAAATAAATTTCCCGCGATTAATCCAAATAATTTTTACAGAAAAAATCGCAGTCTGGACCAGTACTCAATAAATCTCGCTGGAAACGATAATAATGAGATTAGGCAAAGCGGGTTGATAACGAGGGTGTCACAGTATCTCATCGCTGTCCGCGTTGAGAGATCGGAGTGTAACGGAATGATTCGAAAGACATGCAACGAATGGCGGCAATAATGGTCACATAATAAAGAAATGTCGACTATAAACTGTCTCCAGCTGACACGCCGTAGACTACTTACGACTCCGTAGCGTAATCACAGTTGGATACTGAGCAAGGTGCTCATTAAGTATCGATCCGATCGGATTCTGGACCAGCGCGAATTTACGGAACGTCGTTAGAATTCTCGAACGTGGGTAGACGGGTCCAACGGGGATCGTGATAACCTATCAGGATCGCGATTAATCCTCGTGGTCGTCGCCGATGACGCTGCTGCACGAGATAAACAACCGATCGAGCGGATACTGGTTCGCGTGGCAGTTCGAACGGATTCCTGATTACAGAAATGATCGCAGAATCCCCAAATATCCTTCCCATTCGAAATAACATGCTGTTCGTTGCGTAACTTCAGCTAATTCGCACCCTCTCACCCCTTCGTCTTGAACACAAGTGTCGTACCTAACCTAAAATTTTTAAAAACCTCTAAAAATAATACTAAAAATCACGTTCTACTTTGAATCGAACTATTTAATTGCGAAACACGCGTGTACTCTGACAATGGAGTTCGGATACCAGAGGTTCTACCAAATCGTCAATAGCACGCGTATACGTGCTCCGAATTATGTCATGTTTGGGTTCCTTTTAGTCGGAAAAGTGCCACGAATATCTCGGTGAAAGTTTCATGGAAAGATGATACTCAAATTTTTAGAAATATTTTTGCCGACTAAAATCGGGGATTTAAGAGTTCTACCAGCGTATTCGCAAGCAACGCTAGATTTTTTCAGAAATATTTTTTTGCTGACTGAAATCGGGAATTTGTTGAAACAAAAATAGAATAAACTCCCACGGTCCGGTGGCAAGCTTTACCTTTGCTGTTTTCATTCGAATGGTCGACACGCTTCGATTTCGTGGGATGTTTGCAGGGCGATTGTTATTGGCGTGTTGAAAATGGAAATATTTGTCGAGCAACAGGATCCGCGAAATGAAAAGACGATATTGGGGCTCTTAATTGAAACGTTTGTCGAGTCGTGCGTTCCGATCTTTAGTTTTTACGAGAGGCTGTTTTCTACGGTTGCACGGCGGACAATGAATTGTTTGCGAAGACCGCAAACTCGGTAGTACTTTTCTAACACTGCCGGCTATAATTACGCGAATTTATGTTCCTCTAATCACAGGTTGGCAGTCGGGGCAGCTCGAACAAGCAAACACAAAAGAACGAAATCGGTTCGGTGGCATTCGATATTTTTCCTTCGGACCTTTCATACGCTATAAAATGCTGGAACATCGAGTTAATGCTTAATAATAATAATAAATCGTTTTTACCGCGCACTCGTTACTGAAACCATAATTGAACGGGACAAAGAAATAAGAGAATAATGAGACGTTTAACGAGAATAATGAGCAGATACGCGTAAATATAGAATAATTATGGTGTGAGCAACACCGTCGTTAATCGCACACGCAGAAAATTATAACCGACAATATGTTAATGTTCGGGTATGACGCAACAAATATTTCCTGCAATACGAGTCGATGCATTTTTCGAACGGTCTCGCCGAGTCGAACAGGTCCGGGCAAAACGACGCACCCTTCCTTTGTACGCGAAAAAAAAAATGGATCGTTCGAGTCAGACTGCGAGAAGCCGATTCGCAATCGGACCGGAAAGTGCCCGTGCTAAAAATATATTTAATCGGCGAGTTTAATGGTCCGCGATCCGCGGATCTTTCGCGCGGAAGAGAATATCGTCTGGAATCGAATCCGCCGGCAATCGTGACTCACTGCTTGGTTTTTCGCGGCGCGTCGAGGAGCACGTAGGTGTCGCGAATGGAAATCGCGCAGACGGCTTACGTAACCGTTCGCCTAAGATCCCACGGTCCCGGGAAATTTGGCAGCGATCGGCCGCTCGAGCGCGATCGCCCGCCAAAAATCGCGCCCGCGAACTCGGCTCGCTGAATCGGCCGCTCGAGAAAATTCTGGCCAAAGCGAAACACAACTGTTGCAAGCTCTGTGACTGTGAAGGATTACGAAATGATTTTCTCTCTCGATCCACTGCGAATCGAGCCGCGGTCTGAGACCCTGGGTCAACCCAGACCCGGCCCCGGGTGGATAACCCTCCAACGGTGCAAGACATGCAACTCTCGGACGAAATGGAACCGTCCCTATTTGCTCGAATCTCTCAGCGATTCGCCGGGACAATCGCGCGCGGGACAATCTCTATGGAAATTTGGAAATGGCGGGACGCCCCATCACGGTTTACGATTCAAAAACATGGCGTCGCAGCTGCGGGACGCTGCGCCTCGGACCGGCGTAATTGAAAGACTCTTTTCCCGGGATTGACGCGGCTCGCGACCGGGCCGTTGCACTCTTTGCGAGAGGATCAAAGGATCGAAAAGTTCTGGGGGATCGGCGAGAGAAGAAACGGATTCGAGGATTAAGGGAACACTAATTACTTAGAGCCGGGCGACTGCGAGAGCACGAAAGGAATAGGCCGAGACACTCGGTCAGGCGACACAATTCGCGAAACGGAATGCAGAGTGCTAGACGGTTGTCGTTTGGTCAAGAGTCGCCTTGCGATTTGCTGGACGAGGGAAATCAACCGTGGGAGGCGCCATGGCAGCGTCTGGTTGGATCGTTTCCATCGAATGATCCAGCCGGACCTTGCGAACGATCTGTCTTTATCGCTGAAGATCTCGTTTAATCACGGACAGAAGCTAGTCTGGTCGAAAAAGTGAAATCGAGTATGCAGTGTCTGAAAATTCACTTGTTTAAATCTTCTTTTGTTGGGTTCAATAATAAATGGACTGTGGATTTTATGCATTTAATAGGTAGGATTTAAAAAAGCATAAATATTAAGAGGAACATCGTGTTCAATTAATATTAATTTTTACTGTGAGAAATATTGAGTCGAAGCAAGCTAATTTTATGGATTTTTGTACACTAATTTTACGAAATTGCGATCCTAACAAATTACATTCCCTTCGTTAAAGATTCCATTATATTTCAGGGGTGCAAAGAATCCTGTTAAATGCTGTATAACTGCATAAAGTTCTAAGTTTAGCAATCACTTTCCGGTGTTCTCGAAGTGTCGCAGACTTCCGGTGAAATTGATTACCGCGCCATAAATAAAAATCGATTTCCCCGATGATCGACCGGAACGTTTATTTTTCGAGATTTTCGCAGGGGATCAGGAGGTCGGGGAAGGTGTCAGCGAAGATCGACGAGGGAGTTTCTTTTTTTTTTTAAAGAGTACGGCGATCCGGGCGGAAAGAGGGTCGATTCCACGGTTTCCAGACAGCAGAAAGAGGAAAGACGGAGAGGGCGTATAAACACTTAGCATCGCGGGGAACGCCAATGAGCCGAACGCCCGAGAGAAGAAGGTGACTCGTTCCCTTTTACCCGCCCACCGTAGGTTCGTGCATGATGTACGATTTCCTGTCTTACGGCTCGTACAATAATAACGAAATGTCAGGAGTGTACATACGATTTACTCCGCGTTACCATACAAAGCCACGACACTTTAAACAATGATCTATGAAAGCTCTCCCTGCCTCCCCCCCCCCCCCCTCCTCTCTCTCTCTCACTCTCTCACTCTGCAACCCCGTTCTACCTCCGGCGAACCAGCCGGGGAGAAAAATTCCTCTAGCCTATCGGCTACCTGCGAACTCGCCGAGATACTCGACGACGGAATTCCAACGGCCATTCACAGTGCCCCGTGAGATCACGGTTTAACGATCCGGCGACGATCGGATTTTTCGATCGGCGCGGCGTCGATCAACGTCCCACCGCGAGCTTTTACCGATTTTATGCTCGCCCGAAGAGAAGATCGGCGATTTTTCTGATTTAGCTGGGAACTCGGCGATCACGATATCACGATCGCCGAGATTGCGAGTCGATCGATTTTATTCGTTTTAACTGCGAGCAGAAGATGGAAAATATTGTCGATCAACGTGTTAGTGCAAAATCAGTTTCGTAAAATATTGTTCGACTGTATAGCAAATGAGGATTATTTTGAAGACCACAATTGTTTTGAAACGAACAGGAAGGTACCGTCCGTACCCTTTCTTGCACATCATCTTTTTTCAATATGAGATCGTCTTATTCGGACTTGAATGATATTAAAAATAGTGCCAGATCACGGTTCCTCGACCGATTATGGTAACTGTTCGAATCAGTCCGTGTTCGTGGCGTTTACGACAGAATTCGAGTGAGCCGGGGACAAGATTAATTCCGTATAAAGATTCCCCCATCCCCGTTCTCGTCGTATTCTTGATGTAGGGGCGAATAATTCCATTTATATAGGATGGATAGGTTAGGCGTGGTCCGACAACAACGATCCTCCGCTCTTCTAATGGTTTCCACTCGGAGGGGGATCCCGGCCCGTCTTCCAATCTTTCTTCCCGTACGAATTCGGGCCAACGGCGTCGAGCGCGTTCGTGTTTACGGACGGGGGAGGGGGTCCGCAGTCGAGAATACATAATTTACACCTGAACGTCAGGAACCGTCCCCCGAAAACTGTCGGAATCCCTAATATCCTCCACCACGAGCGGCTCCGTACCCCGAGAGGCTTTTATCCGATCGACTATTTCGGGAAACAGTAGGTGTTATTCCCCCCGTCTCGTGATTCGTGCAAAGTTTACCGTTAACCTATTCTCCGACTACCGTGTCACAGTAACGCTTCGACATATGTAAAAACTTCGGGACCAAACGTCGTTCATATCGCGTACAGGAACACTGTTTATCAAAATAAAATTTTCTTCTTTTTCATTATTTTTCCGTGACACTTTCACTGACATATTCCCGACGCTCTCCCGATCAAAACGATACCAAACACGACGCAATTCGGATCGCGTTTACTCGTTTAATCCACGGAACGGTGGAGCCTCGATTATCCGAACTAATCATGGAATGTTTTGATAAGGGAACAGTCACCAGCTTACGGTGGTAGATTAAATCTTTATTCGCGTGTACAATGAAGCATGTTCTACTTCGAATTGAACTGTTTAAATGCGAAACACATGTGTACTTTGACAATGGAGTTCGGATAGCAGAGGTTCTACTGAATCGTCAATAGCACACGTGTACGTGCTCCGAATTATGTCATGTTTCGGTTCGTTTTACTCCGAAAAGTGTCAGGATTATTTCAGTGAAAGTTTCATGGAAAAATAATGAAAAATTTTATTGTTAAATTATACATAGACCCTCGCGGCGAGGATAAAATCTTTTCGCTAAATTGTTTAATACATGTTGCGTGTACGAGCGACCTCGTGAGAAGGATTTCAAAGATTTTCAGATGAATGTTTCAGGGTACAGGGGGGGAGGGGGAGATTTGTGGTTGTTTCTTCACGGTTTATCGCATTGTCTCGCACAGTTTCTGGCTCGACAACGCGTCGGCTCGTTCCGCCGGCTTTTTACGCCACTGACGATCGAGCCTCTTTCATTAATCGTCACGGTCGGGATCCTTAATGACATTACGGCGCGTCGGAAGATCGAAGACCGCGTTGCCTGACCTCTTTTCTCTTATCTTTCGCATCGACCCCCGGCGCGTGCACGCGTACTCTCGCCACACCAGACCACGAGACGCGAGGGAACCATAGTCTGCGAGCCTAACTGCCCACCGGTCTCTCCTAATTTCTCTCTGGAACCCACCCGTCTCGAAGCAAAATCTATTCCCACAAAATATTTCAATCTTTTTCCTCCTGTCTCATTCTTCACGCATGCTTCTTACCATTGCCAACGTTTACAAACTAAGCCTCCAATTATTGATCCAATATTTAAAGTTACATTCTTGAACCTCCAATATTTATATTTATGTATCAAAGTGCAAACAAATTCAGATTCACATTTATTCTATGCAAGGAACAATACAATTTCTTACAGATTTTAACCCTTAGCATTCGAATGGCGCCACTAAAAATTCCTGTCCATTATTGAATTTGTTTGTATTTAATAAATTACTAAACATTTCGTGTGTATAGCATGAAAATATATGTATAGAAGGGAAATATTCTAGGTCGGAAGAAACGTCTGGTTTTAGAGTTAAAATGGCTTCGAGTGCAAAGGGTTGATTATCGTCAAAACTTTAGGGCAACTCTGGAATTTAAACGATTCTAAATTTTGTTCGGTGTCTCAAAGAGGAGGAGAAGAAAATTTGTTGACAATTTGTTAGCCAGGGTGAGGACACGGACAAAGCAGCCCCGTTGTGCACACGGTTACAGCGCGACCGGTTGTTAACGATCGATCATCGAAGGTATCGATCGTTGGATCGCGCTCCGGCCGATCGTTTTTCCAGAACAACAACGACGGAGCCCACGGTCCGCGACCACTATCGAATTAGAACACGTACATTCACACCTGGTGGACAATGGCGCCTCGTGGCGGAAGGGTTAATCACGCGATTAATCACCGGTTAACGTTATCGTTAATGCTATCGCTGCGGGTTTGCCGATCTGTCAACGGTGATCTAGGAGCCCGCTTCAATAGCGATCGAAATGAGTTCTTTCGTAACCCACAGTGTTTCCCACAGTGCATGTTATCTTTTACAGTGTGCAGTATTTAATATAGAAACTTGTATAAATATTTTTACATTAATATGTTAATAATATGATGCAATGTGCAGTTTGTCCGGTCAAAAGTTTCGAACTACTCCGAGAATCGATGGGAAGAGACGCGTGGTTGTTGAGTCAACAAACTCGAGCAACTGCAAACCCTTGCGTTAATTTACAAAACACATGAGCCGCGAGTTCGATTAGCTGTTTGCAGAAATATTTGCGTTGGATCAAGAGTCTTTGACCGACAATTGCTTCGTTTCAGTTTCTTCATAGCAATTATCAGACAGGATAAATTGTCTGATTTTCTGACCGACTGAGACGGGCGACAATTATTTGCTAAATGTTTCATTATTTTATGGACTATTACCTAATAGTCGACTGCGAATTTTTATGTCAACTAAAAATTGTTTGAGTTGGAAACAATAATGTTTTTATTAATTCCGTAAACATTTGTACTGTCTTGTATTTGATCCACAAATTTTTGTCATCAATGCACAAAATCCATTGTCTAGCTATCATTATTCGACTGTAGATTTTAAGGCAAAAATGAGTAAGTGCAATTCAAAACATTGCTATTTCCAACATTTTCAAACAGTTGAGGAAAGAATGAATGCTCGCAATCAGGGCAGAAAATCTTGTATGTTGCATATAAAAATTTTCAGCCCGGCTATCATGCAGTCTAGAGTATTATCATCTGTCATCTGTTACGTATTATTCCCAATCAATAATAATCTGCTACGGTTTTATTTCCAATTACATATCAGCTGTCATCGATTATGTATTATTTCCAATCCATAATCTGTTACGTTTCACCTAATACGTTGTACCGATTATCGATTACCTATTACCCATTATCGATTATCAATTATCAATATAATATTATCTATCTGTCGCCAGCCGCCTGTCGTTTCGCCAGCGTCCGCCTCGATCCGACGGCAAGATCGCGTCGATCCTTCGCCGGATGTTGAACGTTCTCGCGTCGGCCGTCGTTCTTTTCGCGATCGATCGAGTCCTCTCGATCGAGCGCGCCGTGTACGCATAAAACCGGCGAGAATCGCGCGAGAAGCGGAGCGTTTCGTGTTGATAAGCGAAGCGGACGGAAGAGCATGCAAGCGATTATTGGGCTCCGGGCATGGGGGGGAACAGCAGGAAAGTCGTTGATAGTGACAATGAACAGAGTTCTCGGCAGACGTAGCGATCACGTGAAAATTACGATCGATCCGCCCCGAATCAATGATCCTCCCGCTGATTGCGAACCTGCGAATGATTTTCCCGAGATCGCTTTGTCCGTGCTCTGCGATCAAACCGTGGACGTTCTAACTTCGACGTTCTTCTTCTCGCTGTTTTAATTCACAATCCGATTCGGAACAGATTTATAACGACAATGATCAGGAGGCACGTAATTGATTAAATTATCTTCTTGGTCGTTCTATTAATAACGATTAATTGTCCAGGAACATAGGTCACATGTCCACAAAAGCATTTCGTTCTTCTTGTTGTCTTGCATAACTCTGTTCAAAAGTCGTAGAAATTTGTGTCTGATTGTTAGAAATTGTAAGAACATCCACAGTTTGATCGCAAGGCACTGTGTGTGCGTTTGTGTGTGACAGAAACTTAATTTTACAGGGTTGGTGGGCAAGCGACATCAATTTGAAATCTTCATAAAAATTATGTAAAATTTTGTCAGCCCTCGATCGTATGAAACAAAGATGTCATCACTTTGCTCGTCTCTGTTTCAATTCAAACTTTGCCATTCAGGGATCTACACTGTAACCACAAGATGGATCCACTGCAGTGCAATAACGACCCAGGATGTCGGTGAACATCAGCTTCCCACCAACCAACAGTCCCGTCCCGTGTTCGTGGACCTCGGTGACGGTTCCCAGAGTGTCGAATCCCTCGGCACCCTCGATCATCCGAGCTCCCCATCGAATTTTCGAGCGGAGTCCGTCTAGGCGGGACGTTGCGCGAGGATCAACAGGTAGTAGTCGACGGTCTCCGTTCGCCGTCGAGCAAAACTCGAACGGTATCGTTTCCGCGAGCTATCGGGCCCGGCGAGATTCGAGGTTTCGCGGTTGACACGGCCGGCGATACGGCGTCGGCGCACGGCGGTTCGCCCGGTGACAAGAAACTTAATAGCCGGTCTTGAAATACAGGTTTCGACGTGCCGACGCTCGTAAAGATCGATTATCGGCGAGTGTTTAGATCGGCGCCAATACCGGTAGCCGCGGCGCGAGCCCGCGTAGCCGATCGACGGTGAAAAATCGCGTTGGGACAGCGGCGTATACATCCTCCGCGGGCAAAGACACCTCGCGATAACCGCGCGAGGAATATCGGTACCGAGAGAAACGTCGACAAATCATGTTCAAATCAGATCTGTTGTTCGCTGGCGATCCGATCTGCTGGTACGGATCGGTCTTGGTCAGCTCTGCGAAGTGTCACACCGTGAACGAGATCAGCCGAAAGAGGTGGCTTGGTATGAAAATACGTCTGGCGATCACTGTGGGGACTTTAATAGTTAGGAATGTGACGATATCTTTGGTTGTTCTTTCACACTAGACGGGAGCAGTCAAAATGACTGCTTCCCAATTTCTTCTTTTACAATTACTGGAATTGTAAAAATGTTTTCATCGGAAATTGTTTAATGAACTTTTTCATTGAAGCACACATTACAATAAAAGTTGTATGAAGTCTGAATGGGCACAGTCTTGTCACTGTTACAAAGCAATATACGTCAGTCACATTTATTGCTCCGTCGTTCTAGTGTTAAGGGCTAAGAAGATCTTTGGAAGATTTCCTCTAGAAAGAGGAAGAGGTGTTTCAAGGTTGCTGCGATGGTAGCAATCGGGGCTTAAAGGACCCTGAGAACCGTCCGAGGGTAAAGAACCTATCGGGGGTAGTTGAACAGAGGGTTAGGTCCGAGTTAGTAACGTAACCACCATAGGAGATTTCGATCCCTAGGAATTTAACACTACCCTCGGGGTTCTTGATTAGGGGTTGAGAGGACGAATTCCCGCACGTGGAAGAAGAGAGATAATGGCACAGCTACGATGGTGGCAATCTGATTCGCTTGGCTTGGACAGTTCTGGGAACCGTCCTGGGTGAGATAGCACAGTTAGATCGAGGGTACCTTCAGAGTCTTTCAGAAGAGGGTTAAACCTGGGTTAGACGGTTGGCGCGATTTAAAGAATCAGTGTTGACAGCTCTGGGAACCGGCGCCGAAAGATGGCGGTTAGATGAACGGTATCTGGTGAAGAGTGTTACCTGAAGGTGGCGGCGGAGGGTGATGGTGATGATGGTGATGGTGATGATGGTATCCGAGGGTGGGTGGCGGCGGCGGGTAGACCGCGCCCCAGATGCAGGACGCGGCGGCCGCGGCCGCCACCTGTTGCGGGTGCTGATGGTGGTGATGGTGCTGCTGTTGCTGTTGCTGCTGTTGTTGCTGCTGCTGTTGCTGCTGTTGCTGGAGCAGCTGTTGCACCTGGGCGATGTCTACGAACTCCTGTAGCTCGCCGTCGGGCTCCGGGCCGGCCTCGCGTAGCCGGCCCTCCGACGAGCCGGTCGGCAGTACCGCGAACGGGTTCCCGGTGTTGTGCTGCAGGTGATCGAAACCCGCGAGCGGGTTCGCGGGCTCGTAATTGCTGCGGCCGGTCGTGTGTTCCCGGCGCATCGCCAGTGCCAGCATCTTTTCAACCTGTCGCGGCGCCGGCCCTCGTCGCGGTGCCACGGGTCCACGTGCTCCTCCCTCGGGCGGCGGCGCGTTGCTCTTGAAGGCCGGCGGCGAACACCGGCGACCGGGCCCGGCGGCCTCTTCGGCTCGTCGGGCACGACGAGAACGCCGAGCACGAGGACCAACGCAGAGAGTACAGAGTCAACGGGCTATCGCACATGTCACGGACGTCGGCCGAGGACGCGGGTCGTCCCTCACCGTCGCGGCGTCCTCTGTGTTCCCCTCGCTCGTCGCCCCGGGCCCAGGAAGAGGAACACCCCGACCGACGAGACCGAACGTTCTCAAAAGCCCGGCGAACGGAGAACGTTCGCCTGACGGAAGACACTCGCGGAACACGTTTCCACTGCGGAGTTCAGGCGGCGTTGTACGTTTCCCTTTCGGCGTCCGGAGAGTTCGACAAAGGACACCGGTCGTAGAAAGCCGCGGCACCAGCGGATCTCCCTCTCTCTCTCTCTTTTTATAGTCTCCGAGAAGCAGAAGAAAGTCCCGGTGAAATCTGTCGCCGAAACACGTATCCTCGCGACGATGCGCTTGCTCGCGTGAGTTCTACAGGACGATCGATTGGCGGAAATATCGAGGTATCGCGACACTGTGAGAAGGCGCGTCGATGGAACAACGAGGACGTCGCGTGGCTCGCGAGATCAGAGCCGACGGTGCCGGTCAGCGGGGTTCGAAATCGCGCGGTTCGGTCGGAGGCGTACGAAGAAGTTGGTTTCGAGTTGGCGCGCGATAAAGCCGACGTGCCGGCGCGCGTGCTGCCCGGTATCGTATCACTGGAAGATCCTGCTCTTTCTCGCTCTTCGTCCTCCTCCTCCTCCTCCTCCTCCTCCTCCTCCTCCTTCTCCGCAACCGCCTCCTCCTACTCTTCTTCCTCTCCTCCGCCGCCGTGCCGGCCGCTTAGAGCGAGTCGGTTTTCTCCCTCCGTGTCCAACAGTCGGGCCCCGTCCTCTCGCCGTCTCGCTCCCTCCCCGGGCGTTTTCCGGTCTGGATCGAGGCGAAACGGCCTCCGCTCCGGTTCCACTCCCCCTTTTCCACGCGGAGGATCTTCCGGCCGTTGTTGCCGCCGCTCCGAGCCGCTCTGCACCGCTCCGCGCCCCTGGGAGCGATCTCCTGGGCCACGAGCCAATTTTTGGGGCCAACAGTCTACCCCGGGGGTCACTCTTCACGGCCACCAAACACAATTTTTTGAAAGCTCTTCGGGTCTACACGATGACTCTGCGGCGGTTAGCTGGCTCCTAGAAGTTCTTGGAGCCGATGATAAGATTTTGGGAAGCTCTTCAGGGCCAACGAACGACTCTGGAGCGTTCTTCGAGACCACGCTGCGATCCGGAGGGCACAGGCCGGCTTGAAGACGCACCGACAACCGACGCGAGCGTTTCCCGCGCTTTGGAAGCGACTCCTGGTGCCGCGGGTGGTAGCAGAGACGACTACGGTGGCGATGGAGTCTCGCGAGGTCCCGTCACGTGTCGTCGACATCGCCCGCTCAAGGTACGATCTCTGCTGGTCCTCCTGGCCCCTCTCGGTAATGCTCTCGCAGAGGTGATCCTTGCAGAATCCCCGCAGAACCCCGCCGAGCCCGTTGTCTCACCGCGTGCCCCCCCGTGCCCGGTTCATCCGTCTCTCCCGCGTGTCTCTCGCGATTTCCATTCATTCCTTTCCCCCGCCTTTGCCACGCAGCCCCTCCTATGCCGCGACACCACGCCGCTTGCGGTCCTCTTCGGGCTCCTTCTCCTCCGCTCGCGCGTCTCCTCGCGTGTGCTCCTCTCTTCTCTCTTTCTCTCTTTTGTGTGTGTGTGTCTCTCTCTCTCTGTCTTGTCCGAGATCACCGTATTCTTCCTTCTTCGACCAGATGCCTCTCCCCGCTCGTTCCTTCCACGATGATTCCCTTCCTCCACGCGCCGGGTACCCCGCCAGGCCCCTCTTCCTCGGGCGCTGGTTGTCCTACTCGCTCCGACACGCTCGAAACACCAACGCGTTCATCGCCGGTAACACTGCCAACGTTCGCCGGGTGACGTCATCGGCGTGGGCGCAACCCCACGCCAGAGAGAGCGCGTCTCTCTTTCGTTTCATGGATCCCCTCTCTTTCGAGGCTCGATTCTCCTTCCTCCTCTTCTTCCTCTTCGTCTTCGTCTTCTTCGTCTGCCTCGTCTGCCGCTTCGGCTACGTCTGCTCCTCTCTTCGTGTTTCGACGCGGATTCACGGCTCGGCTCCGGTAAACCTCGAGTTTGCCCCTTTTCTTCTGGCCCCTGTAGTTCCTCTTGAGGACACACTTGGGTCACTTGGTGCCCTTCCAGCAGGATCTCCTCCTCGGTGCACCGGAAGTCCTGAGATTTTCGTGACAGTCTCTTCTCTCTATCGTGTTTCTCTTTGTCGCTGGTTTGTATGGCCGCGACCTTGAATTTCGAGCGCCCACCGGGGCCCGGCCCAACGCCGGAAGGTTGAGGTCGATACTCTCATGGGTTGGATGACTTTTACCGTAAACACGCTGCCCCCGCGTCTGCAGCGTCTCGCTACTGGTTTCCGTTGATCTTGATCCACCTTTGCACCTTCGGAGGATCCTCGTTTCGGGCGGAACGCTTTGAGACGTCGCTTGAAACGCTCGGCCGATCATGAAGCTCGCAACGCTGCATCGGCGGATCTACCTACGACAAGCTGGTCGGAGCTGGCGGATCGCTCAGTTCCAATCAATAAGCAATGGCGGCGTTTGTCTCTTATTTCGACGTTTCCCGCAGCTCGTTCTTCGAAACGGAGTCTCGTTCGTTTTATCGAACCGAAGAGAAGCTATTTCGGTCGATTCTGAAGCCGACCATGTCAGATATCCGATTTTAGAAGGGGGAACAAAATCCTGGAAGCCCGATTAGGTGTCTCTGTGATTCAGTTCTTTGTGCGCCTTGGCGTTATCTCGGATCTGTAGCTGGTTTTTTCGGGGAAAAAGGCGTCGAGGTGAATCAATCGACGGTCACAACAGTTGCTCATTCCATTTCTGGTGATCACAGTTTGCGACTCTGAAGCGATTCGAAGCGAACATCAGTGAACAGCTACTATGGTCATCGCTGTATCTCTCCTTCGGTCTACGAGCGTGGTTTTCGCTTTATAATCTTCCGACAATCATTAATCCTGGAGCAAAGACTATTGCACGAAATGCGAAACATTCGACAAACTTGGTCTTCAGAACAAAGGCAAGCTCGTCAGAGAATATCTTTCTTGAGACCGATGATCTGCATAAAACACCGACTAATTGTGGTCGGGGATCTCCCTAATGGCGGAGTAAACTGTAGGAGCAGGATAGCGATCGAGGGGCTACCGTGCCGGTCACGAGTGACCCAATATTTACGGGCAGGGATAAAGATCGAGTTCCCGGGGATATAATATCAGGGGCACCGGGAGTGGTTCGTTAAGTGGAGGGTTTCGACGCGTGCCAGAAGCGCGTCACGCGTGTTACGGTTCGAGGAGAGGCTGAGAGCCGATAGTCCCAGACGAAGGGAGGAGAAACCGCAAAAAGCGGGCCGCTCGGACAACAAACAAGCGCGGCACTCGCACGAAACGCGACAGTCGCTGCAGTTGGTAGTCAAGTTCTTATACGCGGACCCAATAAACCACTCGGGGGGGGAGTTTGGGGGGGCAGCTTCCGACTTCCCGTTCCACCGTTCGGACCCCGAAGAGAGGGCCCGCGGAACCCGAAGAATTCGCTCCGAAAAACTGTAAACTCCGACTCTGATGAAGACGAAACTCCGATCCTGCTGGGAGAACTTTCTACCCTGAAGATGTTTAGACCTCGACGAAAAAGATGGAATCTTGATCGTGTGGAGAGGATTCTAGAGTCTCGGCAAGAAAGCGTTTCAGATTCTGGAGGAGAATAAGACATCTTACATCGTGAAGGTGTGTAGATCGTACAGTTAAAGAAAGACGTTTTAATCTGTGGACCAGGAAGAAAGAAGAACTCCTGCAGTTTGAAGCATAGCAAGAACTTGAGATTGAGGAGGGAGCTGAAAAGAAACGTGGAAGAATCTCGCAGTCGGAAGAAGAAGGAGAGCTTTACGCCCTGAAGAAGACAAAAAAAAACATGTAATTACACTCTGAAGAATAACAAGAAGTTTGAAGAATGCAGAAGCTCACCCTCGGAGGGAGGAGAAGAAGTTCGCATCTTAAAGGAAGTCGAAGAAACATAGCGTGCGAGGAATAACAAGAACTGCACACCCTGAAGAAGAAGAGTCCTATAATTTGAGGAAGAAGAAGTTGATCATCCGAAGAAGAGCAAAGAAGAGCAAAGAAGACAGCTCCCGGCGAAGCTAGGTAGCTCGCGAGCGAGGTTGTCATGCTCATCCCGATCCAGGATTCCCGGACAGTCCGACAGAACGAAGCCAGCAGGAGCATCGTCGCGGTCTCGATGAGGCCCATAAACCTGACAACGGATTCCTTAATTGTCTCCAGTAAATCCGCGACACCCGGTATCCTCCGGACGGTTACGAGGCAATTTCGCCCGGAGAAGATGCGAAAGACCGTCAACTCGGCGCAGCGTCGTTCGCTTTTCCTTTTCGCCCGATCTACAATGTCTCCTGTGCCCGGATCTCAAACCGTCCGCTCGGCTAGGTCCGCGGCGCGACAATTTTATCATTACACGGCGCAGAATCGCGTACGATGCTCGAAAGATAAGCGCGAGCCGGCGCGGAGACGTCTTCCAGCGGGCATAGAGGCATCGCGGAACAGGTCAGTCCAGTTTCGCGCAATTACGTCAAAACGAGCATGCCGACGCGGATACCCTCTAGCTAGAAAGGGTTGCGAACTCACCCTGGACGTCCTGTGGACATCCTCGATGCTCCGGGGACGTTGGACGCCGCAAGGGAACCAGTCGCAAAAGCTGAGAAAATGTCCAGAGCTGTCCCGTCTTCCGAGGACCTGCTCAATCGAATCGAAATATTCAAAGGTCGTTAGAAGGATTTAAGTCTTTTCAAAGTTATTGAAAGAGAAAATGTAATTTTATTTAAGCTCAGTCTCTTACGATAGACTTGGAATAATTATTAGAAATAAATGCGAAGGTAAGCATTCTGAAAATTAAATTTATTTATGTTACAGTTCTTTGTCATTGTTCAGTTTTCTCAGCCACCGATTTGATTCGCACGAATGAAGATAGTTCGTGGCCGGTCGTGACCGAAAGAAAGCGGAGTGAACACGGGGCCCATAGAAGAGGCCCAGGGGCCTGATGGGAGCGCAGAAAGAGGGGGCAAAACGTGCAGAAATCGCGGGAACCGACGCCGGGCGCCGCCGCCGTCGCGATAGGGGAAACCGACACCGGGTCGTCGCGACGGGCATTCTCACCTGATCGACCGTTTAAAGAATCATAAATTTAACGATAATGATTTCCACGAGTGGCGAGCAACGAGCGATACCCGACACTATAATTTCTCGGTCTTCGATTACTCGCGGAGGAGAACCTTTCCCCTTTCCGGGGCCGGTACGTGTTCCCCATTAACCGGTGTACCCCGGGGCGTTTGCACAATTTTCTGCGGAACAAAAGACTTGCGGCGGTGTTCACGGTGCGAACCGTCGACGAGCTGCGCCGTTCCGCGAAGACGTGCCCTAAGCTCTCAGTTTCACACGATTTTCGCGAACAGCGGTGGTCCGACGATTCCTTCGGTCGGAGTCGAACGCCCTGGCAAAAGTGCGAATCTTAAGGTTACTTTTCAAAACGACTCTTAACATGGTTATAAAATCACATTCAGTGTCACGCCGATGCCCATAAAAGTCGCACGAAGCAACGTACAGTTCGTAAAGTTCGAAGCAACGTACATACTCAATGATACAATAATAACAAAGTTTAATCACAAAGTTTATCGCGAGCCTCGAGATAATACCCTTGCAATCTTTTCACGCCTCGTAGATCCTATTTTATGAATTATCAAATTTGACAATAGAATTGTACAAGATCGTATCCGATTCGGCACAGCGTGATCGATTGAATTTGGCGCGGTTGAATAAGAAACGTGTGGACAATTTTTGCAGGTACATCGTTCCGCCTGCTTTCCGATTTGCGGATTTCGTTGATTTGTCGAACGAGCGGCTGGTAAGTCTGGAGAATCGTAGACATTCGTTTCGTAGCCGGTCGATTTTCGGCGCGGCCTGTCTTCGAAAAAACGGGTTTAACCGGGGGGGACGGGGGACGGGGCTCGAAAATGGTTTTTTCTGTTGGTCGGGCCTCGGACCGGTCCGGATCGGTTCTCCTTAAATCGGCAGGAGAGGAAGCCGGTCAGAAACAGGACGATGACGATGACGGCGACGGCGCGATGGTGGCCGGCGCGGCGACGCGGCGTGGCGCAGGCACACGCCATATCTGGCGAGACTATCCTACGTGGGCTCGATCTTCGGCTCGGCTCGGGTTCGCCTCTCCCTCCTCCTAACCGAGCAAACACACCTTTTTAGCGGCATTACATTAATATCGTAATGGCACGGGATCAAGCGAGCGAGTCCGCCAGCCCGAAGGCGTTCGCTCGCCTCTCGCTCGGTTTGCTCGTTTCTAGCGAGCCCCATGGACAACAGACGGAGGCCAGGCGCATCCTTTTCTCCTGTCTTCCCTCTTCGTCCTCTTCGTCCTTCTCCTCCTCCCTTCTTCTTCTTCGTCTTCCTCTTCGAGCCGTGGATGCGCGCTCGAGCCTCCCCGCGGATACGCTAACTGTCTCGCGTCCGAGTGGATCATTTGTCTTCCTCAGGGAAGAACAACTGCGCATATCGCCGGACTCCAGGGATTCTCCGTCGAGGAGGATCCACGTTGGCACGAGCCAACCTCCACCAGGTATACTCTCTGCCCCTGCTGGCAGAGGCGTCAGTCCCTCCGCATGATCCCCGATGGATCAGGGAGCTGAAGATCGTTTGGAATTCTGCGCTCTTGAAACGGGTTTAACGTCTGTATACCACTCCGGCCTGGGTTGGGGTCTAGGTTCGGTCCTCGCGGAGTAGCGAACGCAGAGGATGTTGCGAGGGATCCTCTACTCCCGATGGAGCAGCCCTCGGATGATCCATAGTGGCTCAGGGAGCCGGCAGAAAATCGTTTGGAACTCTTCTGCTCTGCTGGAGTTCAATGTATGTATACTAATGGGTCTAGGTTTGTTCCCTCGGTATGGAACGTAGGAGTCGTTGCAGAGGATCCAGATCCCGGGATCTGTTCAAGTTGAGGTCTCCTAGAAGTACCTTCGTTTCACGGGGACTCTATGCGCTCTAGGTTCTGTAACTTATCGTAAAGTAATGCAACTTTGTAGGCTCCAGGTTCTAAGAGGATCGATTGTATAATAATTTAATTTAATTTAATTCAATTTTTCATAGACGTCATGGAGATTCTATGTACCCAAGCACCTGGTAGAATCTATTGTAATCAAGTTCCAGATTCCCGGATAGCAGGAGAAAGAGTTTATAAGTTTAGGTGTATGTTTAGGCTCTTAGATGACGCTGCCGATATTCAATAGACTCTGGTAAATTCCTTTTTTGTTCGACTTTAGATGGTGCACAAAGACTGGCTACCTGCAAATTTAGAATGTCTTTCTTAAAAAGATCAGACCAATGAATGAAGAAGTCTAGTTTGATTTTTCATGTGCTCCTCAGATGATGTCATAGAGCCTGGTCATCTTCAGTGTACCAATTACCAGTTACTTTTCTAAAATGCGGAGAGGAGGTAGCCTATTTTCTGCTGTTTTTCTGAAACAATTTCTAAAACAATATTTTAGAGATGCACCGGCAAGCTGACCGACCAGTCTGAGCTTCCGAAAAACAGACTATAGCAAGGTTTAGCGGGGTTAATAAATAGTTCCATAGCCGAAGCGAATCTCGGTGCGCGGAATTTGACTGCCAGTCATCCGAAGTATTCCCTCTCTCTCTCTCTCTCTCTCTCTCTCTCTTTCTCTCTTTCTCTGTCTGCATGGCCCCGTGGCTTTCATTCACGTTTCGAGAATTTATGTCTCGCGGAGTCACCGTCTGTTCTCGCGAGCGCGAGAAGAATCATGGTCCGGAGTCGTCCCTGACGGGAGTATATCCGTTCTCTCGGAGAGACATAATTCGAAATTGTCGGTTGGGTTAAAGGGCAGGGCCCGGCTACTTGAGCGAGTTGACTCTGCCGGTCTCGGGGATCACGTGCCACGGCTTCTTTACTTCTTCTGTCGTTACCTCTCCTCCCTTCGTCCTCTCTTCCATCGGAGCGGCTTCTTCCACCTCCATCGGGGCCCAGCCTCCCGCAGGCCTCGCGGCGCTTGTTATCGTTCGGCCGGTCGTTATCACCGTCATTAGGGATCTCTTCATCGCGGGCACCGGCAGCTCGAGAGACGATCCTCTCCGCCACCTTTTTACTTTTCTCCACGAACTTGCAGCCCGCGGCCACGATTTCCCGACACGATCGCCTCTGGCGATCCACGAGCGAATGATTTACGGAAAACCCGCCAATTTTGGTCTGCCCCCGTTCATTCCTCCTTTCTATAGCTTAATCTCTTTTAATAATGTATTTCCACAATTTCATGATCTGGCTTGTCGATAAGTACCGCAGCTGGTGGACACTTGTCGACTTGTAGACCTTGCAGTTCGTACAATTTTCAGTGAATACTTTACCTCGGGAAAATACACGTACTTGCAAGAGGTACCTGCAAAAGTATGGTTTAAAAGATTGGCGAACGAAGCGGAGGAAAGTCATCAGAATATTATCAATTATACGGTTATAAAAATGGTCCGACGATAGTACTCATTATTCCGATGATAACGAAAACGAGTAGCTCGGTTGGAACATGGAGAACATGAAAAGCATATAAGAACAGTGTCACGTTATTCGATAGAGAACATTTTTCCCATGAAGACTGTGGCTCCGTAAACCGTCTAATAGCAGAATATCCGAGGATTCTAATGATCGTCTTCCGGAAAGGTGGACAATCCAGAGGGTTAAGTGGCACGAGATCGGCAAGTTTCCCCTAACTCTCCGAACTGTACTCGGTGGGCCGTATTGGTGGGGCGTCCGTGGAGATGAAGAGAAAAAAAAAGAACGAAAAGCAGAAGGAAGCCCTCGGAAGACTGGTCTAACGGAGCGTCGGTGGAAGACGGAGCGAGACGAGAGAGGAGAAAAGAAGAGAGAGAGAGAGAGAGAGAGAAAGAGAAACAGGACAAGGCACACGAGAGTTCTTCAGAACGCGGTCCTGCAGCCGAGCCGAAGTGACCTCATCGGATGTGGCTCTGATTCGCTCAATTCGTCCACGACGTTCCAAAGCGAGCGAGGGCACGAGCACGGAGCTGAGCGGGCGAGCGAGCAAGCGAGCGAGCGTGCTCGCTCTCGAGAGCAGGCCAGGCGCATCGTCGCGTCGCGCCAAGACACGGACGTGTCGCGCGGAAAAGGAGCCTCTGCCCCGCGATTGCTATCGTCTTTGCCTCATTATTCCATTATGATGGCGTGTGGCGTGTGCCGTACCCCATTCGCCCTGATTGCCAGAGCGCCTGCCCTCCCCTCTACTGCCACCTCGCTTCCTGACTCTCCTCTCCTCTCCTCGTCCGAACCACGATCATCCTCTCCTCCTCCCTCTGCACCACGATTGTTCCCTTTTCGACCTTCTTTCCCATTCGCTCGCTTGTTTTCCCGTTTCTTCGCGATTGTTCTTTCATTCTGCAGGGTGGTCGACCGTGTGTCCTAAATAGTTCGACGCCCGGTCTAAGGAGCATTGAAAATTGCCATTTTACCGCACCGTTATGTGTGGCTGTACCGTTAATATTTTATTGTACCGTTCATTTCTTTTGTTTTAGAACTCTAGTCGGACCTGCAGAATATTTTCCTGCTCTTTTCTCTGTTTCTTCGTCGCTGCATGCAAGGGTGTTCGTTGAACCCTCATGATTTCTTACGCAACTATCGCATACGAGTGCTGCTAGTCTACCGTTTAAGATTTTTCTGCAGAGAAATTACTACTAGCTAATATTTAATTGTACTGTTCATTTCTTTTTCTTTAGAACTGTAGTCGGACCTGCAGAATATTTTCCTGCTCTTTTCTCTGTTTCTTCGACGCTGCATGCAAGGGTGTTCGTTGAACCCTCATGATTTCTTACGCAACTATCGCATACGAGTGCTGTTAGTCTACCGTTCAAGATTTTTCTGCAGAGACATTACTACAAGTTAATATTTTATTGTACTGTTCATTTCTTTTTCTTTAGAACTGTAGTCGGACCTGCAGAATATTTTTCTCCTCTTTTCTCTGTTTCTTCGTCGCTGCATGCAAGGGTGTTCGTTGAACCCTCATGATTTCTTACGCAACTATCGCATACAAGTGCTGCTAGTCTACATTTTAGGATTTTTCTGCAGAGAAATTACTGCAAGTTAATATTTTATTGTACTGTTAATTTCTTTTTCTTTAGAACCTGCAGAATATTTTTCTCCTCTTTTCTCTGTTTCTTCGTCGCTGCATGCAAGGGTGTTCGTTGAACCCTCATGATTTCTTACGCAACTATCGCATACGAGTGCTGTTAGTCTACCGTTCAAGATTTTTCTGCAGAGACATTACTACAAGTTAATATTTTATTGTACTGTTCATTTCTTTTTCTTTAGAACTGTACTCGGACCTGCAGAATATTTTCTCTGTTTCTTCGTCGCTGCATGCAGGGTGTTCTTTGAACCCTACCCTCATGATTTCTTACGCAACTATTGCATACAAGTGCTGTTAGTCTACCATTTAAGACTTTTCTGCAGAGAGATTACTACAAGTTGCACAATATATGCACTTCCGAGCGATCTATTAATTCGAACCAGAAAGTCCGTGAATCTCCTCCAGTTTGCAAGTCAGCCGCCCGTAAAATATTTGACACGGTATTCCCTTCCCCTGTATATCCTTCATCCCCCGCAACACGCGTCCCTCCTTGGAGCTTATCCTCTTCGGCGAGAACGTGTCCGTCCCCGGTGCGCGCGTGCAGCGTTCTCTTTCTCTCTCTATCCTCGCGTGACGATGATGTGCGTGGATACTACGCCGCCCGGAGAACCTGGATCCACGAAAGAGCACAGAGCCGGAGACGGAGAAAGAAAGAAGACGAGACCGGGAAAGAGGAAGAAAGAAATATCGAGGGAGGAAAGGATGACGAAGAGGGGCGACGGGGGAGACCGAGTTGAAAAGGGGGCGGGGGCGGTGGCAGAGGGAAAGGGAGTCGTCGAGAGGACGAGAGGGGACGAAGGTGGATGGACGACGGGACAAGGCAGGGCAGAGACTCTCAAACGGTCCGGAACAGGTTCCTGCCGGGACCGTTGCCCACCTCTCGCCCCGAAGAGGAGGACCCCGGGTGGGTGGAGAACGAGTTACAGGCCACGGAAGACACCTGGTTTTTCGGTGAAGCGCGACTCTACGACGCGGCAACGTCGGACACACAACAACAGTATTCTCTCTCTCTCTACCTCTCCATCTCTCTCTCTCTCTCTTTCTCTCTCTCTCTCTCTCTCTCTCTCCCGAGGCGAAGATCGCCTACTATGCAGACACCGGAGGAGATCGCCTCAGGAATGCCGGGCTGATTGGTTATTGGGACCTTGTTGCGGAAATGGACACTGCGTCCTGGGGTCCGAGGCGATTCTGCTGGCTCTAATACCGTTTAATTCGCTTCTGGTGTTCTTCGAGGACTTCTGTTGTCTATCAATCACACTCTTCATTCGTGCTATCGCCAGCCTGTTGGTCTTTTGGTAAAATAAAGATTGTCTTCGTAAAGTGAAGCATTTGGAAATTCGTACAGTTTTGTCCGTTGAGGCTTTCAGAAATTTCAGGGGGTCAGAAGACTAATACCAATGTGTGTCGGATTTGTGCTCCACTTATATAGTGGGGTTTGCTAGAGTTTGCTAGAGCAGACTTCTAATTGGCGGCCGAACAATTAAAATACTGTACGATGCCGGGCCGTGAAAGTCTCAAATCTCTCATTTGGAAATTGATTTTTCCTCTTGTGCAACTTGAATTGCGTTGGAACGGTATAACTCTGCGTTCTCCTACTTTCCTGATACGCTGTTACACTGTCCAAATAATCAACCGAGCAACAAGTATATTCGCTGTGCAACCGAATAATGATGGAAACATGATACAGTACAGGATCACTTCAGACAGTTGCATCGACACACTGGAACGATTAAATTACAACACATATACGACGTGTAATACGTATAGGACGTAACCTAATAACATTAAAAACATGACGAAGTACCAGAAGATTACTTAAACGTTCGGACAGCTCGTTCAAAAATCATCAAACCACAATCTCTGTGAAATTTATGAACTAGGCAGCAAGTAAGTTTATCTTCTAAAAATTGCCTGCAAACTAGTATCAACGATGAAGCAGATAAGGGGGAAATCTTCCTCTGACCGTTTTCTCATCTCCGCGCACTATACAGGAAGCTTTGAATACCGAAGAGAGAGAGAGAAAGAGAGAGAGAGGTTGAACAAGTCTCCGAACGTTTCCCAAACATTCACCGAGTTGGTCTCTTCTGGGTTCGCTTTCCGACGGGGATCGTTCGGACGGGGTTATTCAATGACGCTCTCTCGGTAGCTGGTGATACGCCACGCGTGAATCGATGATGGGATACTTAACGCGGACGATCAAGATACTCGAATCGACGGCGCCTCGGTTTTCCCCTCTCGAATGCCTCCCTGATTAAGTGGAACGAAACCAAGCGAAACATTACACCGGGAGCTTGCTCGTTAATGCGCCAATTACACGGGGAATAGACACCGACCGCCCCCTCCCCTCTATCCCCTCCCCTCGCCCCTTTGTTTCTTCTCTTTCAGCCTTCTTTGTTACACCAACAGCGAAAAGGAAACTTTCAATTTTATATGGTGCATTCCGGTTTGCAAAAATAAAAGCGTAGATTGAACTCGACGAATCTTTTCACGGGCTTCAGAATTCTGTTTTGAAGCCTGTTGCGGTACATACCGGAAGCAAAATTATTCGATTTCGTCGCTGGAGGTGTGTGGCAGGACCTTCTTTGTTACACCAACAGTGAAAAGGAAACTTTCAATTTTATATGGTGCATTCCGGTTTGGAAAAATAAAAGCATAGATTGAACTCGACGAATCTTTTCACGGCCTTCAGAATCCTGTTTTGAAGCCTGTTGCGGTACATACCGGAAGCAAAATTATTCGATTTCGTCGCTGGAGGTGTGTGGCAGGACCTTCTTTGTTACACTAACAGTGAAAAGAAAACTTTCAATTTTATATGGTGCATTCCGGTTTGGAAAAATAAAAGCGTAGATTGAACTCGACGAATCTTTTCACGGCCTTCAGAATTCTGTTTTGAAGCCTGTTGCGATGTACCGGAAGCAAAATTATTCGATTTCGTCGCTGGAGGTGTGTAGTATGATCATGATTGAAATTGCTATTTAAGAATCCTCATCCAGCAACCGTGGACTTCCAGGAATTAGGAAATAATACGGATAACACGTTGGAAGAAGAGTATCTCGCTCGAGTCCGCGATACACTCGAGTCTACAGAATTCGCGGGGAGATCTTTACGAGGCTTATTAGCGGTTAAGAAACGTGTTCGAAGGCCAAGCCTGATCTCCAGCGATGACCGATAGAGCAATCCCAGGATTCGCGTGCGCGCACCCCGGACTTTTTCGGTGGTAAACCCGGAACGCATAACGTTATTACAATCGGCTATCGGCGTGTACGAGCGCTCGTAACGTACTCTATTCCGCATTATCCGCGGCCATTGTTCTGGCGCGGGCAATCGGGCATCGTGGGATCAGCGAATCATCCGTTCGCCGATGATTTCTATCCACGGAAGTACACGATCTCGCGGTTGTACGGGGATTTTTGCCAAGCGGCACCCTCGACCGATTACGTAGTCGATCGGGAACCACGGGGAACCGAAAGATCCATCTACCGGTCGGCTGGTTTTATTTTACCCTAACGCGGGAACCCTAACCTGCTCGGGCGCGATCGATTATTCTTATTCTTACAGTCGCAACAAACGAACACTCGGTCGTACACTCGAATGATTCGTTTAGCAACGGGAAGGAGTGCGTGAATTTTTCTGCAAAATAAAAATTGTTGGCATCAATTGCAAGAAACCGTAACCACGTAAACCTCCCCTTTCTTCTTCAACAATATTAATAAGTTGGAGACATGCAAGAATCGTTTTAATCTCTTTTAACTTCATAAAGACACAAAATCCGCAGTCTAAGTACAAGTTCACCTAAGTTCAGACAATTCTAAGAAAACTATAGTTGATCTTCCTCCCGTCTTTAATTGTAACAGTGCCCGAAAAGTAGAGAAAAATTGTATAAAATTCTGGTAAACTGTGCACATAATTTGCGCCGTAATGTTCCCTGTGTTTTCCTCGGTCAATGAGTGACATTTTAGACAAACGACTAATAAGTTTAGTATAGTTCGGGGCGTGTCTAGCCGGGAATTTCATCGTGAAATCGCGATCATTCGCGGCGCGATCTATTATTTCGCAGTTGCGGCCCCGGATCCGCTTAATGACCGGACGTATCGCAATCGATAATAATTAACGACAAAACGGCCGAGAGTGTGGCGAATCGCGCACGTGGGGGTATAATTTTCGTGGTGGGATGACAATAAGGGTAACCGGCGCTTTCGCACCGGGTCATTTAGTCGATGATAGACTAATACCACCCACGACGGTACCATTTACGCAACCTCTTCCCTGAAAACCGAACGGTTCCGAATACCGGAGTCGGTGTCGGTCGTTGCATTCTACTTTGCGGAAACTGTTGCGCCTAATCGCGCGCCTACCAATCCGAAATAAAAACATTGTCTGTGAAAAATTGCACAGCTTCGATCACCTCCGTAGCGATTAAATTCAGCGAGAAATGATCAAGCGTTCGGTGCCGCAATCAGTGCGTACAGGAATGAGGAAGCTTATTCAACCCTTTTACCCGTTTATTTAATTGCTGGGCGGTGGTCTGCGGGTCCGACCTGACCCAGTTTTATTTCAGAAGTGTCGTTTACCTGTCCACTCGACTATCGATAGATATTTAGATCATTTTAATTCGAGGATGTTTTATTTAAAAAAGGAACATTGAAGTACACGAAATTGAACTACGCTGAAATGTAAGATAAAAGTGATTGGATTATTACTAAAAATTCTGACTTTTGAGGATACATTTCAGAAAATTGATAAACTGCAGTCTGAATATTCCCAAACCACTGTTTTTAGTAAAATCGCCAAGTGTCCAAATTTTCTGATGATTAAGAACAAAGTAACATGCGAGTCTTTCTTTTTGAAGGATTCGCTTGAGATTGTTCTTACAAATGGAATTGATTTTCTTCAACATGTCAGCTCCTTTTTACGAAACAAGGTACCCACATTATTTTCATAAACTTATTTTCCACCACCGGGAAGGGTTTCTCCGAACAAAATCGACAGGAGCTGTTGCTAGCCGCATAGTTAGTTTACCGAAGCAACAATGAATTAGTGATACGTAGACTGTAATGACTGCTAAAACAACGTTGTGACAAGCAATTCCACGGGCACGGAACGTGTCAATCGCATACCAGACGCGACACCCGAGGGAGAAAAAACGAGGAAAGAGGAGAGAACGTTTTTCCTCTCGCAGTATGATCCCGGAGAGGGACAGGTACGGTGCTCCACCTCGTCGTTTATGGTTACGCAGCTGCATCCTATTTACCTGCGCCTATGCCCGACCACATCTGGCCACGAATTATAAGGCACGTCCACCGACGATTGATTTAAAACGATCCACACGATTAATTCAGGCTACGTGGCAAGAAATTATGGCGTTGGCTCTCGCGGGGATTTTGCGGCCGATAGGAGACCGCTTTACGACGCTGGCCCTGCAACGTTGTTATTCAACGGACACCGCCTTTCCTGTAATTGGCAGCCATTGACGATCCTGCTGATCCTCGCGTGACGTTTGTTTCTCGAATTAAATACGTCGTCGCGATTTCCGGCAAGGTTACCCTACTTCTCGCGTTTTCCGAATGATTAACGAGCTTTTCCCGCGTGTACAGTCACTCGGATTAATATTCGGACGCTCTTGAAACGGCGAGAACTTTTTGGACTTGGATATTTTTTGGAACAATTAGTTCGTGACGTGGAGAGAACCGTTGAAAGAATTTCCATTGGTCGGATAATATTCCTGAAAATTTCATCAAGATGCGGACTGTACACATTTCTAACAAAAATGGCGACATTTCAATATAACAAATACTAAAAAGAGCGGAGTAGTTAAAATGACTGGTTCCTAATTTTTTCTTTTACAATTACTGAAATTGTAGAAATGTTTTCATCGGAAATTTTTCAATGGACCTCTTCATTGAAGCACATATTACAAGAAAAGTTGTACGAAGTCTGATATACGTCAGTCACATTTATTTCACATTTATTACCCGGTCGTTCTGGTGTTAACAAAATAAAGCTTCGACACAGAGACTAGAAAATAATGATAAATCGCATTCATTTTTAATCTCAAAACCGAGGACAATTTTCCCAGTGAAATTGAACATTCTCGTGTAAAAATACAGAGTTCATAGATCGTCAAAAAAAAAAGGATGTACCTTGCATAAATCTCTGTGCGAAATGATTGGAGCCGTCACACGTCCCCGAAGCAGTGCTCGGATGATTTCTCGGTCACGCGGTCGCGCCGGCAAAAACGGCGGAAAAACGTTGTCATGATCACCGATAAAAGTCATCGATGACCAATCCCGGGTTCCCGATCGCACGGAAGAAACAGTTAATGGTACGCGAGGCGGATCGATTCGTCTCGGCCCGATCGATTCAGCGTTTCCTCTTAAATCACGCGCGGCAGGATGAACGACGCGGGTAAGCGAGCCGGTTCGAGCGTACCTGCGTGCGTGCGTGCGTGCGTGCTTGCCTGCGTGCGTGCGTGCGTGCGTGCAGGTAGATCTTCGGAGATTAGACGAGATTAGAAACTGGGAGTGTCGAACGGTAGTGCCGTGGATGCCGCGACGTTTACGACGATGCCTTTCGAAATCATTTCGTGCCCGAATGAAATTCCGTAGTGGATTCCTGGATCGTCGTGGTGTCGTCCGATTTCGAGATCTCCAACGCGGAGCGCGTCGGGAACTCGATTTTATAGGTGTCATAGGTGATCTTACGAGGTGTGGAGTGTGTTAAGTTCCCCGTTATAATATTCGGTGATCTTCCCAGTGAAAATGGTACGATTTTAGTCGTCGCGAAAAAATCGTTTTCGATCTGGGCTTTTGCGCGCGCAACGATCACGCGAGGCGGTAGCGGTTCATTAATCGAGACGCGGACCGTAGGATCGTGAATTAATACGGCCGGGGACGCGTAATTAGCGGCGAACGATCGTCACCGTCGCGACGCAACGCCGTAAATTACGTTTTAACGTACTACCTCGGCCCCCGGAACGTTTCTGTTTACTTATCAGGAAGCGATTAACGACACCGCGCGGTCCCCGCTTGTAAATATTCGCACTGTTACGAAAGTCGTTCCAGTAAAAACGGCCGACGGCTGAAAGGAAAATCGAATGTGCTGGCCGCGTTATGGCAAACGCCCGATTCCTGTCCACCGTAGAAAAGCTCTCTCTCTCTCTCTCTCTCTCTCTCTTCCTCATGAGGTTTGTCTCGAACGGTTGAGAGATCACGTGGATACTGCACTTCCCTCCGAACGGGGATCATAATTACGATGTATTTATTAAACGAGCTATTGCTTCGCCGTTCGCAAGATTCATGGAACGTTAAAACGTCGTTAGAAGCGAGCGCTAAGTGCTACGCCTTCTTCAGTCGTCGAGCACTTTGTATCTTTGGGCTGGGATTTCATAAATCATCGAGGAAAATGACTGGATCCTATCTAGCGAGCGGTGAACGTTTCCTCTGCATACTCCGGTAGATTTTCCTCATACTAGATTCCTAGATAATGCGTGACGGAGGCCGTTGTTCAGGACCCCGTAGATCCTACTGTAGTTTAATTTTAGGTACTCGGATTGGCTCTAG
>CM052143.1:4194925-4382828 GCA_028454255.1 Halictus ligatus
ATTCCTAGATAATATGTGACGAAGGTCGTTGTTCAAGTTCAAGACCCGGTAGAACCTACTGTAATTTAATTTTAGGTACTCAGATGGGCTCTATAATTTGATGAAATCTACTTTGATTTCAGCATTTCAAATTTTCTACTGGAATACATACTAGATTCCTAGATAATATGTGACGAAGGCCGTTGTTCAAGTTCAAGACCCGGTAGATCCTACTGTAATTTAATTTTAGGTACTCGGATTGGCTCTATAATTTGATGAAATCTACTTTGATTTCAGCATTTCAAATTTTCTACTGGGATACATACTGAACTCCTAGATAATATGTGACAAAGGCCGTTGTTCAGGACCCCGTAGATCCTACTGTAATTTAATTTTAGGTACTCGGATTGGCTCTAGAGTTTGCTGAAATCTACTTCGATTTCAGGATCTCAGATTTTCTACCGGAATACATACTAGATTACTAGATAATATGTGACGAAGGCCGTTGTTCAAGTTCAAGACTCGGTAGAACCTACTGTAATTTAATTTTAGGTACTCAGATGGGCTCTATAATTTGATGAAATCTACTTTGATTCCAGCATTTCAAATTTTCTAATGGGATACATACTGAACTCCTAGATAATATGTGACAAAGGACGTTGTTCAGGACCCCGTAGATCCTACTGTAATTTAATTTTAGGTACTTAGATAGGCTCTAGAGTTTGATGAAATCTACTTCGATTTAAGGATCCCACATAACGTGACGGAGAGTCCACAGAGTCTGCGGCTCAGTTGCGAGTCAGCGACAGAGTCCTACTCCAATTTAAATCTAGGTTCCCAGATAACATAATACAGACTCTACACAGTAATGCTAGGTTCTTAAATATTGCGAAGAATAAATGTGAGCGATACTGACGCCGTTGGTACATAATATTCTACTCCACTCGCAGGCCCGTAGGCAACGTGACGAACTTTAAATAACCTACAAACTTTACTCTAATTTAATTCTAGCTTTCTAGATAGCATGACCGCGGTTTCTACACAGTGTCTACGTCCTGTTAGACACTATTCTAATTTTAGGTCTCTGGCTATCACAACAGAGACTACGTTCTCTACATATTGCAAATACTAGGAGAACATGTTCTAGGCTAACTTGATCACAATAACTCGAGACTGATGTCTTGATTGCAGCTCCTCGGCTACATTCTAATTTTCTATTCAACGTAAGAATGAAATTCTTCCACCTTCCCGAAGGTTCTGTCGCAAGCCCACGATATTGTTTAAGCACCTAAAAACCCAGTAGATTTACGCGCTTTCCAATTTTTGAATCTTGCCTGTTTAAAGTGTGTTGTAGTGTACACCGAAATGCACGAAACGTGCGGAGAGGAAAGTCCTTTTTCACCTGCGGTTTGTTGCACCTCGAACGTCGCCTTTTTCCCGTAAAACTTGATCTTGTAGCTTTTCTAGGTTTCGAAAAAGCTTGCTTGATTTGTTCGGGATCATTTTATTCGACGATGTCGTTCTCGTACAACATAGCGTAAGAATATTGTTAATCTTTTATGTAGTGTGATTTCTTTTTGTTAGAGTATACACCGAAATGCACGAAACATGCGGAGGGTGAAGTCCTTTTTTCACCTGCGATTTATTGCACCTTCGAACGCCGCCCTTTTCGGTATTAAAGGGCCTAAGGAGGAAGAAGGCAACCCTCAGTCCAAGCCAGTCTACCGAGCCGGTAACAGCTCCCATATTTCCATTTCTATTACCAATACTTATACTCTCAGTGTATCAATAAAGTACAAAATTGTGTTACACGCATTACCCAAACTGGTCAACGTTTATTGCGGAGTTTAAATAAACACTTCAAATATAAAGTTACATTTTCGATACCTCCATGGAAGACCTGATTGAAGAAGCTAAAAGAAATCTGATGCACCAATGGGATCTTGAATGGAAACGACTAGCTTCTGCACACTCCAAAAATATCTATGACTCCTTTTTTTGAAGATAAAGAAGTAAGGCAAGTCCTGAAACGGAGGGAGCAAGTTACCCTATCCAGAATTAAAATAGGCCACACTAAGGAAACACACTCGTTCCTGATAACAAAGGGGCCAGTACCAATATGTGAAGCATGCAGCATACCGACATCAATTAACCACCTGATATTATCTCGCCCAAAATACAATACACTACGAGAAAGATTCAAAATAGGAACAACACTGAAAGAGAATCTTGACGAAGATAAAATAAAAGATCTACTAGAATTTATTAAGGAATCGAAAATCCAGGAAGTTATACTATAATGATACACCTGTTCGTCGCTAATAACCATGCAGTTGATGCGACGTAAAACCTTGATGGAAAAAAAGAAAAAAAAGTTACATTCAATCTCCCAACCTCGTCGTCCCAAAAAAGTGTTTAGAAACATCGCCTGATCGTGTGCCAGCTCCTGTAGATCGTGACACGAACCAGAGGAAGACCGGAGTTTCTGTTTTCGCTGTCGCGGGTGTTGCGAACGGTCCGGGACGAGTGCGGAATCGTCCGCCGGAATGAAATCGTCAGGCGTGCGCGGGCAATTTGTCCGCGGCCGATCGAGCGATACTCGCCGGGCGCGTTACCGTACTCGCGGCGCGTAAACGCGGTAATTAGGCTGTTCTCAAGCCCCGGCTCCGCGGCTGTAAACGGCATAGGCAATTTATCCGCGTACCTTTCTCCTTGTTCTACCCGGGGGGACTGCATGCGTCGCGGGCATAGGTGTACCTACGCGCTATCTCTCCGGTGTTCCTACGCTATTAGGCCTGTACACGGTCGCCCCGCCGTGCGGCTACTTTACAACCTGGATCAAGGCAGACAATCGGCCCCTGCCGTCGATCCGATTTTTCCCATCGCGGCTCGATCAGGAAGCGTTATTTCGTCGCGCGGCCGGATGCCCCGTTCGTAATAATTACTAACCGCGTATGCAAATTCACCGCTTCATCGGTTTTCTTTTTCGCCGCGGCCAATGAGCAATCGCGTACGCGCGTGCAAGTACTCGCGCGTCGGCGCGCAGTCGCCTCTCGGTGTAGGTAACCGCGAGCCCGACCATTCAGCGCCGGTTACGATTCTTCTGCGACGCAAATCTTATTCGCCGATGCTAATCCCCTGGAATCTTCAGATCTTTACGCACTCGCTCGAATTTATTATGTCGCGCGCGCGCGCTCGAGGACAGTTCGATGATGCTCTTAATTTGTTTTTACTCGGGGACAAGCTGTTTTAACGTTTCTCGGATACTTATGTTTGCGGAATGTCGCTTGTCCGATTGAGGATAATTGTCTCTAATAGACGTGCTCCTCTTGATCGCTCGTGTCGTTATACCGGACATTAGCCGCCATTTTAGTATACAGCTTCTTTGGAATTGATTCGTTTCTGTGGTTAATGGACATGACTTTCTTCGAATTGTGTCTAGACTTTTTATTCACTGAAGAGTAAACTCTTTCGCGAGATTATTGCAAATATTGTTGGAAATACAGTGAACTGCGAGCTTCGCGGCCCTTCGTGGAGTACATCCCGCGGTAGTGGGGATAATTTCGCGACGTTTATCATCCAGGCCTTGGCGACGTATACAGGGCGCGGCCGAATAATATGTACAAGCGGGCATGAGGCGTTACCTAATGAGAAAATAAGAGAAAAATATAGAATAGAATTTTTTCATCCGAAGCTTTGTTTTGGAGAAAATCCAGTTTGAAAACGCAGCGAATACGCCGACGAATCTTTAAATTCAATTTTCTCGAAAACGAGGCGTCAAATGAAAAACTGTTATTCCTTTGTTCCGGTTTGTATTTACATGTAGAATCACCCCCTGATATAGAGAAAATACCCTATATATTGCAAATGGTGTTTCAGCTCTACATCGTTTCCTTGTCCTGTAATAAATTCCCAAAAAGCTGTCCTATTTTTGTGTCAATTGAGACTATGCTTCGATTACATCGTATGACAAAGAGTTTTCCACTCTGTGATAGGAAACTGAATGAGATTCTAAAGATTGCAGATCTCCTTCGATGGTTTCCCTGCAGGATAAAGGTAAGGTTAAATGGTACCTCGTGTACTGTACGGTCGGTTTTGTATTTCGATGACTTTTCAGTCACTTTCGATCGTCCCGGCACATCGGGTGATTTGCAATTCGCGATGTACCGTTCGTGGCCACTTACCGCGTCGCGAACGAACGAGCGACGCTGCTTCTGTGGACGATGATATCATTCGAGTGTCGAAATGGCAAGAGGACTCTCGCGTTACGTCCCGGACACGTCGCGGAATATTTCCTCCGGGTTTCTGTTCCGTTACGAGCCGCCATTCAACGTGTCTGAAAAATCACCGACTTCCTTCTCCCGGATACAAAATTCTTACGGACCATAAAACTAGAATCCGCCATCGGGTAGTTCCAATTATAGCTCCTCGCCAGGCAGAGCCATCTTGTTTAAGCATCAAATTAAGGCCCACCTCCATAATCGTCGCACCTCGAATTCAAAGGCCTCTTTTAATTCGGGAGGTGCAATTCGTGCAATGAACTTTTCAAATTGCCCAAGTAAGTAAGTATTTTCATCAAGTCGAAATTACATCATTTCTATTATGCACTAATTAAATTATCGTATTTTTATGTATACCTTTAAAGAAAGTATATGTACTTTTAATGAGTGCTTTAAATAAATCTTGAACGAATAAGTCATTGCAAGTGGTCTCCGAGTGCTCAAATGTTTCTAAATATCCGTGATTCTAAATATCCGATTATTGAAATTAGTTTTATTTAGTGTACAAATTGCCCGTCACTTTCATTATAAATGGAATAAGTCGTAACATAGTAAAGGTATTGGAAAATGTTTTTAATAAAATTTTATGCCCTAATCTTTTCAATGTAAATGAAACATTTTAAATTTAAACTAAAATTTTTATTAAAAACATTTTCCAATACCTTTACTATGTTACGACTTATTCCATTTATAATGAAAGTGACGGGCAATTTGTACACTAAATAAAACTAATTTCAACTTTATTAATTTATAAAATTTACTTTTAAATCCTATCCTCATCAAATTTTAAAATTWAATTTTAAAATTTGATGAGGATAGGATTTAAAAGTAAATTTTATAAATTAATAAAGTTGAAATTAGTTTTATTTAGTGTACAAATTGCCCGTCACTTTCATTATAAATGGAATAAGTCGTAACATAGTAAGGTATTGGAAAATGTTTTTAATAAAAATTTTAGTTTAAATTTAAAATGTTTCATTTACATTGAAAAGATTAGGGCATAAAATTTTATATAAAATAGTTAAATTGAAGTTTTGGTTATATATATATATATATATATATATATATATTAAAAAAATTATTTAAAATATATTATTTTTAGTATTTATTTAAGAAAAAAATTAATAATTTATAGATAAAAGTATTGTGAAAGATAATTAAAAACATTTATAAAAGTAAAATTAAATTTTGTACCTTTTGTATTAGGAGTTATTAAAATTTAAATATAGGTAATATTAATCTCGAAAATAAATGAGCTAATTAAATAAAATTTTTTTTGTGGTAAAAAAATTATAAATATTTAATTTGATGTGTGATGATCCGAGTGAAATGTTTCTAAATATTCTAAAGTATTGTCAAGTGTTTATAAATACTTTGAAACATTATGAAATGCTTCTGAACGTTATGAAATATTGTGAAATCTTTCGACATAGTATAAAATAGAGTAAAACGTTTCTGAATAGCATAGAAAATTATGCGATATTTCTACGAAGTGTTAGGTTTCACTGAAATGAGCTCGCGAACAAAGCAAAACTAAACTGGCACATTCCGTCAAAAGTCGCGGGAAGATCGCATGATCATTTGAAGGGACGGTTTGCGGCGCGAGGGTTGTCCGAGGAGGAAATTGGAGAGGAATAGAAATTTCGCAGGGGAACAAAGGGCGTCGTCCGGCGTCCGTCGATTATCGAAAAATCTTCGGCGCGAGATCGAGGCGGGAAAAAGGTGCGCCCACGCCCGGGTGTGATCGTCCGAGGATCGTCGGCGATCTCGCGAAACCGCCCGGTCTCTCCTCGAGTGCTCTCCGATGGGAGGAGCTCCTCCGTCGCGGATTTTAATGGCGGATTTTTGCGGCTCGCCAATCGCACTCGACACGAGACACACCGTCCGCCGTTCCCGCTCCGTGATTCAACGATTCGACGATTTCACCGCGAGAGAGGAGAGATATACATCGTGGCGAGTTACGTGATTTGATTTGAGGAGAGCTCCTCGAAGCGAGCGCGCGTGGGACACGCGCTCTGCCTTGTCGCGTGCCTCGCCACGCTCGATGCGGTTCTCAACCTGATCCTACGTAATCGTCATGGTATTATCCCGCAATGGTACCCGAACTGCGAACTCGGATTTTTGCAGACGAGTCTCAAGGAGACTGAAAAGTTCCCTGAAAAGTGGCTAATTTTCATTGTTCAGTGACAAGCATCGTACCTCTGCAAACCGTATTCACACGCTGAAACGAGAACGGTATTACCCCGTAATAGTACCTAAATTGAGGAACGTTTATGCAAACGCGGATTTTTGTAGACAAGTTTGAACGAGACTGGAATTAAGAGTAACGCCAGCCCTGCCGGCAACGAGAGCCGGAAAAGTGACCAATTTACTTTGGTTCAGAAAAGTAATTTCATGTAAAATTGTCCGAGAAACAGTAGCCATGCACCAACCTCTTTCTTTCTATAATAATCGTCATCAAGTAAGTGTTGTCGAGGAAAGAGGTCCTTGTAGGACAACCTCTAATATACATTCCACGTCGCACCAAATCACATCGACTCAACAAATGTGTGATCATGAAAGTGTCGCGAGTGAAAATTCTAAACAACTTGACTGCGGATCTTTATGCAAAATCAAAATTTGTTACCTGAACGTCCTTTCTTGTTGAGTTTAGCAGATTGAAAGCAATATGATAGTATGTTTATACTGTTCGAAGCTGCACCTACTCTAATATCTCGAAGAGAGAAGACTCGTTTCGAATGGTTGCCACGAAAACAGAATGATGGATGAAAAAGGGTTGAAAGGAGGATCAGCGGAGAGTCGTTCGAAGAGCACGGGTCAAGACCGAGGTTTCCATGGCCGGTCTCCCCGTCCCGGTTAACAGGTTAACGATGCCCATTGTAATATCGACGCGATTAATTACGTCCAATTCCCGGCCCTAATTTCCTCCTATCGGGAAGATCAATTTCTGCCGGGGCGCCACGTGACCGCTGGTGACGGCCGGCGCCTCTAGCTCTCGGCAGAACGCGGCGGAGGGGGGCCTTAATTCGCCGTACATTTCCCCTTATTTGGGCTTCCGTGCTCGATGCGATGTCGGGAGGGGGCCGACGTGCTCTTCGGGGGGGGATCGAGTGGATCGGAGGGGGGGGGGGGGGAGCGCCGGTGCCGGAGCCCGTACCAGAGTGAGAGTACCATAGAGAGAGCACTATGCAGCCCCGGACGCTTGCTGAGTGACGAATGTGTGTACCCGTCTTATTCACCTCCTACCGTATTCGGCGACAGGCCTCTCGCAGATCGCTTGGGGATTAAGCCTGTAATTCTAATCGCCTCGCCGATTTCGTCGATCATCCTCCTCGCCCCTCGTCCGCTGCCGGGAATCGTCGCTCTGTTGCTACAGCACGCTCGCCGTCCTAACACGGTTTCCGGTTTGCAGTTATAGAGATGTTCGCCTCGCCGCGACGAGTTCTCATCGATCGGAGCTGTACAAATTTGTGCGCTTTCAGATCTCCTGCAATCCTAATCCAATTTGTGAATCTACCTTCCGATTGCTGTACCACTTGCCGACCCGGCGCAGTTCAATAAATTCTACCAAAAACTCGGTACCATCAGAGAACCACGAGAAACGAAATAATATATTCAAAATATCCGACAGAACGCCATAAACCATCCGGTACCACCCAGCAAGCGGTTCCCCATTTTCAACAAAACGTCGCCGCACTTTCCCCCATAAAGTCGAACCCGGGCCCCAAAACATACAAGATGAAAACCGCGCGGCGGTGTCGTACAGAGATTCGAGAAACCTCTAATCCGAAGGTCTTTGTTAGGGTTCTGCTCGTAAAACGCTTTCCCTGGTGTGTAACAACCTGTCCCCGAGGGTTGAGGGTCCTCTCTGTCTCTCTCTCTCTCTCTCTCTCGTTTTCTCAAGGACCGACGGAGGTGTCGGTAAATCAGTGTACCCGGCGCGCACAGGGTGGGCCCGACCAAAAACTCATGGTCCCACCTAATTTTCCGGGACGTGAACGAGCCTCGCCTCGGGCGTTGTGTTGGTACGGGCGACAGACAGAAAACGAGGTGTATCCGGCTCGATAAAAACCCGAGTGGAACGTTCCCTCCGTGCCCTAATACGATTTCGTTCTGGCCATTATATCCTCCTCGTCCCCCCTCGACTCCTTATCGCGTCAGTCGAACGACAAGCTCTCCTTTCCCCCAGTACAACAGGACGAAACGACGACGACGACGACGGGCTATCCGCGTCCTCGTCGCCGAGCCGATCGCTATGCCCTCTTCTCCTTCCTCTTCATCTCCGTCCCCCTCGCCCGATCGGAATCGTAATCCTCCTCGTGTTTCGAGCATACGGGAAAGCGATCTCGCCGGAGAGGGAGACGATCGACCCGTGATTTACGCTCCGGATCTTGTTTCAACGAAACCACGAGCCACGGCTCGTGTGGGAAAGTGAGATGTACATTGTGCGCCGTCCGTGCACGACGTTTCCTGATTTTAATAAGGACCCGCTACCGGGTTCCCCGGGATTCGACTATGGCTCTATTCCTAGAACCCGGGTCTCGAAACCACGTGATCGAAACCGCCGTGGGAAAGTTCGTTTCCCCGCTAAATCGATACGCTCAGAAAATAATCTCTCTATCGCTTTGTTTCAAACCTTATTTGAGCACTGTAGGGCGATCTTTGTAGCTATTTCGTACAACCACCAGCTCTTAAAGTTAAAACCTTCCGAGGGGGCGTGGTTTCCCAGCTCCCGACTTCCATGTAGCCATATTAGAGCACCACAGGGCAAACATTGTAGCTATTTCATGCAGCCACCACCGTTCAAAGGTGTATGTCTTCAAAAAAGGTATATTTGCCTCTGTCCTTTTGTTTAAAACCTCCCGATGAGGCGTGGCTTCCCAGCTCCCGACTTCCACATAGCCATTCAGAACCCCACAGGGCAATCACTGTAGCTATTTCATACAGCTATCGCCGTTCAAAGGTGTATGTCTTCAAAAAAGGTAGATTTGCCTCTGTCCTTTTGTTTAGAAAGTCCCGAGGGGGCGTGGCTTCGCAGCTCCCGACTTCCATGTAGCTATATTAGAGCCCCACAGGTCAATCACTGTAGCTATTTCATACATCCATCACCGTTAAAAGGTGTATGTCTTCAAAAAAGGTATATTTACCTCGATCCTTTTGTTTAGAAAGTCCTGAGGGGGCGTGGCTTCCGAGCTCCCGACTTCCACGCGACCATACCAAAGCCCTAGAGGGCAATATCTGTGGCAACCTGGTGCACCTATCGCGAATCATTGAAAAGTACGAATTAACAATTTCTCTGGGCCGTTATCGCACTTTCTCGCGACGGGGGCTTCCCGCACGGTAGCTACAGCCCTGTCGCTCGCTCGCGGGCAGCGCAAGGAGCATCGCGGCCGGTAGCAGCTCGCCGCTCTGAATTGAGCAATTTTCTCCGGGCGATATCCGTCACAATATGCTTGATACTTGAATAGGATCCCGGGCCCGGGCCGCTCACAAATCAATCTTAACGCGAGAATGTTGCGCGGCTTTGTTGTCGATCGCGAAACACTCATGGAACACCGCCCGGTGTTCATTGTGCCCAGGGAGCATAGGCACACCGGTGTGCGTCTATGCACGCTGACCAGTTCGTTTCTGCGATCATTTGACCGGCTCTTATTCGCGTCTGTGTCTCTGTTCGTTTGACGTTCCTGCGCGCACGGAAGGTGTGTTGCAGGCTCGGTAGAAAAAGAGAGCGAGAGAGTGAGAGAGAGGGAGAGGGAGAGGGAGAACCGCATACTCTTCAAGCCTGAACAATAAACGATCTCTCGCCTTTCTAAGGTCGCACGGTGCACTGTTAACCGAGCCACGGGATCTGCATAAAACATAATAGGGGTGTAACGCGCGCTCGCGCTCACGCTCGCGTTAGATCGAGTTATTATTGGGCCCGAAGCCGGCCCGACGCGTTTCAACCGAGACGGACAGATCGTGAACAGCAGAACGACGTTTCCAAAGCTCTCCTATGGCGATCATTAGGCCGGAGAACCGAGAACCGTCGCTGCAACTACCGAACCAGGCCTCTACCAGCGCATTTTTCACGTGTCGATGTCCCTTTCTCTCTCACTCCGACGCACGGCCAGTAACAGACCGGACACAGTGACAGAGAATAATCGATCCCGTTCGGTACGAGGCGCACGAAAATCCTTCGCCCCGAGAGATACTTATTGCACCGATAATTGTACGCTAATGGGACTATCAATATCGACGCGACCCCGCCGACCCCCGTTTCGTCAGAATTACGAAATTCAATAATTAAAGCCGCTTGCGTTTCGTAATCCGTGTACTGGAACGGACAGATTTATTTCAGTAACACAATGGCGATCTGAACGCGTTTTCCGTATGACGGTGTCGGGCTGCGATGATTGCTAAACGTTCAGAAAACAAATTCAAAAGCATCAGGTAAAATTAAAAGTCAGAAATTAAACATACGAAAGCGAGAACACAGAAATCAATCCATACAGAAGGGTTGGAAAATAGAGTCCCATTCAACTCAATAAATCCCAACAAAATTGTTGGATAATTTTTCCGGGCAGCTCATCAAAAACAATCGCAAGAAGCCCGAGCTCCGTTCAATCGCAAAAACGTTCTCTGCTGCGATCGTCAAGATCGCCCGCGTGGAATATCAATTAGGCTCTCGGGAATATTTCGCTTCTCTTAGATCGCTCCAGATCGTGAAGAAATGGTCCGACGAAACAGTACTCTGACTTTATACGGAGAGCTATCAAACCACGCCTCCTAGGGGTGTTTCGAACAAAGAGATTAAGATAGATATTCTCTCAACATCATTCCGATAGAATTCAGGGAGGATTAGCTTTTTCTAAACCGCTTTGGCGATGATTCTAGGTAGCTATGGAGATTGCCCTGTGGAGCTACGTGGCAGCCGGGAGCTGCGAAACCACGCCCCCTCGGGACTTTCTAAACAAAAGGATCGAGGTAAATATACCTTTTCTGAAGACATACACCTTAGAACGGTGGTGGTTGTATGAAATATCTAGAGTCATTGCCCTGTGGAGCTCTGAATGGCTATGTGGAAGTCGGAGCTGGGAAGCCACGCCCCCTCGGGACTTTCTAAACAAAAGGATCGAGGTAAATATAACTTTAATTTTCTGCTCTTACGATAAAAATGTATAATGTCGGTCGCTGGGCTTTTCCCGGTCTTGTTCCCAGCCTATCGATCCGAAAGAATCGCGAAGCCGCAACCACGCAGTCACCAAGGTCGGTTTAATCAGTCGGGATCGAGCCGAGCCGATTTATCGGTCGGGTTCATCTCTCGGCTCGGAGCAGGTCGGCTCTGTTAATCGGCCGGATTACGGCCCGATTAATGAGGTAAGAGCTTTGATCTCGCGGTCGCGTTGCCGATCTCTCGGAAGAAAACGAGAAAAACCGGGCGGGAAATCGCGCGATCTGGGCGGAGAGAGAAAAGAAAAAAAGAATCGAGAAAATCGAGGATCCGCGGCTCGCCCGGCGAGACCGGGGGACGGCAGAGCCGATAAAGGAAGTCCGAGGGCCATTAGCCGGGGTCTTGATTAAACGGCACATGTAATGGTGTAATACGCACCGCATTAACTCGTGGCGGTATTCCGCAAGAGGTGGTTCAGTCGGATTCCGTTCTGCGGTCGGTCAACGTGGTCTCTCTCGGGCCGCCTCAATGAACCGGCAGTGAATTAAAACGTTCGCTCCCGGCCCCGTGTACTCGCGTCTCTCCTCTTCTGTACGTGTACACGCGTATGCACCCGTCTGCCTCCGTGTGTCTGCACGTGGTGTAGGTGTGCGCGTCACGTTACGATTGGCCATGGAATTCGTCACCTCGGACGATGATCGTCGTCGGCCCGTGACGACACTCAGGGACGCTCGTGCTGGCGTCTTCGAGCCCGTTTCCTTGGACCGCTCTGACGAAACGAACGGCCGCTCCGAAAATTCGAACACTGTCCACAGTGGACCACCTTAACTGTTTTTATTCTCAGTGGACAATTTTCTTTGTCACAGATGATTTCGAGGGTCCTCCAACCTGGTGACAATCGATTTTCACACGTAGACGTCGGTATTTTCAAATAAAGACACCCGAGGGGGCGTGGCTTCGTGGCTCCTGACTTCTATAAAATCAGGGCAATAGTTCCATTTGTTCTCGTACATAATTTAGAGTAATTTCAAAGTTAAACATTTTTTAATTCTACCAAAGTCCTCATAGAAGACCATCGTCCGTTTCGGCGTAAAATGTAAATGCCTCGATTGGGCGTGGCTTCGTGGCTCTTGACTTCTATAAAATCAGGGCAATAATTCCATTTGTTCTCGTACATAATTTAGAGTAATTTAAAAGTTAAATGTTTTTTAATTCTGCCAGAGTCCTCATAGAAGACCATCGTCCGTTCTGGCGTAAAATGTAAAATGCCTCGAGTGGGCGTGGCTTCGTGGCTCTTGACTTCTATAAAATCAGGGCAATAGTTCCATTCGTTCTCGCACATAATTTGGAGTAATCTGTAAGTTAAACATTTTTTAATTCTGCCAGAGTCCTCATAGAAGACCATCGTCCGTTTCGGCGTAAAATGTAAAATGCCTCAAGTGGGCGTGGCACGGTGGCTCCGAACTTTTATGGGATTACGACAGAGCTTCGTGAGACAATCTGCTCCCGTATAATGATCCAGAGAGATCTAGAAACAAACGATTAAAATACATAACTAACGTATATCAAAGGGTTAACATTTAATAGAAAAACCGTCTGAGCAATCGAATTACAAATTGTATAATTCACGTTAGACGACCGAATAACAATTACTCGGCAATCGTTCCCAATCGGAAAGTTGCAGACAATCAGGTTTCCCTCGAGATATAATCAACAAAGGTCCCCCGTGTGAAACCGAACGGAGGATCGTGGCCGCGGCGAGGCGATCGTTATTTTCATATGTTTAGCTCGAATTAACTGTAAACGGCGGATCGAGTATCAGCCCGTCCCCGGTTTATTGCTCGATGTAATCGCTGTGCCAGGCCTTCGCGTTTCGCTATGACAGCGACGCGTTTGTTTCTTCCTGTCTTCGTCGCGAGGCCTCTCTCCTCCGGTTCCCCGTCGCTCTTCGTCGTCTCGGTCGTCGCGGTCGTCGTAGTCGTCGTCGTCGTCGTCGTCGTCCGCCGCAAATTTCCTCGCTCGCCGGCCTGAACTTACATTACATCACGCGACACATTGTGTTTCATTACGCGGCATTTCCTCCGCGCGAATTCCTCGCTCGCGCCACTTTACCCTTTCGTTCTGCGAGACCGTGCGGGAACGATCGGCCCTCCAGAACACCCGGAAGCCTAATCGAATCACGCGAACGAAACTGAAAAAAGTTCGGCTCGCAACTGCCATAGAGAACCCTCCAGTCAACTCGCTGCTCCCAAACCATATAATTCGCGTAATTTTGATTATTTTCGCTCGAAAAAAATTACGCACTCGTTCCAAGCACCGAAGAATCCGCGAGGAAAATTCTAATGCAAGAGGTTCGATAGTTTTCCTGAAAAAAATTCCTAAAAATACAAAAGCGAAGAAGATTTTCCGAGATTTTCGTATTGGTACGTCGGCTGGTAATCTTTCTAAAAACGGGCCCAGGTCGTTGGAACTCGTTCGAAAACTGTAATACCGTTCCAAAGCGTGGTGGAGACTTTTCGAGTGACCCTAAACGAACGAGCCCATAACAACGTCAGAAAACGCGAAGAATGGCGAGCGTTGCGCCAGCGTCGTATCCCGAGGCCACTCTCCATCAGTGGTCCAGGTGTCAACGGATTACGTTGCGATGGCATTCGCTCGAAATCCCGCGAGCGTGCGTCTGTTTCACGGTGAAATCATGGTTGCGGCCCTCTCTCTCTCTCTCTCTCTCGCTCTCTCGGCCAGCCCGTTGAGGCTGGCTGTGGCCGCGCGAGGATGTCCGGCGCATAACGTCGAGAAAATTAATGGTCGTCGTTATTCGACTCGTTCTCTCGGGGCCCCGGCAAGGATGCCGTGGATCAATGGCGGGACAACGAAGTTGTAACGTATAGGGCTTGGTTGAACGAAGCGTGCCGAATTTTATTTCCCCGGGATGATGTATTGCGCGTGGCCGTGGCTCGTCGTTGACAAGATGTTTCGAGGTGCCGTTCAGCGTCGATCCTCTCGCGCGCTCGCGAGCGCGCTCCGCGGGAAAAAGCGGCTTCCCGCGAGCGGTTACAAGATCGCGGACCTGAAATCGATCGATCATCCGGCCGGGCAACCGTGACGTCCCGTACGGAAGATGAGCGAAGAAGTTGCACGCGGAATCGTAAGTCCGGTTGATCTAATTGCCGGCCAGGTCCCGTTTACCTTCGAGGAACAGCAATTATTTATAAGCGACGGGAAAACGACCGGATCGCATCGTTACCGGCGACAAATTCTCCTCCCGCGGACGTCAATCGAATCGTCCTGCGGACGTCGGCTCCGTGATCATTTCTTTGGATTGAATAGTTTAATAGCGATCCGATCGGGAACGTCGTGCGCACTCTGATTTTATTCACGAGTTAATCGCAAATTGGACGAAGAAGAAATTTGCATCGTTTGATGGGGGATTTTTCAATCGTTCTAACCAGTTGGGAATTGAGTAGTTTAAGAGCTTTAAATGTTGTGAAAAATGTTGGACACTGTCGACTTGGAACGTGCATGTCCGTTGTGTGTTCAAGTGAATATTCACCACGGTCCTAATTCTCTGAAGTTTGTTCAGTAACGTGGATTTTCTTTGATCCGACGATCGACTATAAGATCCAAGGTTTAGCTCCATTTAGAATAGGATTGGTCCGGGCCTCTGGATTGATATCCATGAAACGTCCTCATGGTTCAACGAAAGTATAAGCCCACGTCTGTCAGTCCTAATCTTCTAACACTGATTCGTATTGTAGCATTCAGTTTTAAGTTCATTCGGAACGAGATGGGTCGAATCAGAGTGAAACGATTAACACCTGGATCAGACCGATAAAGAGTATCCTCGGGATTAGTAGAGATATAAATTAATAGTCTCCCTTTCCTAATTTGTATTTCCGCTCGCATATATATATATATTACGCAGGCATTTTGTTTGGCTTGATAATTGACTACAAGCATCAGCTCCGCTCGAAACTAATCGAATTAATTTATTGGTCCGCTAGATTGATGTCTACGAAATATCCTCGGGGTCTATCGAAAGTATAAGCCGAGGCTTTTATAGTCCTAATTTTCTAGCATTATTGGTTCCCTACACGAGTTCCACATGAATTTCCTTGGCCGATCGGTAAGTATCACGTGTCAGTTTGAAATAGAATCGATCGAATTGCTGTTAATTTATTAGCGCCTGGATTGCTGGATAGATATCCATAAAATGTCCTCGGGCTTAATCGAAAGTGGCGTCGACCTACGTTTGTCATAACTTCGACAATGAATTATACACAGAAATTCCGTGGTTCGCTTCCTGATTGAATATAACATCAAGATCTGGTCCCCAATTGGTTGATTGCTTGATCAATATCCATAAAGCGTCCGCGAACACTGAATAAGGCAGTATCTGTCACAGACCTTGTCCCTCCAACCTTTTCGGATCGTAAAGACTCGAAATAAATTCTCTTTTGCCCCGTAATTGACAGCGGACACTAATCTTTTAACATCAACGCTTTCGGAACTAGATCCATATCCATAAAACGGGCGAAGAGGTCAGGGCACGTTGCGCGACATCATATCGGAATACGTGTTTCTCAAACCCTCCTCGAGCCTACGGAATACCATGCTGCTTCGTTTTACAATTACCTGTTAGCACCAATTGTTGGCTGTACTTTACCTCCGCGTAATTCTTTACAAGCTTTACTGAAGAGACACTGTCCACAAAATGATTCTGAATCGTCCAATTAAAATTAGTTTCGCTTTCTGATAAATAAAGTTGTTCCATACTACATTATTTTTGTATTCGGATGACTCATTGTGTTATTAAATCTTTTCCGATACGGAAAACGATCTTGCTGTTTACTAGAGTGCGTTGAGTGGGCGTGGATTCCTAACGAGGCCTAAGGGGGCGTGGCCTGATGGCCCCTGACTTGTAGGAAGTCTATACTGCAGTCGCAGCGAACCACCGCAAACATCATGTATTTCCACAACTCCTATAGCGAACAAACTCTTGCAAGCATAGCAAGTATAGAGGCTCTAATAAGTATAGAAGCCACGAGTATAGTGGTTCGCAGCGCGGAAAGCAACGGCGCTGGAAAATCCGCGGCAGGGAACTTCGTCCGGGGAAGCTTAATTACAGAGGGGGTTTTTAATAAAGTTGTTTCATTCTACATTATTTTTGTATTCGGATGACTCATTATGTTATCAAATCTTTTCCGATACGGAAAACGATCTTGCTGGTTACTAGAGTGCGTTGAGTGGGCGTGGATTCCTAACGAGGCCTAAGGGGGCGTGGCCTGATGGCCCCTGACTTGTAGGAAGTCTATACTGCAGTCGCAGCGAACCACCGCAAACATCCTGTATTTCAACAACTTCTATAGCGATCAAACTCTTGCAAGCATAGCAAGTATAAAGACTCTAGTAAGTATAGAAGCCACGAGTATAGAGGTTCGCAGCTCGGAAAGCAACGGCGCTGGAAATCCGCGGCAGGGAACTTCGTCCGGGGAAGCTCAATTAGAAAGGGGGTTTATAATAAAGTTGTTTCATTCTACATTATTTTTGTATTCGGATGACTCATTGTGTTATTAAATCTTTTCCGATACGGAAAACGATCTTGCTGGTTACTAGAGTGCGTTGAGTGGGCGTGGATTCCTAACGAGGCCTAAGGGGGCGTGGCCTGATGGCCCCTGACTTGTAGGAAGTCTATGCTGCAGTCGCAGCGAACCACCGCAAACATCCTGTATTTCCACAACTCCTATAGCGAACAAACTCTTGCAAGCATAGCAAGTATAGAGGCTCCAGTAAGTATAGAAGCCACGAGTATAGTGGTTCGCAGCGCGGAAAGCAACGGCGCTGGAAAATCCGCGGCGGGGAACGTCGTCCGGGAAAGCTTAATTACAGAGGGGGTTTCGGCTCGCGGGGAATCGCCGGATAAAGCGATCTCGCGTCAGCAGACATCGATCCGGCTTAGTTAATAGGCGTACACGGTATCTAATTTCCTATCGGCGCGGCGACGGGGCCCGGCGTGTAAGCGCGTGCTGCTGCCACGGCTCCGCGGTGCGGTGTGTGTGTCCCCCACGTGTGCAACGGGTCGCTTAACGGTCCGAAACACGTAATCCCGACACGAATTTTCGACTTTCTTAGCGGGCGTCCGGCGCACGGCGCGGTGCGGCGTTTCCTCCGCTCCTCTTTACGACCGGTGGAGGATTCATTCTCCTCTGCCGGCCGCGGCGCGGCACGGCGCGGCGTTTCAACCGTGAAACAGACGGAGACGGCCGAGCAAAAAGACCCTCGCCGCGAGACGGAGACGGGAACAGGGTCAAGACACGCGTCGTCGTCGTCGTCGTCGTCGTTGAGCGGATCCAGAGAGAAAGATGGAGCGAGACGGAGGGAGTCGAAGAAAGAGAAAGAGAGAGAGAGAGAGGGACGACGATTCTTAAGCAGCGTACTCGCGTCTAATGGTCGGCCGTGTACGTATGTCTCGTCATGTACGCGCGTACAAAGGACACGGGTCGACGTCGGCCGAGCGAGGAGGACGACGTTACGGGGGTACGCGACCCGAGTGAGAGAGACGGGGAGAGCCAGCGAGGCTACTAAATGTTGGTCCGAAGCGCGTGGGACGCTGGTTGCAGTTAGGCTCGTGCCTACCCCCTCCACTCCGAGCAGTTCAGGCCCCTCCCCCGCCGCGCTGCCCGCAGTCAGAGGCCCCCCTCCCCTCCCCACCACCCGCAAGTTCTGACTTTGAATACCGGTCGGGGCTGTCGTGCGGCTGTGTTGCGGTCGTCGAGTTAACCGCGGTACTCACACGCGTGTCCCCCCCTCTCTGTCTCTCTCTCTCTTTCTCTCTCTCCCTTTTTCTCACAGGGGACGGGTAGCACACACGCACAGAGCCCCGAAGAGGGACACGCAGGCAGCACGCGCGTACCCAACACACCGGCTCGAAGACACGACACGAGGAGAGAAAATGAGAGAGGAGGAGAGACGACTCCTTTTTCCACGTATGCGTGAGCGCGTATGGTATGCCGTATGCCGTATGTAGATAGATTCGGATGGTGCGTGGACCAGTCCCGGCGTGCGCGAGCTCCACGGCCGGACAATGCCGGAGAGAGGTCCGTGCCACACCTCTTTTCTTCCTTCTTTTCCATCGCGGACCCTCGCCGCGCCCTTGCAGTAGATCTCTCCCTCGCCGGGATCCTCTACCTCTCCTTCCTAAGACCACTTCTTCTTCTTCTTCTTCTTCTTCTTCTTCTTCTTCTTCCTCTTCGTCCTCCTCTCGGTGCTCTCCGACGACCGAGACGGTACGAGATAGGGTGGAAATATGAGACACCGAGGGTCTGACCTATGGGGCCTGATACATTTTTCTGCCTTTGATTTCCGAGGCTCTGCTCTTCTGAATCATGCACCGTGTCTGATGACCAGACTGCGGATCTTTATGCGAAAAGAAATTGTCCGAGGCAGTTGATCACGAAGTTTTGAACAGTCCAAGGTAGTGTAAAAATATTTTCAGATACTTCGGATCCGTTTCCAGTTTCATATTTGACCTTTCCGTTTTTATCCTGGATGCATGAAATCCGTACAGTCACAGTTTTAAATTTCATCCGCTCGATTCTTGCATACATTCATAAAATGCGCAGTCTAATAATGCGCAATCAATAGGTAATCGTACCTTCTCCCTCTTCCTCTTCTTCTTCTTCCCCGGAGTTTTCTTGGTCTTCTTCTTCTTCTTCCTCCTCTTCGTACTCCTCCGCAGCGTTTTCGACGAGGTATCGGCATGGTGGCTTCCCGCTCGTATTTCGCCGCGTCTTTATGCGCCTCCGACGCATTTACTCGTCGAACCCCGCCCCACCCCCGACCACGGCGCGGGATTCGCGGGGTTTCGCAGGACGCGTGATAAGCCGCGGGATCGCGGGCCGATCGACGCGCATAAATATGGAGGAGGAGGATAAGTCGATCGAAATTGGAGAACGGTGACTGTCTCCCGAGGAGGGTCTCGGCTCCCTCGGAGCGATAAGTAAGGATTCGGTGATTGGAATCGCACGGGGCCCGACCGCTGATCCTGGGACGCTCGTTGTGGGAGGCTGTTGTGCAGAAGATTGACTGATTTTTTCGAATGATCGAGCATGCTGCGCAATTGATGCCGGGTTCCTGTACTGGTAACTACGATTTTTATACGATACGAGCCCGAGGGTAGTTGCAACGTTGCAGCAGCGGATCCTGTACTTAATTTACAAACTGCTGATCTTCGCAGTGCATCGTTGTTGCGCTGCACAGTGTTCGGTTCGCACTCGAAACTGTTTTAACTCCAAACACGGAACATTTCTCCCGACGTAGAATATTTCCCTTCTATGTATATATTTTTTCGTGTTATTAAAACGGTGCAATTTACTCGTACAATACTGAAATGTTTAGTCATTTGTTAAATACAAGCAAATTTATTAAAGTATAAAATATTTTGAATAACGATACAGCAAATTTTTAGTGGCGCCTTACTCGAGTGCTAAGGGTTAACTCTTGGATAATTGGCTAATTATCCTGCACAAGTCTACGGATTTTTAGTAGACTTCTATTTACAGTCACACGTCCAGAGCCACACTATAATTCTGCACTTGACATTCGCAGCTGTGACTTGCTTTCATTGCCATAAACCTCGCGAGGGTGCTTTTATGGAGTTCTTGCGAGAGTTTTATTGCAATATGTGCGCGAATAAAGAAATGTATTTGATAATATCCCGCATAAATATTTTTACGGCTCCGATAATCGTAAAACGAGAAATCTGCATACGGCTGATTCAACCGCTGTGTCCGAAGCTAAGACAATATAAGTAAGATCGAAACTGTAGAAATCGACGTGTATCCATGAATTATTGTCATGCCAGCTTATGATTCAATCGGTTATAGATCCTATAAGCTTCGGAACACTGAACTGCAGAGGAACAACACGACTTATTGTACAAACAAAAAAGTATGCTCACTTTCTCTGAAAATGGACCTCGAAAGTAGAAGATACAACCTTCAAAATATGAGCCAAAAAAGAATATTCCAAGATATTTCTTCGTAAAGTTACAATATTCGAATGATTTCTTTAATTTTGCACGCCAGTGCAATTAAATAGTATTGTTTCGTTTCTGTTTGTGAACGATTACATTGTTGTCGCACCAAATCTATGATTAGACGAAGAAAAGAAGACGTGTTGCAGCTTCCCACCGGGTCGCACGGTAGAGCAGGGACGCATGATCAACAATGTCACCGTCGCGTCTGTAATCAATAACGACGTGGCGAAAAAGAGAGTGGAAACAAGGAAGAGGACGGTGCCCGTGGCAAACGAGCGGTCCACGGAAAAATAAAAGCAGTGCCGTAGGACGCCAGGGCCGGGACGAAGGAGGAGCCGTGATTAACACCGTGGCCGATCCTGAAACGGCCGGACGAAGATCGATGAGGATCGGAAAGGTGGTCGAGCAGTGTATCACGGTAGCCGGCTCGTTATTCGAATTCCTGGGATTCCCGGCGTCGTCGGTCGTCTGGCCGCGGCACGCAAAGTCGCTCGGTTAGGGCCCCGCCCCCTTCCGCGCAGCCCCCTCCACGAGGACTTACCGAACCGGCCGGATGGCACGATCTCTCGGGGTCCAGGACCGCGTAATTAATTGATATAATAATCGTGACGGCCAGACTTAATTTCATCGGGACGCGTACGTCCGTCCTCCGCCAACCTCGCCCGATGGCCTGGTTCGAAACCATTTTTGGGCCTCGACCCGAAATCTCATTGGATTCTGCAACTGTCCTTGAACTATTTTGTTACAATACTAGACGGCATTAAATCAACCCCAGCGGTGTGATAACACCGCTTATTCACCTGGTTGGCGGAGGATTAATAATACTTCGCTTAACCCCTTGCACTACGATGTATTTTACGTTTTCAGTGATCAGAACTTTTTTGCAATTCGTAATTTCCTAAGGAAAGCAGAAAGTTTATGTCTATTGTATGCCTACATGTTCTTCAATAGTTGTACATTAAGAATGCCAAAATAGAATTGTATTTCGGTTCAAAGGAAACTAATAACACACATATTTATTAGGCTCCGTTCAGAATCTTCACCACGAGTCAGACTCGTGACAGTAGTGCAAGGGGTTAAGATAAAAATGATTGGTGGGATATATTGTTCAACTACCCCAAAAATGAACAAGCGTCTGTCATTGTAATTGTTCGCGTTTTCAATATATTTCCAGCGTAACGATAAACGCGGAGCAACGATAACAAAATTCTTCTGTGAAGCAAATACAGTGACTTCTCTATATATGTCGCCAAGGCCTGGATGATAAACGTCGAGGAATTATCCCCACTACCGCGGGGTGTAACTCCGTGAGGGGCCACGAAGCTCGAGAGGAGAAAGACGCTCGAGGAGTGTAAACAATAACACGGTATGTCTCCTGCACGATACGCGACCCGTGTTGTTGACATATATCAAGAATTCACTGTATTCGGGATTGAATTGAACAATTCAATGGAAAATTTCGAATGGACGCACCTTTCTAATTCGAATAATTGTAAAATAAGAACGCCTGGCTACCAGTGGCGGTGAGTTCGTTGTTAATCGATCCTGGATGTTCAATCACACCATCAAAGTACACTTACTCGCGCCATAACCGATTCGACAAAATCGCTTTTCCCTTGGCCGTCCCACAGACACAGTGCACCACGCTCGGAGGCATAAATCGTGAGGGTAACGAGACCCCGTGTACGCTTTGCGCAAATTTATAGCAAAGCCGTTGGCGCGGGAGCAATTAAATATCTCGAACATCGTTCGAGTACACGCGAGATCTCGGTAAAGAGCGATCGGATCGTTTCTTCGCCGGGATCGTTCGGGGATCGAAAATTCCGGTAGCTCGTTGTCGTTGTCGATCGTCCGTGGATCGTCTTTGGATCGCGGGAGCACGCGTGACGGGTCCGGGCGGAATCGCGTGCGACGATCGTCTCTCTCGGGATCGAGAGAAGCTGTGACCGTGTCCCTAACAGTATGCTAATCGGGTCAATTAAGATAAGGAATTATACGGTCTCCCGGCAAACGCGAATCAAACGCGGATACGGGGCCGCGTTACCAATAATCTAGACGCTTCTTAATGATCCCCGCGGAAACATTATCATTCCTCGCGGCGAACGGGGTTCCAAGGGAGGAGAAAAAGCCGCAGAAAAGTGGCGGAACACGGCGGAGGATCGAGACAGAAAAGAAAACGATCGTGAATCGTCTGTAAGTTACACTGTGCGTGCGTTTATGTGCGTGTTTCGCTTGCGCTCGTACCGTACGGTTTCGTGTCTCTGTGTGCGAGTGTCGCAAGTTCCTTCTCTCGCCGATAGTAATCTACGAGGCGGATTATGGTAGTCCAACGATGGCAACCTTGAGGAGACTTATTGGTGGGACCGGGGCCGGCGGACGTCCATGATTCGTCGTCGCCGTCGGATACGTCGGCTTCGTCGAGTCACCGATCAGAGAGGACGAGCGGAAGAGAAAAAGACGAACAGCCGGAGGAGAGAAAACAAAAGCAACAAGATGCTATGTTTGTAATAAACCTATTGGAAAAATGCGGCTCGTTCAATTTCTTCATTCAAGTGAAAGTACTCGCTTGTACCAATAGTGTATTTTGCAATGCGCACGTTTCACCCTCCGTGGGCAGTACGGGTCGTTTCGGAGCGGAATTCCACTCTCGAATTTATTTCCAGCGGTTATGCATTAAAATAGGCAATTCAATAAAAATTCCAGAATTTTTGTAGATTTTTAGGAAACTTGGAACCAGTAAAAAAATTCGTTGTGGACGGAAACTCCCCGGTGTAGGGCAACAATAGAGCAAAGCGGAGCGGAACAGAGCGGAATTTCATTATTGGATTTCCTTCCAGCAGTTATATATTAAAATAGACACTTCAATAAGAATTCTAGAATTTTTGCAGATTTTTGTGAAACTTAGAATCAGTAAGAAAATTAGATTTGGACGTAAACATCCCAGTATAAGTCAAACAATGGAGCAAAGCGGAGCGGAACCGAGCGGAATTTCTCTGTTGGATTTCTTTCCAACGGTTATATATTAAAATAGGCAATTCAATAAAAATTCCAGAATTTTTGTAGATTTTTGGGAAACTTGGAACCAGTAAAAACATTAGTTCTCGACGTAAACTCCCCGGTGTAGGGCAAGAATAGAGCAAAGCGGAGCGGAACGGAGCGGAATTTCACTCTTGGATTTCTTTCCAGCCGTTATATATTAAAATAGACACTTCTATGAGAATTCTAGAATTTTTGCAGATTTTTGGGAAACTTGGAACCAGTAAAAACATTAGTTCTCGACGTAAACTCCTTGGTGTAGGGCAAGAATAGAGCAAAGCGGAGCGGAACGGAGCGGAATTTCACTCTTGGATTTCTTTCCAGCCGTTATATATTAAAATAGACACTTCTATGAGAATTCTAGAATTTTTGCAGATTTTTGGGAAACTTGGAACCAGTAAAAACATTCGTTCTCGACGTAAACTCCTTGGTGTAGGGCAAGAATAGAGCAAAGCGGAGCGGAACGGAGCGGAATTTCACTCTTGGATTTCTTTCCAGCGGTTGTATATTAAAATAGACACTTCAATAAGAATTCCAGAATTTTTGTAGATTTTTGGGAAACTTGGAACCAGTACAAAAATTCGTTGTGGACGTAAACTCCCCGGTGTAGGGCGAGAATAGAGCAAAGAGGAGCGGAACGGAGCGGAATTTCACTCTTGGATTTCTTTCCAGCGGTTATGTATTAAAATAGGCACTTCAATAAGAATTCCAGAATTTTTGTAGATTTTTGGGAATCTTGGAACCAGTAAAAAATTAGTTCTCGACGTAAACTCGCCGGTGTAGGGCAAGAATAGAGCAAAGAGGAGCTGAATGGAGCGGAATTTTACTCTTGGATTTCTTTCCAGCATATATATATTAAAATAGACACTTCAATGAGAATTCTAGAATTTTTGCAGATTTTTGTTATACTTGGAACTGTAAAAAAATTAGTTGTGAACGTAAACACCCCAGTGTAGGGCAAACAATAGAGCAAAGAGGAGCGGAACGGAGCGGAATTTCACTCTTGGATTTCTTTTCAGCGGTTATATATTAAAATAGGGACTTCAATAAGAATTCCAGAATTTTTGTAGATTTTTGTGATACTTGAAACAGTAAAAAAATTGGATTTGGACGTAAACATCCTAGTATAAGGCAAACAATGGAGCAAAGCGGAGAGGAACGGAACGGAATTTCACTGTTGGATTTCTTTCCAGCGGTTATATATTAAAATAGACACTTCAATAAGAATTCCAGAATTTTTTCAGATTTTTGGGTAACTTGGAACAATAAAAAAATTAGTTCTTGACGTAAACTCCCCGGTGTAGGGCAATAGTAGAGCAAAGCGGAGCGGAACGGAGCGGAATTTCACTCTTGGATTTCTTTCCAGCGGTTGTATATTAAAATAGACACTTCAATGAGAATTCTAGAATTTTTGCAGATTTTTGTGATACTTGGAACTGTAAAAAAATTAGTTGTGAACGTAAAGACCCTAGTGTAGGGAAGCAATAGAGCAAAGAGGAGCGGAACGGAGCGGAATTTCACTCTTGGATTTCTTTCCAGCAATTATATATTAATATAGACACTTCAATAAGAATTCCAGAATTTTTGTAGATTTTTGGGAAACTTGGACCAGTAATAAAATTAGTCGCGGACGTAAACACCCCAGTATAGAAAAAACAATAGAGCAAAGCGGAACGGAGCGTTTCACAGTGATTTCAAAATATGAACAAGGCGGGTACGGTTTGATTCGTTGGCGGGTACGCGGTGCTCCGGTCCTCTTTCTCCGAAGGCGGCAGAGACCCGTCTCTCGGTTCTCAGTCGAGTCGCGAGCGGTCCCGGAGAGACTTTCACCGCGGCGCTCGGTTGTTCATTCATAAATTGATTATTAAAGGCTCGTCGGGCCCGTTCCACAGCGGAACATACGTAGCAGCGCGTTACACGGTGGCACGAGCTGCACGCGCGAGCAAACGAGTGAAACGAGCGAGTAAGAGAACGATCCTTTTTCCCGCTCGCTCGCAGCGCCGACGTGAAATGATCGTGGCGAGCGCGCGAGCCAGTCTTAGGCAATAGTTGCTCGAAATGACGGACAAATTCGATTCGTATTCCAGCCGCAAATAACACCAATTAGTTCATTTGTCACTGGCACTGAATAACGAATAAATCGATAGAAAAACCGTTCGTAGACGCTGGAACAGAGAAATGAAAGTCGGTGCGGTTGATCGTGTCGTACTTGAGTAACAATTTCTGATTGATCTAAGTGACGGTAAAATTGTTTCGAGGTGCGATCATTTTTAGTGGCGCCTCGGCGTTGGCATTCAGGAGCGAACCGTTGAAATTGCTGAACAAAAGGATGATTTGTATAGCGATTAATCAAATCATTCGAGCCACTTGAGCACAAATTGACGTGCTCGTATTAAAACAATCCCCTTTTACACCAAAAATCTATCTACCTTGAATAGAGTTTCTTTCGAACAGTTTTTTAAATAGAAATTATGAAATATATCACCAAAAAGTTTCCTACAGGAAATTTGTTCATCGATAGTGAAGAATGCTATTCCAACAATATTAAATAATTATTTACGATATTTGAATCGACGCCCTTTTATCCTACTATTTTATTCGAAGCTTGTTCATATGTTTCTTCTGAGAAATCATTTTTAGTGAACGTTCCGGGGTAATTTGTTTCCATTGAGCTTTTGTTGTCCATTTCTCAGATGTCTGTTGCATGAGAAGGGTCTGTAAAGAAGTTCCTAAGGCAACGCAGTTATTCAAGTATAATTATATTCGAATGGCGCTCAACATTGCGGGGGAATCGTGTGTTCCTACGTTGGTTTATTAAACGGCTCCTCCGCTATTAATTTGTCACCGGTAAAGCGTGCTTATCCGCGCTTTTTCATCGGATTTGCAACAAGATCGCGTTCCGCTCGCGTGTAGACCACTTTTTCCGCGTAATCCGCTCGTCGCGTCGCCGCCGTTCTTATTAACGCTAAAGCCGTCCCTGATGGTAAATCGTGACACGCCGCCATGGCATTTATCCACGATTTAAACCGTCTTTCACGCAGTTTCGGTTTTAATTAGGGAAAAATTCTGTTCACCGAGGTCTTCCCAAGGTTTCGCTCGCGTTATGCACTATTTAACGTCCGGTAATTAGTCTGTAGACTTTATGAATTTATTGTGTACCAGGTTCCCGAAGATTACGCGTATCGGCTTAATAGTTATGCTCATTCTAAAGGGTTTTCCATTTTGATTAGATCTTAATGAATCCCTCGAGAGAAAAGTGATTTTTTTGTTTCTCAGTAAAGACTTTGTTCAGAGAATGTTTATGGACGTAAAAGAGCTTATTTCGGAGAGTACTCCGCAATTGTTTTGTTTAAATATTTTTAACAATTGCGAAGTTATGGCTGATTTCCCCGGAGGTCAAAAGTGTAACTTTAATAAAAAATGTAATTTAGGCGAACGTTGTGGTGAAATTACAATTTTTAACAACAAACTCGTTTGTGTATGGTCATTAAAAAATATACAACCAAGAGAATTTTTTATTTCAGATGAATCAGTGCTCAATAGCAATGGTGACCACCTTTATTACTAATTCTGCAGAAAATCAGTCATAACTTTATAATCGACAAATATTTTTAGACAAAAAAATTATGAGATACTCTCTAAAATATGTTGTTTTTGGTACGGAAATATTGTTATAACAACGTCGAGCAGTCCTCGAGCAACGTCCTCCCGAAAATCATTTTTCTCGACTCTCGTTTGGATCCCAGGATTCCAGATTCTCCAAATCACGGAACAAAAATTGTATGGTTGCGTGAAAATTTGCAATCCAGTGATAATTGAGCACAAACATTGCTATATAATAGTACATAGTTTGTACCACATTGCGTAAGGACGAGGTGCGATTAGAGGTTGTCTCTCATATCCGACATGGAAGTCGGGACTAGAGGTGAGACTGAAACTATAGACGAAGTATGCGAGGAATGTGGACAGAATAAACAACTGTTGCATGCTAAATGATAGGTTGCAATATGCGTTAACAAGACAGCGGCCTTTGCGAAAGTTAGCACCGATGATCGTGCAGAGTTTGGAGGCTGGACAAACTGTGGAAAACTGGTAGCTTGGGAAACGGTGAACCGAGCACCAGAAACCATAACTTTCGATAAAAATCTCGAATTCGTTGCAACCGCTTCTGTCGATTGGCGGTGTCAAAAATTACAAACAGTGTCCCCCAGTCAAAGTTCCAAATTAAATTGCACCGAAACTGTATCGTCACAATACAAATTTTAACTTCAACTGTGTCTATTTTAATTAGTGCATCAAACTGCAAATTGAGTTGTTCTGATAAATGTTCGGAGTCTTGTTGCAGCTAGTTGTGTTACACAGTGAGTCTAATTGCGCCGATAGCGAGATAAACTCCCAATCAAGATCGTAAGCAGCTACTGAAACCCACAGCATAAAATGTCCAACAAAAATGCCCGAGTCCCCTAATTGGTCAAGTGCCGAGCAAGTTATGGCGCATAGAAACCTTGCTCCACAATACCAGAACCGAAGGGGTTAACGAAAGAACCTGGGACTAGGCTAATTTATTTCTGAATCCCAGAGCGACCTCTCCGAATCTGTAGAACAGTCTCCAGGAATCCTCGCGCGGATTTATTAACATATTCAGTTTTATGGTTGCCACGATTCCGTGAAGAGCGCTTCTGGAAACGCTGCCGCGGTGTCTTAATTAAACGGGGTACCGGCTATTAGATCGGTTCATTATGGAACCGGGACGAGTATCTACGCATGATCAGTCCCGATTTGTGGGTTTTAGTCTGTTTTTCGGGAAGAGATGCCTGGCAGTGGAACGCTGCTCGCTATAACCGTCGTCTAATCGGACGCTTCTGTGTAACCGAGTGCTATGGAAACTAGCATGTTCACAGGTGAGCTTCGGCTGACACAGAAACAACGTGTCTCTTTACGAGCGATAAAAATGCACGCTCTTCAAAGTCCGCATAATGTCATACCTTCACTTCAAAATGGCTTCGGGGCGAGTTACGCGGAGTATGACTGCCATACTTGACTAAACAAGGCCATGGACTCGGGGCTTTTTGCGATCTTCTCAGACCTCCAATTTTCAAAACCAGAAAAACAATTTTTAAAACCACACTTCTCTCCCATAAACGGACAGCTTTCAATGTAAATTTCTGGGATCTTCGTGGACACCGATTTTCAATTTCCAAAACCATTTAAATCTTTGGTTTCAAAGTTTCTATAATTCGAGGTCTCAGTGAAATAATTGACTTTACCTTTTGATTTCGTTTTTTCTAATTTGTTATCTGAGGCTGTTTATAAAGAACTGTGTACTGATTTTGTAGTACGTGGAAGTTTTGTTAGGAGGATGTCTCATCAAGGTTTATAAACAACGCGCGTTCTTCGTTGATCTAATTTACAGCCTGTAAATGGCAGTCTGCATAAGTATTCGGATTATCCGGTGATTCGTTTAACCAGCCCGAGCTCGGTCACCCGAGGACCGGTTAATCGAGAGTCTACAGTGTTGCACTCTATATTTTACTCTTCTTTGGCGAAGCTAATAACAGTATCGAGTTATACTTTGTGTTTTTATATTCGAAGCAGCCTCGCTTTCTACTTCCATGCCCGTTGCAAAACACTGCGGAGCGGACAACTTGTGATTAGCTATTCAATATGGGTGAATAGGACAATGCTCGAGTCGGTTTCAATTCTTCTTTGGTTCCACTGACTCCCCCCTAAACCTAAACTAAAAGACAAAATAACACAAACTGATCGGGACTCTTTTCAATTCTCTATTTATTGCAAGATATTCCGTAGCGGGCAACTTGTACAATTATTATTAGCTTCAGTAAAAAAGAACAATTCTTTCAATTAGAACAATTTCTTTCAAGTTCTTTTCTATCTAAATTCCTCCTAGAAAAAGGGGACATAAAATTAGACATTTTCTTACTATAATTGAGTCTATTTCTATGACAAGAAGTTGCAGAGAAGGTAATTTATAATTTGGATTGTTAAGGTCATTGCAGGTCTCTGGCTTAGTGTTAATTATACCTCTTCTAAGGTCAGTCCAAATCCTCAAAGAACAGGATCACATACACTGACCATGACACCTTCCAATTTCCATATATTCTGTGCAATATTCTCAAACAAACACAATTAGGATTATCAAATATACAGATCACAGGACAGCACTAATGTCGATACCTGCACCTTTCCCTCTCTCTCTCTCTCTCTCAAACTCCAAGAAACCAGAGCCAAACACCCTCACCACAGCCCTTCCCAATTCCTCCACAAACCACCCCAAATCATCCAATCTACAACCAGCAAATTAAATATAGGTCACAAGACAAATCTCCATCAACTTCTACACTGTGGAGCTCTTCCTCCAACTCCCCAAAAAAATCCCTGAAAACCAAACTCACCACACCAAAAAAGAAAAAGAAGATCCACCATCAATCCCACTCCGCAGCCCAACAACTCATCCGAATCCGACTTCCTCTCAGATTTATAACGATCCCGCGCAAATACACCGGGTCTTCTCTCGTCTCTCGACTGCTCTCCTCTCGCGCGCATCCCCGCAGAAGATCCACGGGCACGCGAGAGAACGGAACGAGCCGTTGAGGCAGCAGAAAAAGAAGGAGCGCCATTCAGTAAAAAGAGAGACGAAAACCGATACAAGACGAGGTACAAAAATAAAGGAAAAAGAAGAAAAACCACGAGAGAGAGAGAGAGAGAGAGACCCAAGCGGGGGAGGAGGGACAAGACCAACACGACTCGACTGAAAGGAGCGAAAAAGCAAGACAGAGAGAGAGAGAGAGAGAAATCGCGACAGGATATCGGTGGAAGGAAGCGAGCTCTCTCGTGCGAGAGGAAAGGCGGGGAAAAAAGGACGCACACGCGCTCCCGCGGATACACACGTGTCCTGGATCACGGATGCAAATATGGCATAGTATCCTGCGTGGCTCGCGCCTGGATATATACCCACCTAGACTGTTAATACGGGTAGGTAAGTGAAGCGAGGTGGGTTGGAGAGCCGCACCCTGTTCCTCGAGCATCCACCGCCTCTATCCTTGTACGCGTGCATAATCTAAATATATATAAATCCACACGGACGGACCTAGGTCGATGTGTCGGCGGAATACGCACACCGGCACACGCTGAGCGCATAAAAGCGTCCCAGCATGGAGCACACAGCCACCGTAGGGACAGTGCAACGGGTTGCGGCACATTTACCTGCGCATTCACTCGCACAACTCTCCCGCTCGGTTGTGTGTGTGTTCGCGCGCGTACGAGCGCGCACCGACACAGGTAACAGCACCACGAGGACCGAGACGCGAGGTGAACGCCCCCCACAATATCTCAAATCTGCGCTCGAGTGTGCCGCTTGTCTCGTAAGTGTGCCCCGAGCGCGCGCGCGCACACGCACACACATACAGGGAAACCCAGGTGCGTCCACACGCGAGCAACGCCGGCAGCAAGGTAGAATCTGTCCTCTGTGAATGTGCGTGTGCGTGTCTCGGCTTGTCTTGTCTTGTCTTGTCTTGGAGGCGGGCAACGCGCACACGTCCGTCCGCGAGGCTGTGTTACCCGAAGCCACTCGCTGCTGCTGCTGCAGCCCGGCCCGAGCAGCTGTGTGCGTGCGTGCGCGCTCGCGCGCCCCCGTGTTGCATACTCTCCGGCTCCGACGGTGTCTTATAGGTGGTAGAACGGGCCTGTCCAGTTTTCCCATGGGAACAATACCCCACGGGATATATAATAACAATGGTCACGGGCGTGGGAGACGCCTCGATCTTTATTTACACGGACGGTTTTCCTTTTTCTTTTAGTCGAGACTCTTTTTTCGGTATTTTTCCCCTCCCCTCCTAACTGCTGCGCTTTCTGTGGAGGTGAAGTTTGACAATGCCGATTTCTGGTCACTCTTGACGGGTCACCGTGGTTTTTGGCTGGCAGTGGTTCGTCGAAGCGTCGCTGGGTGTGTTAGTATTGAAGCTTATTGTTTGTATAGTTTGTAGTTTATTCTGAAGGAGGAGGTTCTGATTGAATCTTTAGGGACGTGAACAGTTCGGGAGAACCTTGATTTTCAATTATTTCGTTTTTATGATGGACTGCGGATCTTTGCGCAAAATGTTCTGTATCTACTGTGTGGTGTAGGTGACATTTAAAAATGTTTTTCTGTCTAATTATAAAAATAAAGTTATATAAATGGTAATCTGTCTAATGATAAGAATTGGTTGCAGTCATATGTCATAAATGATGTTCTGCTAATTCATTCAAATATTACGTACCCGTAGAAATTGATTCGTCCATACGGGCTCAGCGAAACAGGACTTGTTCTTCATTTTTATTCTACGAATCAGCTAAAAAAAAAACTCGTACATCGGTTTCACGGTTTCATTGTGACGGGAACGCTTCGATCTTTGAATCTACGGTAGATTCGGTCGTCAAAAAAATTGTTCAACGATTTCGAAAAACGATCCTCAAGAAACTCTGTAACTGAAGTCGTTAACATGACGCCTGTACGTCTACAACTTTGAACGAGTACACGTACACGACCGATACAAATCTACAGAACATGTTTCTTGAATTTCTCTTGAATTCCGAATAGAGTCACAGGCAAAAATGTTGTAAAAGATGATCTTTAACAACCTCTCGCGCGATCTCGCAACAACCAAAGCCATTAACATGAAACACGCGCATAAACAGCTCCGCGATCGTTGGAATGTGTACAATTGTCGGGCAAAACGGATTCCGAAATTTTTGTCGAAGCTCGTACAGATTTGAACGAGGTTGTCCGAAAGAGTCGTCAAAAACGAGCTTCAACGAGCGACTTCTCGGGCCAACTCGGTCCATCCGGTCCAATTTCGAGCAAGTTATTCCGTTTTAAAGGGTGTCCGAATATTAATAAGAGTCAGCGTAGCTCGTGTCCTCTTATTTCTCCCTCTCTCTTTCTCTTTTTATCATCCTCTCGCACGCACTTCGAACTCGCTCGGAGAGATCCTCAACCCTCGCGATTCGCGCCGAAATTACGACTCTTCGGGGCCCGTCGCTTCCCCGGATTCCTTCGTTTGGTCCCCCTCCCCCCTGCGGGCCCCGTTCACGCCCCCCTCCCCCGGTTCCTTTTTTTCCGACGATTCAGTCGTAAACGGTGATATTCCGATGGCCGGAACGGAGTCGGGCCCAGGGGCCCGGCCCCGGGCCCCGGTCCCGGGCACGGACCAACGTACACTTATTTACGATTCCCTCGATTCGATGGATAAACCAGTCGATGTAAATTGCCCGGAGAAATTTAATCGGCTGCCAATGTAAATCCATCGGGGTACGATCCGGGCCCCGCTAAAGGTTTTATCCGGGCATCGACGCGAAACCACGCGAAACGCTCGCGAATTTCGTGAACCCGACCCGAGTCCTCGTCGGGCCTCTTGCTTTTTCCTATCCCTGGAAATTCGCTGGGGAATTAGCGTGACCATTGGACAGCCGAGCTTTGTGCAAAATAGAAATTTCCTACCTCCTTCTGCAACGAACTCCAGTGAAACGGAAATTTATTTTCCTCCTTAAGACGTTTAATTGGTAGAAAATGGTGCAACGGTATTCTAAAATTTTTCTAATATTTTTGCTGTCTCGACTTACGAGCGAGGAGGCCGAGGAGTGTAAACATAACACAATGTCATAACATATGTCTCCTGCACGATACACGACGCTGGCAAGAACCGTACTGTTGACATGTACCGAGAAGTCACCGTATTTGCGAACACATTCCCAAAATCGTATCATTCTGAATCAGCTATGAACTCTCGCTATTAATCTCGTCTAGTCTATCAATCTCGTTCAATGGACCAATTTGTCTTAAACCGTGAAATGACAAGTCAATCGCAGAACAAAAATTTCAACGCAAAGGCACGAAGACGAAGAGAAAAGTGACGTGCTTAACGCTTAACATTCTTGAAGCCTAGGGATCGTGACAGCCATTTTCTGAATGTCTTCATGAACGAATGTAGTTGGTTCGCAAAGCGAAGTACACTTTGTTCGCGGTTCGAGACACTGTGAAACAGAAACCAGAAACGAAGCGGCGACAACAGCGTGTTTTCAGCCGCGATGAGTGAACAGTTAGCTTAACGACGGCGAGCCCGCCATATAAAGCGGGGAGACAAAGAAAAAGATCGGCTCACCTAATCCTGCATGTTCGCGGCACGGTAACGCGAGCGTAAACGCTGCGTATTAGCCGCGGCCGTGACGTAACACTGATTGCAGCCCCGGAGACGAGTATCGTTTAAAGCAATTAAACCCGCGCCACTTTGCACAAATGATTTTCTGAGAACTCGGTCGCCGGCACTCCAGGCTTCTTCTTTTGCGCGTGACAAATTTTGTCTTTCTTTTCCTCTCTTTTTCTTTTGTCTCGTTTTTATCCGTCCCCCTTGTTGTTCTTATTTATTCACGGCTTCGGATCTCCGAACGATTTCGAAAACGTGTTCCCTCCGAGGGAAGGGAACAAAGGGTGTCTCGCGGGGGGGAAGGAGTTTCGATCGTACCTTCTTCAGAGAGGCTATATCTGGAAAGGGTATAGGGCATACGTTCCGGAGACACGTCGACTATAAAGTTGGGACATCGTACGAGCCAGTATGATCGCGATTATGAGCCAGTCTTGCGGTTACCTGATATAACCGCCGCCGCCGCCGCCGCGTCGCGTATTCATAGAACAGCCTCCGATCTATCGTGAATGGGTCGCCGAGCCGCGCCGGTCTGGAAAGTTTCGATCAAATCGAACGTAACCGGCCGATCAAGGTCACGGTCGGACGTATGTACCTACGGTTTTTCGACCGATCGATATGCCCATTGACACCCGAAGTGAAAAAGACGGAGCGTGGCGCGCCCAGTTCATTCAGACGGTTCTAGGACCGAGGAGGAATGAGTAGACGAAACACAGACCGGACTCGATGAAATTATTGTGGGAGGCAGTGAAAGGTTCGGTCTAACTATACCAGTCGGTGGAATTATGGTCGCGTCGGCGGTTCGTCTGGGAGAAATCCTGGAACGCTCCAGGATTTGCCTCCTGTCGAGAATCGTGGCAACCTCGATGAACTGCATTTAAAAATGCGAACGCGACCGATCGACTCGATCAAATTAATACAGGTCGCAGCCAAAGCTTCGCGCTGCACGATCCGATCGGTGGAATTAGGATCGCGTTGTTAGCACGTCCGAGAAAAATTCGTAAAGAAAATGTGATCGCCGTCGAAGATAGTGTCTGATGCGTTACGAGGAAAGTGCGACGCGAAGTATAACCTTGACCAACCTCTACGAAATTCGCGTGAACGGTGGTCCATGCTAAGAGGTCCAATCGGTGTAATTAAGATCGCACTGGCGGTACGTCCGTAAAAAATTCAGTCCCGATGCGTGTAAACACACAAACGTCGATTAGCCCGGGACAACGTGCAAAGATCGGCGGCGGACGGGCCCGGATCTTAGGTGGCCGTCCTGCTCGGGCATTATCGTCATTAAGCGTCATCGGGCGGCACGGTTATTAAATTATATCATATCATTATTCAATATTACGGTGATCACGTCGACCGTCGAGACCGATTTCGCACGGTCTCCATCTCCGCCCCCTAAAAATCCCGTGAATTCTTTTTCTCTAGACACACACACGCACACTCTTTCTCTCTCTCCGAAGGGGGAGAATAAAATCTAGAGAAAAAGGTAGAAAAGAGAAGCGAATCAACGCGAGCAGAGAGAAGAGGAAGAAGAAAAAGGAGAGAAAAAAAGGAGAAGAGAGGAGACGGTCGTGAGGGGCCCGGTGAGGAAGGTGGCTTTAACGCCGAATTCTCCTCTTCCGAAGGACGAACGCGAACGAATCCACGTTCCTCGAGTACTTTCGTGGTGGGTGGTGCCTTGTACCACGGCCAGAGTTGTTCCTCGAGTGGACCCGATGTACCGTTGGGATCGGCCGCTGAAGAATTTCCCGCTCGGCAGCCGTGAAAAATAAATATGGCGTCCCCGGCGAGAGACACCTCCTCTGCCCAGGTGCGCTCTTATCGGCGACGAGGTCGGCGATTTAATAGATTCCGTCGCGGATCCGGGGAAACCGCCGCGCCGATGGAAATAAAACCCGTCCCCTCGATGATCCCCCGGCTTAATTCGCCGGTTATCGGCCGGCGGATCGTCCCCGAGAGCGGCCGCGGGCTAGCAACCGATAAGACGGCCTGCCGCTGATCGCTCAATCCGACCAAAGATCCCTGTACACCTTGGAGCATGTCCTGATATTTCCATAAGTTTCTACAGGGTGGTTCGCTAGGTACAGCAATCTCTGTTGCGAAAAGTTCGTGTATGCTACGCTTTGATCCATTGATGTCAGCCTAGCGGCGAGGTAATAATAGTTCATTGATAGAACTCGGTTGTTCGTAACGATCTTGCCTTATGAAAGTTTCAGCAGCATGACAATTTCCCGAGTAAAATGATACCGAACATGGTACAGTTTGGATCATCTTTGCGACTGTAATCCACGATACTGTAGAACCCCTGTTATCCGAACTGGTCAAAAGGTCCTGGGCCTCTAACACTAGATAACAAAGATAACTGATGTTAATAAAAATGGCCTGGTTAAATATGAAACTGCGAAGGCGTTGGAAGAATTGAGAAATTCATTTAAATTCTTTGGTTCACAATCGGCTTGTTCTGTTGTCCTAAAAATCCGCAGTCTAAATAAGTTTCTGGTGCAACCTGCACCAGACCGAAGATTAAGAACAAACGGACGAAAAGATTTCCTAAAAAGAATTCTTAAATTTTCTCGTCTACACCAAACCAGTATTCCGACGCGGTATTCCGATTTCCACATCGATCCAAATTGTTCCCGACGTCGAACTGCATGTAGTGCCGCATGCATCGTGAAGTTTAGAAGCCGATGCACGAGCGCGTTTCAACGTGCGCGGGAGGCTTGACAGCTCGAATAACGAGGAAAACAGCACGAGCAAAGGTGTCCTGTCGCCGAATCGAGCGATTCGGTGGGTTTGATCCGGCAGGGGCACCCGCGAGGGGTGGATCCAGGGATCGTGTCACAGCCAACACACCTTGACCTGCCTCTAGCCCACGAGTCCAAATAGAACCGATCAGCGACCACGCGTGGACGGATCAGTCGTCATTGCTATTTTTAAGCGCTACCTTTCTATTCCGCCGCGACCAACCGGCGAGCGTACCCTTCGTAGGACTCTCGCGGCCTTCGGTTTGGGCCGTGGGCTTCGCGAGGCTTGCTCTGTACTCTGCATCGCAATTTTCCAGCGTTTTTTCACCCGCGAGGGAGCTCCTAATTCCAAGGTTCCGATCACGGTGGATTCTGACTTCGACGACGAGCTCTTTAATGGGCCCCCCTGGTCGCATTCTTCTTTTCCAGCTTTGTACTCGGACCTACGTTTTGGGGAATATAAAGTTCACGGTTAATTACAAGTCTACACCGTATTTTGGATTTCATTAGGTGGGGCTTCGGGAATTTTCTAAGCGAAGGGAGTGCCAGGTAGCGTGACGAATTTTCTGGCGTTTGTTGATACGCTCCTTGAGATGGTAAAACGTTCTTTTTCTTCAGTTGTTGGTGAATTTTTTAGGCTAGTACGGCGCAACCGGGAAACGATTTTAAGAATTGATTGACGAGAACCAGGGTTATTGGGTCTTACTGTTTCGATAAAATTTTCAGCTAGATAACGAAGAATATTAATATTTCCACGTTTCGTATTCTAGAAGCAACATCTGGAACCAGTAAACATTACAGAGAAAATCTCTGCTCTAAAACGACGAGTAGAAAAGAATGCAACGAATGAACCTCGCGACCTTTCATCATTCCTACCGTATGTACGTACAATCGTAGCCGATCCAAAAACCTTCAAAAAGATCGCGCGGGACTCGATTTCCGTAGAAAATCCTCTCCAATTACCGGCCGAAAATCGAGGATCGATTCCTCGCGTGGAGGTGCGTGCAAACGATCGATGGACCGCCGGGAAACGGCGGATCGCGGTTGTCAATTAGCCGTTTTCGAGGAGGCGAAGAAAGATCCGTCTTGCCGTCGGTTCTCCCGGTTGTTTTGAGGATTTCTCTCGGTTTCGCTTAGCGTGACGCCGCAACATACATCTTTTGCTCGTTCCTTTTTTCTCTCTTTCTCTCTGTCTCTCTGTCTCTCTGTCTCTCTCTCTCTTCTCTCGCTTTCTATTTTCCTCTCTTTCTCCCGGTATACTCTATCCCCCTCCCCTCGTTCTCTCCTCTCCGTGTGTCTACCTCGGTGTGCGCGTCCCTCCCCCTCGCCTCCCCTTCCCTCCCCTCTCCCGGTTCTCCACGTCGTTGGATGCTGTTCCTCTCTGAAAGTCCCTTCGGAGAGGTAGGGCACGCGAATGTGGGAGGGAGAGTTTCCGGTCGCCCACGCGCCTCCGCAACAACCACTTCGCCGAGAAGTATCAGGGACAAAACATGGGCCGGCGGATGTCTCTTCTCTTCTGCGCAAATGAAGAAGTCGCCTCGCGTTCGGCAAATATAACGAAAGCTCCCTGGCCGCCGCGCCGCGCCGCGACGCGGCCGTTTCCACGAGGACGCTTCCGCGATTCGAACGGCCGACTCCTGTTCCCTTGGTACGCTCGCGATCCGCGGCTACCTGTTGATGGAAATGGCCGTTTTTGAACGGGGAGTCGGCGCGAGATGGCCCGCGAAAACCTCGGCGAAACCGTTTCGTTTCGGCCGAGAGTGGTTCTTGTTTATTAGACAAATTTCTTTCTGTTGGAATTTATTTTATAGATGAAACAAAATGAATCTTTATTTTCTTTAGAAGGAGGGATCGTTTATATGATCGTTTGAAGGATCGCTTGAGATATACATTGTATATTGTCCCAGGCATGGGACCCTCGATCCTCTGATGTTTATATTGAACCGTTCCTCCTCTGTTTCGTTTTCTTGATTCATTCGCGACGTTCCTCTCAAAAGGTAAAGACGCATCTCACGACGTGCTTATTAGAGAACATTTGAAATATAATTTCGATTCTGTGTTTTATAAGAGAGTGATCTTTTATTATATATACACCCATTCCCAATACTTTCCATTTAAATTGCGGATAAATCCCGCAGTATTTAATTCCGAAGTTCCAGCTTCGTTCTCTTCGCTTTCGTTTTCAATTGCGAGACTGATCGACGTTGCAAGCTGAACTTGACTGGTAGGTGGGGCAATTAACACTAGAACGACGGGAGCAGTCGAACTGACTGCTTCCTAATTTTGTCTTTTACAATTACTGAAATTGTACACATGTTTTCATCGGAAATATTTTAACGAGCCTCTTCATTGGAGCATATATTACAATGAAAGTTGTATGAAGTCTGAATGGGCACAGTCTTGTCACTGTTACAAAGCAATATACGTCAGTCGCATTTATTGCTCCGTCGTTCTAGTGTTAAAGAACTTGTCGGAAAAGCAGAAAGGTCTTCCGATCGTCCTCCAATGTAACTGTCCGTTTCCAATCGCAATCGTGCCCAGGGATTACGACACAGCTAGAACAGCTAAAGCGGAGAAAGTGAATCTAGTATACTTTAAAATTGAACACTATAGGACTTAACAATTGGACTTAACAATACCGGAAGGTGGCCACTCGATAGGCCAGGAATAGGTAAGAGCGCGTAATTGTCCGTTTAAAGGATCATTATCGCGCGGAGGGATTGTTATGCAGCCGGACCACGATTTCAGTGATGCAACGGAGGAACGGTGCCGGCGATCGATTTGTTTACAAACGTAGCGGGTCCTGCGGGATTTTAATTACCGGACGTGGCACGTCACCGTCCACTCCATTTTCTCAACCGGCCCGAAAGCCTGAAATGAGCTTAATTGACAGGTGAATTTATCACCGACAGGATCGATGATCGAGGGAGACCCCGAGGAGCTCTCTCGCGCGGGGCCCCCTAGACGCGCCGCGCGCACACTTTCACCCGAAATTTATTCCGATCTTAACTAATGACGGCCAGGAACTCGTCCACGGGGCACCGTGGTAATCGATTTCGTATCGACAATCAACGAAAATGAGTATGAAACGTATCATTAATCGTGCAGGCACGTCAGGTCGCATGTGAACGTTCAGAGCCGCAGAAAAAACCGTTCGATCAACGACGATTCCGGACGCGGATCGCACCGGACGTCTTTTTTCCAACTCGTTTGACGCCCGAACGTAATAATTAGTAGGTTAACGTTGTATCGGGCACCGTGCAGAGGAACGAAATGCTAATTATCGGCCGGGGACCCGTTTACGACTCTCTTCGTGGAGAGAGAATGCTGTCAGATGGCTTACACCCTCGCAGCTGGTGACCCGAATCATCGGACACACCGAAAAATAATTTATCAAGCTTTATTCGAGCGCCGCGATCCTTAATTCGTTAGTTTATTTCTCGAGGTTATTCTCAAGGTCTGGACCGCTCGTCTTGAGGCCTATGAAAATTGTCAAAAAATGCTAGAACATAAAATTCGATGGAATTTAGTACAATTTTTAATCACTTTATAGAAGGCTGTTCCCACTAAAAATAGGATTTCATTTGGTTCCACTTTCTTCAAATTTGTTAATAAAAATTGAACAGCTCTAATTCATTGCCCTCAAGCAATTCAATTTAGTACAATATACGATAAGTGAACTGCGTACAGTGATATGTGTCGCCGAGGCCTCGATGATAAACGTCGCGGAATTATCCCCACTACCAGCTCGAAAGACCTCGGACGTCGAGGAGTGTAAACATAACACGGCTGGGGTATGTCGCCTACACGATACACGACAAGACCAGTGTTATTGACATATATCGAGAACTCACTGTATTCTATGCATTTATAATACGAGTAGATGCAACTTAAAACAGCAGAGAATTAAAAAATCTATGTGTACATAATATTAGACTCATTAAGACAGAAAGAAATTTTTATCTGGCTCCCGGGCGTTGTAATTGATCAACATTATTATTTTGTATAAAAATCTATGTGTACATAATATTAGACTCATTAATACAGAAAGAAATGTCTGTCTGGCTCCCGGGCGTTGTAATTGATGAACATTATTATTTTGTATAAAAATCTGCAGTCTAATAATAGCGAATGGGACGTAAAGACGAAGCGTTAGTGCTTCTATTATCATTGTCCGCCGCACTGCAACTTTCAATCGTGAATAAAGCCTCACGGTAGACCTCGTTTTGATCGTTGTAACTCTCAGTCACAATCTCTTTTGTGCCTGTAAACGTATAAATTACGTATCAGCGAGAAAGTAGCTGATTTTCTACTCTCATTAAAATCCGAACTATGTATATCACCGACTGCGTTATCGTTCTAAAACAGGTGAGCCTCCGGCTCGTTAGTATGCATACTCGAGGAGTTTCACTTCAACTTCGGCTACCGTTGTAACGTAACACTTGCCGGGGCAGTGTTCGGTGTTCGATCAATCGAAACGGAATGGATCGGGTTCACAGTTCTAGGTGACGAGGAAAGCTGGATCGTCGAACCTTCGCGGTACACGTACGTGCATCTGTCGGCTACACGAACGCGTTAATAAACATTCGACGTGTTTAAAACGTTCGGGGTTACTCACCGGAACGCGTAACGTCGCCAGAGAAGGTCCGACTCGTTTCCAGCCCGACATTTTTCCTCGGTGCACGGTAAAAGTTGAACGGAACTTTCTTCGCGCTCCTGACAGCTTTGAATTTGAACCTGCAACGATACGAACAAAAATTGTAGAGAAAACAGCGAAAAAATACAGTCTGGTCGTTTTCATAATGTACAATAGCTGCTCCGTAAAAGTGGCGTGAAAAGTTAGGTGAGAGAATCGAAAATCCGGGATATTCCGAATGCGGGATACATAGGGGTCGCAGGACCTCCGGTGGCGCAGGGGTCAAAGGACGATCGCCCCTTTCCGCCTAGAAATCAACAAATTGTTCTCCATCCTGGCTCGAGGCATAGTTCCCCCACTTGGTCAGGGTGTTGCGCCAGGTTTACCACTCGGCTCGCGCTATCTGGACACCTGAATCGAGAGGATTTTCACAACGCCGCGCTGCCTGACGCGAGAGAGCCCCGGCTAGGTTGTCGCGTGGGCGACCGGAAACCGTACCTTCCTACCGTCTTTGGTCGTCACTCGACGACTCGGCTATGGGAAGGGGTGCGCGGGGTGCAGGGAGGGGCACGCACGCGAGAGAAAGAGAGAGAGGAGAGGAGAGGAGTGGAGAGAAAAGGCAGACCGGCCGAGAACTGGCGCAGGCTCTCCTTCAACGTTCTCCAGCCAGTACCCGCGGCCGAGGGCGGATCTGTCCTCATCGTCGCTGTTACCAGTCCGACGTTGCACCGGGGACCAACTGGGACTCCCAGGTGCACGAACGTGATCCTCCGACCCGGAAAATCCTCCAGAAAAGCTACCCTGCCTCGGACAAGGGACGGTTGGCAGAAGAAACGGCGAGGATGGTCGTCGATGAGAGGTCCGGCTGAAATGGTCACCGTAGAAGGTTCTAGGTCTCACTGTTGTTTTATATACAGTGACTCCCACTAATATTCGGATGCTCTTAAAAATCGCATAACTTTGTCAATATTGGACTTTACTACTTGAATTTTTTTGAGGAGTTAGACCGATTAGATCGCTACATAACGTAAAAAAATGTTTGATTAAAATTGCAATTGGTCCAAATTGCACAGAAAGTACTAAAAGTCGTATTTTGCAACTTTTTTATGCGGGTTTATATTAAAAATTTAAAAAATACATTTTGTACATCTGTATCAATTATACATATTCTGAATATTTCATCTAAATCGGTCAATGTTGCAATGAACTACAATCGTTTAACGGTGAAAACTTAAGGGTGAAAGTCGCAGGATTTTGGCCATGTCAGGGAATTTCGCCGTTATGCGAACATTTTGAAACATCTGTAGCTCATTGTGCTACAAAATGTACCTTCTAAATTTTCAATATAAGACTACATAAAAAAGTTGCAAAGTACAACTTTTCGTAGTTTCACTTACGACCAACTGCAATTGTTGTAAACATTTTTTTTTCACTTTATGTAGCATCCAATTGTGCTAAGTTCTTGAAAAGAAAAATCCAAGTCGTATGGTCCAATATTAACGAAGATATGTGATTTTTAAAAGCGTCCGAATATTAGTGGGAGTCACTGTACATTCTCTGGACATCGAAAATCCTTTAAAATAGCTTCCTGTTTCTAGACAACGACGAGCTGTCCATGACAGACGAAGGATCAACGGAGTCCAGGAGTCTCTGTAAAAGAATTGGACGATTAACAAAATTGGCCAACGTAGAGAGTTCTTTAAAGATACTTCCCCGTTTCCAGAAAATCAACTGACGATTTGCCAAAAGAATTGAAACACAGTCGATGATGGAACAACTGAATGTTGACGAGGATCTTCAAGGGTCCATGGGCCACTGTAAAAGGATTGCGGCTGGGCGTCTAATCAATACATTCCCTGAACGTCGAAACTCCTTTAAAATAGCTTTCTGTTTCTGGACAACAACGAGCTATCCATGACAGACGAAGGATGAACAGAGTCCAGGAGTCTCTGTAAAAGAATTGGGCGATTAACAAAATTGGCCAACGTAGATAGTTCTTTAAAGATACTTCCCTGTTACCAGAAAATCAACTGACGATTTGCCAAAAGAATTGAAACACAGTCGATGATGGAACAACTGAATGTTGACGAGGATCTTCAAGGGTCCATGGGCCACTGTAAAAGGATTGCGGCTGGGCGTCTAATCAATACATTCCCTGAACGTCGAAAATCCTTTAAAATAGCTTCCTGTTTCTAGACAACGACGAGCTATCCATGACAGATGAACAATCAATGGAGTCCAGGAGTCTCTGTAAAAGAATTGAACGATTAGCACAATTGGCCAACGTAGATAGTTCTTTAAAGATACTTCCCCGTTTCCAGAAAATCAGCTGACGACCTGCCGAAAGAATTGAAACACAGTCGATGATGGACCAACTGAATCTTGACGAGGATCGTCAAGGGTTCATGGCCACTGTAAAGGGATTGCGGCTGGGCGTCTAGTACATTTCGGCCACCGTGGAAAATTTGGTAAAAAAGCTAGTTTCCAGAAAATGGTGATTAACAGACTGGTCGAAGACGATTGCGCCACCGAGAGTCTAACGGTGATGGACCAATGGAGGCTCGTCGCTGATGAGTCCACGGTCTAGGGTCACTGTAAAAGGACCGAGGTTTCACGGCTGTCCGACGATTGGCTGTCGCGTGAAAGTTGGCTTCGACCGGAGCCGATGGTGTGGGTAAACGAGCAATTTGCAGCTGCGCCGAGTATCCGCTGCGATTTGGATACCTGCGAGCGATACTATGCCAGATAAGTTGCTCGGACTCGGACCGTGGACATGGGGATTTCATGACGTATGAATGAAGCCGCTGGTTTCATTAATGTGCTCGCCGATCCAACGTTTCGGCTAGAATGCAGCGAAAGAGAATGAGTTTTTGGATCCTGTAAATAACCTTGCTTCTTCTAACACGTTACTAGACCGGGGATTTTTGTGCTAAATAAAAATTGTGCGCGTTGGTACCGAGATACAGGAGCTTCATAAACCTTTGTTTATTTTCTTGATCATTTCAACCAGTTGGAAATGTTGTAATCCGCTTCCGAATTTTTAATTTGGATTTGTGGATTACAAAACATCCGTAGCCCGTGCATTGGTGACTAGAAGCCAATTTTAGCGTGATTCTCGTTGACTGCGTTACATCAGGAAAGAATTTGTAAATTTCAAGAGCATCATTGTAAAAATTGAGTGTTGTCCGAATGATTTTTTGTTTCGTGCCAAAAGATAATTTTAGTAATATTTAATCGATTGATTGAATCGTTACGTTTTTAATGCCGTGGAAACGATCTGTTAAACGAAAATGGCGAGTCCGCTTGAGGGTAACACGTTCCAGTCCCGCGCGCCATATATGGGTCACGGCGATTTTAAAGAAAAAGTTAATAAGCCTCGCGTAATTGAGGACAACAAGTACTACAAGTAGAATTAACGCGATCACAGTGTCACGTACCATTTATGGGTCATGATAATTTTCAGTGAAAAGTTAATAAATTAAGCGTAATCGACGGGAACAGGTATCGCGGGTAACGTCGACCGGAATGCCTCCTTAAAACTGTGATTTTCGCAAGAGGATACCTGCGATACCCTCATAATGATAATAACTATCCACTGAACACCTGTGCGAGCCTCAAGCATTAATTCGGGCATCTTCTTTCGAAAAACAGATTAACATATAAAATAATATAACACCATCTTTAAGTGAATCCATAAAATCTCTAATATTCAATTAATCTCGGATATCATTAAAATTGACATCCCCTCGTGGACCTATTCAAGGATAAACATCATTTATCCCCTCCACACAGCCACCCTAAAACATTCTAAACATAGCCACAGAGTAAATATAAAAACCTTGGTCCGAATCCTAACAAATTTCAAAAATTGCTTAATCCTAAAAACAATTAATCTCAGAAATCTTTAAAATTGATATCCCCTCGTGGACCTCTTCAAGGATAAACATTATTTATCCCCTCCACACAGCCGCCCTAAAACATTCTAAACATAGCCACGGAATAAATGTAAACCTTGGTTCGAATCCTAACAAATTTCAAAAATTGCTTAATCCTAAAAATAATTAATCTCAGATATCATTAAAATTGATATCCCCTCGTGGACCTCTTCAAGGATAAACATTATTTATCCCCTCCACACAGCCGCCCTAAAACATTCTAAACATAGCCACGGAATAAATATAAACCTTGGTCCGAATCCTAACAAATTTCAAAAATTGCTTAATCCTAAAAATAATTAATCTCAGATATCATTAAAATTGATATCCCCTCGTGGACCTCTTCAAGGATAAACATTATTTATCCCCTCCACACAGCCACCCTAAAACATTCTAAACATAGCCACGGAATAAATATAAACCTTGGTCCGAATCCTAACAAATTTCAAAAACTGCTTAATCCTAAAAATATGTCCCATTTCGACAAATTGACTGAGAAAATGGACTTACTAATACACAATAACAGTGAAGAGAATCCTAGGATAACGTACTCAAGTTGTTCGAAAACCCCCATAGAACGAATTAGCTTTCCATGAACAATCAAAAAAGGGCAAGAGGGTAGCGGAACGTCGCCGCGAAGGGTGACTTCCGGTTGGTAGTTCCCGGAGGGTGGCTCCAAGGTCGAGAGCCGTGGAAACAGTTAAAAAGACGAGAGAGAGAGAAAGAGACGCTGATGGGAGGTGGAGCAAGATGAAGGGAGAGAAAGAGAGAGAGAGAGAGAGAGGGAAAGAGAGAAAAAGAAGCGAGAAAAGAGAAAAAAATGCTATCTAGGCTCTTCGGATGATAGAAAGGTGATGACCTCGATCCTACGCCTGCCGCGTATAAAACGGCGTTCCCGTCTTGCACCTCGTTCCGCCTGTTTCTGCTCGCCTGTTCTGACTGGCCTGCCCACGCCTGCCCTTCTGTCAATTATATTTACTATTTCATTCATACCGGCCGCCGCTTGGTCCACGAGCCGTGCCCATTCACGAGAACGGCCGCGCATGCCAGATCGCTCGCGCCCGATGGCGAGCCGATAGGGTAGCGCCTCCATATATGATTCGGATGCGAGTATGCCAGCATGGGAGTGCGCACCACCGGGGGAAAAAATGTAATTTGCCGTAATCTAGGATTATACCTGGTTGCGTAACACCGACGCCAGATGTATTGCTCGATCTCTGCCCATCTAACGGGTGTCCTAACCCGCGATCGATGATCCTTCGCCAAGTTCACCGTTTCCAGCGAAATTCATCTTTCCGGTACCAATACCTCCATCTTGACGAGCTTAACCAGTGAACTGTGATTGACGAAACTCTACCGCGGTGCAGTCAACGTTAAAGAATTGTTGAATTCTTATTGAATGAGAAAGTAATTCTTTCTCATTTAGCTTTACAAGGGCTTTGGCCGTTTTGTAATAGCCGCATTTGGCCTGCGTTCGACGTGTATATTCGTCACTGCTTTGTGAGCGATTTTTCGAATTAAACTCCACAGTGAACTGGTTAAGATTGCACGTCCAATTGAGTATCGTAACAACATTTCCAACGAACGCGTAGAATTTTTATCTACAGACGTGAAAATAGACGGTGTCCTTGAATCAATTTCGCAGCCGTACAACAGATTAAATTAATAAACCGAGCGGGGTGCACATTGCTGTTAATTAAATCCCGAGAGCGGATTGAAGAGATTATTTAGAACCGTGGTAGGATCGCCCTGTACTGTGTTGCGCAACACCGCAGGATCCTGAACCAGGATTAGGATTCAGAAAAGCGCTCGCGCCATTAATCAGTTTCACCGTTCGGCGCTAGGCGCGTGAGCGCACGGAATTCGAAGTTGCAAGCATTTGCAGAAGGATTTCATGGCTCGTTGCTTAACAGGCTCCGTTTCGGTTCTGCTATGTACCTCGAGAAACGTTTCTTTGCTTTCTCACCGATCCCTTTGCCGGCCTCCGGACCGTGAGAATCTTTTTTCGGCTTCCAAACTGGGTACCCTCACTAATCGGGCGCTAACACGGCTGATGCGCTGGGGAAACAAACGCCGGGATCTCACTAATTCGTGAAAGACAACGTGAAACGTTCGCTGGGCGTCGCCGTACCTCTCAGTTCAACAAGAAATCCGCGGATTTCGTATAAATTTCATTCGCATCCGCCATTGGAATTATTTGTATATTCAGAGAATTATTGGAGCATTAAAAATATTTGCATTTTCGCCGATCGTTCAACAAATCCTCTGATCGATCACGTTCGCGATTTCGATCGACCATATTCAGCGAGCGGCGATATCCCCCGCGAACGATGAAAATTCATGCGAACCGATTCACCGTCACGGGTTAACGATCAGCTTTTCACGATCCAGCGGAGATTAATTGCTGTCGGCGGACATATGGCAGCGCCCACGCGAATTTAAGAGCGATACGGGTCAGCTCTGGTCTCTTTTCCATCGTTTTGCATAGAGTTTCTCTCTTTCTTCTTTTTCTTCTTCTTATTCTTTTTCCTCTTTCTCGACGGACTTTTGAAATCGAGAATCGGCGTGACACGCGTCACAGTAAAAAGATTCGGCACGATTCGGCCGCAAAGAAGAATCGTTTCCTTCCCGTCGGAAGAGATGAGGTCAACGTTATTTTCTAATAGATGAGACGCTCGACGAAAGCGCACACGCACACACGCGCGCCTGATAACCCGAATAATTAAGTTTCCACGTTGATTCTCGTATTCCTATAAAGGCATCGCCTCGCGCCCACGCTCAATTCCTTTTCGACTCTCGTGAGAGACCACGGCCCCGTGATTGCAAAGCCGATTCAGAATCTAATGATGTTTTACTCGTAACACGCCTGCGGATCTCGTTAACGATCGCCCGGCCTGTTATCTGTATTATCGGTGCCACGGCGTGTCTCGTTCTCACGAGATTCGAGTGTGACGAAATAACTCCTGGCCGACTGCCAGGAAAGTGCAATCGATTTTTCGAAATTTATATTGCTCTTTTATAGTTTCGTAAGCGTAGAATGGCTTAATGTAGTAATCGCAGTAACGGCTTTGAAAGAAGCGGAACGATTTGACCCGACAGTTTGAATTTTAGCGTCTCCGTAGATCATGGGCTGCTATGGCCATCTAGCGATCGCGTGCGAGAGTTCAAGCGGCGCCTTGTGCACTGCAACCGTCTCTGCTCACTGGCACGACCGGTTGCAAATGTGCCAGACCCCCATTCCTCTTCCTCGATCCACCCCCTCGCCCTTTCAGGGTCAGAGTACACAAGACGGTCATCGCCGTGTCAGGGAACGGGGCACGTTTTCGTAGGCCATAGTGACCCTTCAACATTTCAAGTAATTTTATTTTCGTCGATCTTAAACTGTCCACTTTTTTGAAAACAGTTCCGTAAAGTGATTTTCGAATTACATCCGGGAGACTATAGGCAGCGGTTGGCCTAACAGCCTATCAGGCGCAGCTTCTAGCGTGCGCTAGTCGTGCGAGCCTGCGTATCAAAGTGCAGCGTTCACTTCAAATAATTTTATTTTCATCATTTTTTTTTTGTAGACGTTTATTATAAAGTGGTCGCATTAACAGCTAGGTCATTAGCGACCACATCGATTACAATTGAATATAAAACAGAAGGTTACAGTTATTATTTACATTGTGGTGGGTTACAGCAAAAAACAAATTTATAATATTTTATATATATCAATCGATTTAAAAAAACAAAAGGACGTTTCCAATATTGTTTTCGTTCAAATTTGTCATGAGGCCATTTTCGGTGGAAAATCTGGATCGTTGAGAAGAGAATTTAGGACATTCGAGTAGGATATGTTGGATGTTGTTGGACACCCCGCAAGTTGTACATTCCGCGGTGGGTTTTGTTTAATTATCAGAAATTCGTGGGTATATCTTGAGTGACCTGTTCGGATGCGGATTTCTGCTACCTAGTCTTTCCTAGAGAGTTTTGAATCAGTTAGGGTTTCGTAGACATTCGTCTTAATTTTATGTAGTTTGGTTTGGGTGCCGTTAGTCCAATTAGAATTCCAAAAATTTATTATGGCTTTCTTAATATAGGATTTCGCCTCAAGAAGGCTGGTTTTATAGCCCGCTTTTCTACAAATAGTTCCGTAAAGTGAATTTCCCTAGAAATTCAGAATGGAATTACATCCGGAAGACTATAGGCAGCGGTCGGCCTAACAGCCTATCAGGCGCAGCTTCTAGAATGCGCTAGTCGTGCGAGCCTGCGTGTCAAAGTGCAGCGTTCGCTTCAAATAATTTTATTTTCATCAATTTTGAAGTGCCCGCTTTTCCGAAAACAGGTTCGTAAAGTGAATTTCCCTAGTAATTCAGAATGGTATTACATCCGGCAGGCTATAGGCAGCGGTCAGCCTAACAGCCTATCAGGCGCAGTTTCTAGCGTGCTCTAGCCGTGCGAGGCTGTGTATCGAAGTGCAGTGTTCACTACAAGTAATTTCATTTTCATCAATTTTGTAGTGCCCGCTTTTCTAAAAACAGGTTCGTAAAGTGAATTTCCCTACTAATTCATAATGGTTTTACATCCGTGAGGCTATAGGCAGCGGTCGGCCTAACAGCCTATCAAGCGCTGCTTCTAGCGTCCGCTAGCCGTGCGAGGCTGTGTGTCGAAGTGTAGCGTTCACTTCAAATAATTTTATTTTCATCAATTTTGAAGTGTCCCCTTTCCTAAAAACAGGTTCGCAAAGTGAATCTTTCTAATAATTCATAATGGTATTAAATCCTGTGGCAATATCGCAATGAATTATTCTCCTAAACCCCCATCGTTTCTTTTCCTAGGTATGTCCTTCCCCTTCCTACGTCTAGATCGCCATTTTCCATCCCTAGATCCTTCCTTCCATTCTTCAGATCGCCACCTTCCCTTAGTTTTCCTAGATCCCCATTTCTTTCCCTAGATCACATACTTCCCTTCAATTTTCGAAGTTTCGAGGTGTTGAATGAAAGATGAGCGATGGAACTTTATGATGGGGACACTTTAAAATAGAAAATCATGCCGGAAAAGCGAAAAAACCCGACTTATCGGAGACAGTAAGAGCAAGTTTGACTGTCCTGTAAATTTTCTTCCTGGCTGAATGGAAGTTACATGAATCGGAAAGAAATTGAAATTAATTAGAAAAATATATTTATTAAATTGATAACAAATGGCATTCAAGGTCCGATGGCTCTACCCGTATTTTCCACAAATATATAAGCAGAGAGGAATGAGACTTCTCACGCCCGGGGTTTCGGTGTTTCCGATACGGTGCTGCCCTCTACTGTCCACAGACGTATACCCCATGTGGGTTCTGATCCAGGCTAAAAGACGACGTGGGATCTGTTCCGTGCTAAAAAGATAATATCACAAAAGTGTGAACGCCAAAACCCCGTGCATGAGCACCCTCATTCCTCTCTGATATAAGATTATGTTGTAATATTATGCCAAGTGACAGTCTATAACAACAGTTAATTTTGTAAAAGTTTATAGTTAGTTATACATTTACATGTATATGGTTTAGAGACGATCCAAAACTTTATTTCTCAATAAGTACAAATCCGATGTCTCAATAGCAGATTCCAATCATAGCATCAATCAAGAAAAACAATTGAATATATTTGCATTAATAAATGACAAATATCCAATAACAAAAGTAACTTACTCTCCTCGATAGCTTAAACACTCTAGCACCGTTCATCGCACGTATTATTAGATCAAGTCACTCGAACAATGTCTTTACACCTCGCATCACCAAAGTACTAATAATTAAACATTTTTATCAAACGAAATCCAACAAATCCCACTTAATCCGACCTCAGATTATAGCTCGTCTGCGATCCAACAATTTTCAAACTGTGCCAAGGAGTGACGTACGTGGTCTGTGATTTCCAAGCTCGGTCGGTAAATCCGCCGTAAGTTTCCCCCGACGTACGATCGCAGAAAATAACCCACATGTTGCCTCTCTGTTTTCGTTGTCATTCGATCAGCTGATCAGCCATGGAGACTTCAATCTTGAACGCGGTAAGAGGTCGTCCCGTATTGTCGAGCCTTTTCTCGGCCCGCGGAAACTGCAATTTCTGTCTCCGCCGTGTGTGTTAATAATTTATTCGTATCGCGATTGTTAGTCATCGTTTACGGTGCTCGTTTGCGCAAGCCGTTTCGCCTGATTTTTCCCGAGTATGTGACTGTGCGAGCTACTATATCGTCTCAATATTGACTCTTCAAACGTTGTCTGCTACTTTCCAGCTCTTTGCTTTAATGCCAAAGCTACCGTACAGACTCTCCGTATCATTCTTCCTTCTCCATTGGTGCAGGTATTAGCGTAACATTTTCTCTGCCACAGGCTCACGAAAGGCAAAGGAGAGCGGAAGCGTTGTTACAAGAGGGACGATTCAAGGAGGCTGCCGAGTGTCATGAAATAGTAGCCAGTCTCCTAGGGGAGGCACATTCTCGGCTCGAGACCAACTACGTTCACTTTAAGACCTCCAGCTTATCTAGTCAAACTCCTCCGACTGTGATCAACTCGTTCCATTCTCTGGTCACTCTAGAATCTCTGAAACTCCAACGAGACTACCACAAAAGACAGGCTGCTGTAGTTAGGTAACTATCGCTCTGTTCTTTAATCAATTAAAGTGATCTATGCCCTACTAACTACGACTTACCACCCTGTATAGAATGAAACAAGCTCAGTATGAAGAGTACAAAGCCGCACTGGAGAACCAGCAGAGGGAGATCCTCAGTAAGCAGGTAAATAAAAAGCTAGAGGAGGAAACTAATGACAAGTATGATGGGTCTCTTCGCCAAGCCATATATAGAACTATCGAAGAGCAAGATAGCCTGTTGACTTTGATGTCATTGCCAGATGACCATGGCCAAGCTTTTAAGTATCCAAAAGACACTAGCACGGTGATAGAGGAGCTGAAAACTGTGAATTACCAATTGCGCTCTCTGGTTGGCAACTTGCTCAGCCAGTTGGAGGCCAAGGAGGAGGAGATACGTCAGCTGACAGAGCAACTGCACGCTGTTTCCGTCAATCCGAACGACGACAGTAGATTAGATAATGCTCACTCGATGCGTCTCACGCCTTTGCCACCTCTGACTCCCCTCGAGATGCCCCTTTTCGACTTCTCGTCGACGTAAAACGTTGCGCAATCGTTTTCTCCGTTTTTTTCTACCCTGTATCCCCGTTATCGAATCTTCCATGACACCCGAGACCAGAGTACCGCAAAGAAAATCAAACCAGCACTCACAATAGTACAAAAACGAACTTCGTTCTCCTCTCGGTGCGCTCGGTCTCTCGGCACAAGATATTAAAGTTCAAGTGTACCACAATCAGAGTTTTCTCGCGTCATACAATGGCAGGATTTGTCTCGTATCTAGCATTAACATAGTACTTATGTTCATTCGTTGTTTGATGCTATTCGAAGGGATCAAAATACATATCATCATGTAGGTACCGTGTAGCCATCCCATTTCACGAGGTTCTACGTTTACGCGCGAGGACGAACGATTTTTGTGGATCGATATATGATATTGTACTGCCAATCGAGCGTTTTAGGCAGACTACGAATATAGGATAAGTAACAAATGTTTGTCGTCGTTTTTCAAAGCGTCGATGTATGTGTGTCTGTATAACCGTTGTTAACCGTCAGTTACGTGTTGTGTAATTTGCTCGTTGCTTGATCCGTTTTAAAGTTACCATAAAATACACGTGAGACCTTTGGAATACTTTATTGTATACTATGCAATGTTGCTCAATAAAACATCTGCTCGAAACGCAGTATTTTCTACACCTTTTGTACTACTCAACGCATATTTATTAAAATTTGCACTACTACGAAAATATACACCGTTTTATCTGTGTCGGCGTATACCACATTTTTCATTAAAAAAAGATATTGTATAACTATCATAATCAAAGCGTAAGCAATCCAAGAAAATTCAAATTTGTTGTTCCATCTTCCCTCTTAACATTTACCGCATATTACAACTGATAAAGAAATTAATAAATTGTTGAACCATATGAACAGAAAAAAGCTGTCTTGAAACAAGAAGTTGTCTTCGACTCTACTGTATCCAAAAAATGTGACATACTGTTCAACAAGTCGACGCCTTCAGCTTCAAGGCTCGAACCTAAAATGCTATTCCAAAGTACATAAGATGGGACGTTAAAAAATTTAAAAAAAAATGTTCGGAAATGAACTAAATCTTTCGTGTGACCACTCATCAGATCGACAATTTGTAAAATGATCTGTGCAAGCTTGTCACGATCGAGAAACGGAAAATTCGTGGCTAGGAGGCACCCAATAAACGATGGATTCAAGGGGCGAAGTAGTAACAATTTTTATAGGACAAGCCGGAGCCCAACTGGGGATGGCCTGTTGGGAACTATTCTGTTTAGAACATGGTATTCTACCTAACGGCTGTGTTTGTCCTGGCTACAGTCCTCAGGACACTTCTGTTTGCACGTTCTTTTCGAATATGGGTGTAAGTGAAAAATGTTAATATACTTTCGTGAAACTGTTTTACAAACTGCGATTTTCGCAGCAAAGACAATGGACTCCGCGCACAATAATCGTCGATCTAGAGCCCTCGGTGATCAACGAGATCAGAACAGGTCCATATTGCAAGCTTTTCAATCCACAATCGTTGATTTCCGGGAAAGAGGATGCTGCGAACAATTTTGCAATGGGCTATGGTCAAATTGGCTGCGAGATGATGGATTTAGTGGTAAATCGTATTTGCAGAACCTGGGAACGGTGCTCAAATCCGAATGGATTCATTGTGTTCAGGTATTTCCGATTTTTGAGTGTTTGGGCACTGATCGGATCTAATCAACAGATTCCTTGGGTAGTCAGTAGACTGTGGATTTGATGAATTTATGATAACAATGTTTACATGAAAGTTAATCATATTTTTCGATTTTTAAGGTCTCTGGGTGGTGGTACTGGAGGAGGATTTGGCACTCAGCTACTAGAACGCCTAACATGCGATTTTCCAAAGCACGTCACGGTAGATTTTGCAATTTGTCCAGCCCCAAATCTCTCCTCTGTCATCGTCGAGCCTTACAACGCTGTTTTAGCTACCCATGGCAGCGTGGAGCATGTGGATTGTTGCTTTCTCGCTGATAACGAGGCTCTTTATAACATCTCTGAAAGGTTCAACTCCGCACTCTTTAATGAAACATAATACAGTATTACAGTGCTATCAGTATTTTTATGAAAAATATAAAATTGCCTCAAATCAAAGTCAACTTCAGTCTACTCATAACTGTTTAATCATCCACCTTCAGAAGCTTGGAACTCAAAGACGCAGAGTACACGAACCTGAACAGGATCCTCGCTCAAGTAATTTCGAGCATCACGGCTTCGATAAGGTTCGAAGGATCCGTGAACTTGAACCTGACCGAACTGCAAACGAACCTAATACCCTTTCCGAGGGTTCACTATTGTCTATCCACGTGTGCTCCACTGATAAGCCCTAGATTGGCTTTTCATTCGGAGATAAGCACGCAGCAGATCACTTACGAGTGTTTCGAGCCTTCGAACCAGGTGCCAATTAAAACGTCTTGAAAGTGACCTGAAATTGTCCTTCGTCGGTTTCATTGAATGAACCAAATTGCAGATGGTAACGTGCGATCCTAGCAGCGGCGCTTACACAAGTTGTTGTTTACTATACCGTGGTGATGTTAGTCCCAGTGATGTCAACGTTGCAATCGCGTCGCTGAAAGGGAAAAAGTCCATTCAATTCGTCGACTGGAGTCCGACGGGGTTCAAGGTGCTCAGACATTGTTGACAAACACTTGCGCAATTGTTAGAGAAAAATCACGCGGCGGGTCGTCGGTTCAGTAGTTTTCTAGCAATTAATCATACGTCAGCGTTACGTCAAACATGTTAATCGACATGTCATCCCTAACGTTTTAAAAAATTGTTTGATCTGAAATTCTTTCGTGGAACTTTGAATGTAAATGCGACGAAATCTGGACCAGAAAATTGAACGCAGTTCGTGGAAGCTCTTCAATCAAAGTGACGCTTCAAAGTACCTTTAGAACGTAGGTAAAGTGCTAAATTTGTAGTGGGTTCAAAGGGACGATGTGTGGGAAGGTAAATCTAAGCGAAGTCTGATTTCTGTATCAAATTCTGCAGTGGTATTTTGATTCAAGTTAAACTAAATTGGGAACAGGAAATTAAATGTTATTTGTGGTTCGATTTCATTGGAAGTTCAAAGCTCCTTTGCATATATGAAGGGCTGCATTTGAAGTAGGATCAAAGTCTATTTTTAATCTGAAATTCTGCAATGGTACTTCGATTGAAATTCAATTAAATTGAGAGTAATCGCATTAATCGGAATTTTAATAAATTCACAGCATTTATTTTAATAAAACTGGTACTGTGAAGTGGTTTTGGATATGAATGAACAATGGGGGCAAAATATAAATTACATAATTATGAAGTTAAATGATTATGATGCAACGCAGAGTTAATTAATAGGTGGGATCCATTTACAGGTAGGAATCAATCCTCAGCCCACCACATCGGTTCCCGGTGGAGATATAGCGAACTCGAAGAGAACAGTCACTATGCTGAGCAACAACACTGCCATCAAACAGACGTGGAGCACGCTCTTAGAAAAATTCGACATGATGTACGAGAAAAAAGCTTTCGTGCATCACTACTTGGGAGAAGGGTTGTTGGAGGAAAGTTTCTTCCAGGAGGCTCGGGAAAATGTGTCTACCTTGATCGATAATTATACAGACATTGAAAAATGAGTGACGTAAATTGACGACTTTGACGATCACCATTATTTTTCCTGTATTGGTAAACATTCGAGCCTAATTGTTTTTTAAGCTTGGACCATTACCTGACAAGGTGAAACGTTCTTTTTTGTCGCTAAATTTAGAACCGAGCGATCGTGAGGGATTAACGAGATAAATAATTAAGAGATAGGAAAGTGAACTTCGTTCTTCACGAAGGAATATATCCAAGTCTACTGCTCGCTACTTCAAAGTATTGACGAAAGTAAAGTAATTTATAATAATTAAGAGAGAATATGCTAGCCTGGAATTTTTTCTTTGTAGCTACACAAGCAGTAAGGTTTTGAGAATATATTCGGGGTATCCCTGAATTCCAAAAAATTACGAAGTTATGGCGATTGAAGTTCGAATAGTGCGAGCACACTGCAAGTAATCGAAGGTTGTATTTAATCTCCTCTAACAATTTCAATCTTGATTTTTGCTTGGTAAAAAAATTTGTGAACATTCTTGAAACAGGAACAAAAGTGTTGATAAAAGTCTCACATCGGTTTCCCTTCTGCTCCTACAGTAAGAAAATCCCTACGAGATGACCTCGTCGGCACCTACCCCTGGAATCATCAATTCCACATCACCGCCGAATAAAAGCTTAACTGATCCATGCCTGGATCAAACAGGATCACCAATGGACAGAGATTGAAAGCCTCCGACGTGGGATTAACACGGGATCGAGATAATTAAATGGCCGGAAGCGTGACAGCACAGGGGGTGGAAAAATTTGACGTGTTAGCCTCGCGCTGCGTCTGGAAAGCGAAAGATCGCGTCGATTGCATAAGATTAAGTCGAATCTGCGTGCGATAACGAGGCTGTCGATGGCAGACATAGTGGCACCAGTGTCGCGATGCTGGTTCGCATGATCCACGCTTCGTTCCCACCGTTTGGCAGCGAGCACTCGCCGCGTTCGCGATAACGAGATCGCTGCCACGCGTTCTCCTCGAGCTGGAAACAATAACAATGTCCTAGGCTCGCGTAATACCGTGCATCTGATAAGGACCCTCGGCGGCTGGTTAATTCCCAGTGATAACGGTGCGTCACCTGCTTTGTTCTGGAAATAATTGGAACCGTATCTCCGGGCATCGAGATACCCGCTCAATGGATTTAACCGTGAACGCCTCCGGCAACTGAATGAGAAATTATATTGCAATAGAACGTAATCGAAACTGTCCCGGAAGACAGCAATAAAATTTTCAAACCGCAATGCTGAAACGAGAGCCGCACGCTCTCGATATAACAGCACTCGATTGTCTTCAACGAGGCACCGCTACAAATTATTGTACCGTAACTCAAAACAATTTCTACGTTATTACACGTCCTTGTATTTAATAAATGCTAACCGTTCGAGCGTATCTCGAGTAAATTCAGATTCTCTTCGACATCGTACCACTCGACAATCGATGTCCGATCAACATCGATTACTCTTATCGGCCCGCAGCGTTTCAGACAGTCGATCAAACTTGATCCTCGATCAATCGGAGAGGCGGCAACGGTGTCTCAAACTTTGTCTAAATCCGAAAACACGGACACTCGAAACCGAAACGATCTACAGACTCGTGTACCTACAGCGATAACATATCATCTCCAACCAAACAGCATACCCTGCCACCCGCGAAGAGACCGCCATTTAGACCTCATCTTTCACGTGTACGTCTACGTTTACGTAATTTCTTTCGAAGCTGCGGAGATTTGAGATCCGGAGAGGCTTCAGGAGATCTAGACAGTTAGAATGTCCATAATTTTCAGTTGGCGAACTCGGAAATAATTTTCACACGATTCAACGGTCGAGTCTTCAAGAGAAATAATTGTTCAATAGTTGAATCTTCATGGGAAGTAATTTTGTAATGGTCGAACGATCGACTCTTGAAGAGAAATAATTTTTTAATGGTTGAACGGCTCAGTCTTGAAGAGAAATAATTTTTCGATGGCCGAACGATCGACTCTTGAAGAGAAATAACTTTTTAACGGTTGAATGGTCCAGTCTCGAGGAGAAATAATTTTTCAACGGTTGAATGGTCGAGGCTACAGCGAATTTGTCGCCCGCGTGTGGTTATCGAGAATACTCGAGACCGTTATCAATTCGCGATCGCTCTATCACGATCACGACGTCTGCTCGCTTCACCTCGCGACGCCACGAAAGATTCACGTGAATCGTGCGACTTCCATGTCGCCCGCCCTCTCCGCCCCGGTTACGCGTTTTGCGTATTATCCCCGGATAACGCAGCGCAGCCGACTTCTGCGTCGAACGGCGACAAGGATTACATAGACAGACCGCACGGCCCCGATGAACTCGCGGATCAGACAGCTCTGACAAATTTTCCATTGGCTGTTCCGCTGGTGGAACTTTCTTCGGAACGTGCCCGGCTCCGACAAGTGCGTGGAGAACGCCTAATCCCTTTTCCGCGATTCATACCGCGTCTCACTTTTGCGAGTTACTCTACACGGACGCAGCTGTTTATGAATTATTCATTTGCGACGCTGTGAATTTTATCTTCGATGCGTCAACACTGTACGAGAAATATCATTTCTCGTTATTTCTCTCGTGTCTAGGATTATTTCGGAAATAATTCTACAAAATGTTATGCAATGGTTTTTTTTTTTTGAGGAGACGAGAGGACTCGGTGTATCACCAAAGGTCTAATTAACAATTTAAAACTGAAGGGCTCGAGAAGTTCTTTCTCCGGGCTCTTGAGGGTTGATCCCTGGATCAAGAGTCTTTTCACATTGACTTTCCTGTTAGCAAAGAGATAGAACTCGGAAATTTTTCATCAGGGGCTTCGCTGTCTGCTACGTTAATCTCTCGAGATTAATTGCAGGAAAGTTTTTTCTGATAAGAAGAGGAAGACTGGAAAGTACAAAAGATGATAATTTGATAGTGGGGTTGATTGAGACTGGTCGGGTCAGACCTCGACTTTAATTAGCTATGAAAAAACGAAAAGCAAATTGATCTTACGTATACATGCATTAACTAAAAAATCTCGTTGAAAAATCTGCTAAACATATACGCACGTCAGAAATCGACCGACCAAATTAACTTGTTAGGTTTAATTTACCGCCGATTTACGCCAATTAATTTCCCGCGTCGGCAACGAAGCGCAATGCAGCTTAAAAAGAAGCAAGAGTATTAAAGATTGCGAATACGTACATCTGAGTCAACAGCCATTAAAGTTTCATTCTCCCGAGAGGAAGAGATCCGCGTCCCTCCGCGTCTATGAGCTCTTATCAATGCTATCAAGCGTGTGGGGCTGACGCAATCGGCCTAAAACGAAAGAATTTAATAAATGTTAAGAAGGTTAGACATCTAGCAATAAAGAGCGAAGATATTCCAATTTTTCCGGGTCGGGGTGCACGCGAGAATTTCTGCCAGTTGCCCTTCGAGCGACCTTGCTCGGATGAAAATTATGTTTCATTTCCGGCGAGAAGCCGTAATCCCGTAGCGGTATTTTCCGAGCCTGCAGCCTGCCAGCCACCAGGAAGAGAAGAAAAAACGGAGCATGATCCTCGGGTTGGATTAAATCGACGATACGAACGATTAACCGATAAGGCTGCACTCGAAGACGAACATCGTTCGATAATGCTCGTTACGAGTTTTACGCGCGGATAACAGGAGAGAACTATAAATAAACATCGCGTGAAAATAATCGGGAGGCGATCGATCGGCACGTTGGAGTGCCATGAATTTTCCGGGTACCGAATCAGGTGATCGAGACGATCGAGACCAATGGGATTCGAGCGAGTCTAGCGAGCCGCGCGTCGCTATTTGATAAGAAACTATGGCCGGAGGAGAACGGTATGATAAAACTGTGAATTTACAGGAGGACTTTGCCGAGAACTTGCGCGACGTCCTAAATTCCCAGAACTCCTTCTTAACAACGCTAAGCTTCCCCCTATCACGAGGAATATTCGCTCGGGTTACATCAGTCGCATAATTTTACATGGAACCGTGTTTGACGAGAGATCCACGAATTCGGCATGCCGGTATGGCACATGAACGATGCTCGTGTTTCTCACGCGCTGACGAAACGCTAATAATGCTCGGCGAAATGGTTCGCTAGTGACCGATAGCGAGTAATTATGAGACGCAAGAAAAAGTGACGTCAGAAACAAAGTGCAACGGGAACAAGCAGAATGTCATCACTAGGCCGCGCGCATCTCTACGCAAATTAAATTTTTTTCACGCTATTTTTCTATCATTAGGGTTGACTGCATTTCAGATTATTATCCTTCAGACAGTTTTCTTGCGATTCAACATGTTTTTCACTGTTCTCTAAACATTCTTCTACCTATTGATTCTTTTCTGTGTTTGCAAAATGTTGTCCTAAACAGAACTCATTGATCAATTTTGTTAATAATATAATTCTACTATAATACATTATAGAATTTAGAGACTTAAACCTTCTTTCAATTTAAAATATAACGTTAACCAGCGCACAAAGACAAACCATAAATTCGCAAAAATCCACAACACACTTATCATTCGTTGCACCGTCAGGAGACAATTTTCCTCCGCGCAGAAACATTAATTGCACAGCGATTCGCAATTAATGCTTCGCAAATGAGCTTCGTCGCAAACGGTGCACGCGGCCGATGGAAAAATTGTTGAATGATTTCAGCGTATCTGGAGCAACGAGGAATATCCGCAAACATTCGGCAAGTCAAATGCGTGCACAAGATTAACGATGTTTGCCCGAATCGATTTATCATAGATCACCTGACAGGAGACGAAACGGAGAAATTTAGTCACGCACGAACGTTAGGTTATTTCGCAATTTAGCGGAAACAACGGTATTGGCATAAACAACCGATAATGGTCGTTACAATACCGAGAACGGGAAAAAAATATCGCGATGTTTTCGCGTGGGGCCTCGTGCGGATTGTATCAAGGTCTCGGTTAAAATTTCCGCTTGCTAATTGTGTCATATATTTCTGCGGAACATTGTTGTTTCTTGGCAATTTTTTATGATTTGTTGCAGACTTACCCCGGACCTTTTTTGAATTTACATTGTTTTTGAACCACCTTTTTGATCATATAGAAGATATTTTGCAGAAAACTTTTTGTTTTAGGTTCCGGGAAAGCTTTCACATGTTTCAGGTTTGATGTTGATGCAAAAGTGCAATTTGTCGAGGGATGAAAAGATTAGTTTCGTTCAAGCTTTTAGAAAACGTGTTTCTACGTTATTATGTTTTCGTATAAAATGTTGTGTAATTATTATAATTTCTAATCATCCCCTTCACGATTATGCTCGTACGCTCACGCTACTGTTATTATCAACGTCCCTGTTTTATCTCCATCCTACATTATCTAAAACACAGTCGTCGAAGAACGATCTGTTTACTATATTTCATGGAACAACGTATACTATCGACATTAACTAATTAAATAAACACTTGACAATAATAAAAACGACGCAATAAGAACATATTTCTTACTGCAATGTTCACAAAATGATTTCTTCATATTTAACTCTTACGTCAATGGCTCTATATATTTTTCACTTGTTTTCCAAAACCATTTCCGTGGTTTCCACAAACCACGGTCATTCAAACAAACAATTGCCTCCAATTCGCTAAAAGTTCTATTTCTCAGGAGACGCGGTCAAAATAAATAAACCACATTCTCAGAAGAGTTGCTTGTCCTCTCCGTCATGAGTCATCACATTTACATAACTGCAGAAATAGTAGAAATAACGAATAGACTGCGAATGTGATGCATTCATCTTAAAAATGAAAAACAAAACTGCGAATACATTAAAAGAATTTAAGACTGTCACATTCCTTTTTCGCTGACCAAAATTATTGAATTGTTGTCACCTACTTCCCATCCTGACTTCAAGTTTATCTAATCATAATTATCGTTCTTGTCTAATAGTGGAAATTAACAATTTCTTTGCGCAGCGACGGTCGAGTGTGCATGAGACAGCGAAGTGATCGAATCGCAAACAAACAAGGTCGATGCTCGGGATGTTTGGACTAGTCAAAGTTCCAGCTTAGCGTTGCCAAACGATCGTGGACTCTAATCCGTATTTTGGCTCGCGGAATTGCGCCACACTCGGATACTATACGATAACGATGCATCTATAGGTGGGCGACGATTAGGTCCCCGGTGTTTATCGAAATCTCGGTTCTTTGAAAATCCCCCACGCAACCAACCCCCACCGTAGACCGAGAAGCGTACGCGAACGAGGATTCGGCGATCACGATGAATGACGCGCGAACGATCTCTTATCACCGACCCCGTGACGTTGTACGAATCGTATAAATTATCCAACCGAGGAGGTCTGTTCGTCAGTTCACAGCTCCTCCTCGTAAGAACGCGAGCGTCGCAGAAGATCCACATCTGCTGCAACAACACTGATCGTTACGACGCTCTAACTCTGCGAACCAACCATAGAACTGCTAAGGTTCTACTTGAACAGTCTAGTCAATTTCTACAGTACAACGCAAAGGTGAGCATTTACTTTCCAAGACCTCTTCCAAACCAGAATCCTTCTTTGGCTCTTCAATCTCTCTATTCCTTTCTTTTTAATTTTCTTCTCAGTTCTCCTCTACTCCAGATTCTCGAGACTGATTCTTGGGACTTTAGTTAGGCTCCTCTTAGCAGCTGACTCTCTTCTGTAACTGTACAAGAAAGGGGAGTTACATGCAAATTCTCCTAAACAATGTGCCAGTAATATTCACTTATTACTTAAAATCCTTAGTCTACTTATACGACATCTTTCAGTCGATTTTCTTTGCCACCAGCAAAGTAATTCTGCTGGTTTCTCACCCATTCCTCCAAGAGCCTAAACAACCAACGTCCTATCAACAATAGCTAATCGATTGCTGAATCATCTGTCCAGATGCTGATCGGTGGAGCAGTGAGCTACGTAGCAGGCAAGCAGGCAGTCCGCACAGTATACTGGCGAACGGCGAACAATGGCCGCTTGCTGAAGACAGCGAAGACCTGCAGGTTCCAGGGGCCACCAGAACCGGCGCCATCCTCCACGTTCCAAGGTCAATCGCGCATCGACCCGATACCGAACTCGGTCCTCAGCAAACGGGATTAGCTCCAGCACTCAACATGACACCTGAACCAAAGAAACACTGGGGTAAAACGGGGAGGGGAGGGGGGTTGCAAGAGACTGCATCCTCAAGGATGACGACTTCTAGACTTGTACATAGTTGTAGAATGAATTAGACTTGTACATAGCTATTATTAATTTAAGTTATATACTAACTACTTGTACGCCGATGGCGAGACTGGCGAATAAATACAATATTTATTTTCTTTAATAGCCCTTGTTTGGACATTTTTTTCAAAGAAATCGAACCAATCTTTTGCATCGGGGTTTTGCACACGTATTTTCTATTGTGCGGACTATATGATAGAATTTTTTTAGGGCAAAATACACAAAATTGTAGGTGTTATGGTTTCTCAAAGAGGGGCACGTCAAGAAAAAGTGCCTTATTGACTGACACCATTCCGGTCGTCCTATTAGTCTAAAATAAAAAAAAATATGAAATACTAATTTAATTAGTATGAAACTCGGTTTAGGAGAGTAAAAGAGATTAAGTACTTCATTATTTAATAAAATGACGCCATATAAAAATATACTTTCTGGAACAGAAGAGCCCCTTGAACAGCGAATGTTGACCTCTCGGTGCAACCTGCGGCGATTTCTTCCGAGTGCGTGGAGGTTCTTTCTTCTTGACGATTAGGCGAACCGCGGCGCTCATACTTGAACTTTGAAATAAGGTCAAGTCGATTTGCGTCAGCGGTACCGGCTAGAGAATAGGAGCTTGTGCTCCGGATCTGTTTCACATGATGATAATTATTAATCGTGCATCTGGAAGCGTTCTCCTTACACACGGTTTTATCCGGTATCGTCCGCATTGTCAACAATGACTATGACGCAAATTCTGACACGCGAACCGACCGTTCGCTGTCGTCCCGCTGCCACAAGCCGGTCCCATAAACTTCGGACACGCGGAAGCTGCGACCATAAGCGCTGCACCTGCGGCAAACTCTCGCGTTGATCGTTGCACCGATCATGCTGCTTTCCAAAGCACAGAGTAAGTCCTATCAAGAAAGAACTCGCAATCACGTGCACGCATCGTGCTCTGCACGATGTTACACGCTCGATTCGCTGATATCAAGATGCGTCATGAGCTTATCCGCTGGGAAAATGCACTGGGATGCATTTTTCTAAGAGCTTGCAGATTAAGAGAAAATATTGTTTTTTCCTTTACTGTGATGACTTTGAGTGATGTGTGTTGTGAGTCGATAGCGTGGATTGCTCCCCCCTTTACCTCCTCTGAGATTAGGCGTGTAAGAAATTGTGGACAGCATGTTTTTTTTTGTGGGGAATGTCATTTAATTCAGCGTTGCATTAAGTGACCGGCTCAGAGTGATTTTCGGGAATTTTTTTTGAGGTAACCTTGTGAGGTAACTTCTTGAAATTTTTAGGGCCGTTTATTATGCTATTGAAGTAGTTGATAATATTTTTAATTGACGTAAGAAAACGTTCATTGCCGCGATTTTAATTTGTTAAAGTTTACGATGGAAATAAGGTGGGAAGTAGACGATGTTTTCGAATTTTTTGGAAAAGAATTATACGAGCAACTAATTTGGAATTGTGAGGATAGGTTCCCGCACTATTGAAGCAGCTAACTTTTTATTTGACAGAACAGTATGCCTATTGTCGGAGTGAAAATAATAATTGTTCGATACGTTGGTGTAAGCTGTCCGTTGACGTACAAAAGCTCGAAGCTCGAGTGTGATCTCACGTGTCCAAAGCCGTGTTCCTTCGACGCAGCTGACGATAACAATTTTTCGCAAGCGGAGCTCCTGTATTCGCGAGATAAAAGAGCCAGGCACGAGTCACGGATGCGGGTCAAGGTTAGCGACATTCAACGCACTGTCGTTCGCCAGCACGGTAAAGGTTTCCCTAAACATGCGTCTGGAGGCCATACTCCCGGAACATTTTCAACGCGCGAGACAGCTCTTTTGATAGCTTCATAACAGAGCTCGTATCTCGACAGCTTATTTGCTAATGACTCGGCCCCGATAAGCGAACATCTGCTGAGAGAAAGAAAGGTTACATGAACCTCCTCAAGGTCGCAATTTTTGCCAGTTTCCGATAGCTGCCAGTTTCTGATTAGCGGGCTTTGTGCAGATTCTTTGTGAATTAGTCGATAGATGTTGCCAGAGAAATGCGTTCTATTCGATTAGAATGCATTTATCGCCTGCACTTTCAGACTCTAAGTCCCAAGATCTCAAAATCTTCGAATCTGAAACCCGACGACTCTAAGAATCGAAGACCTCCAACGTTGGTATGTGCGTCGAACGCATAAAGTCCGTCGACTATCTTGTAATTTATACAATTTAATTAAATGGAAGGTAGATCGAATAAACAAGGGTGGCAGCGATTAAAAACAAGGGGAATAACGTCTAGACATCAGATCGTTGAGCTTTAACCTCGGGAAATACAAATCTTGAGGCTACGTAGCTTATCTGTTCACGCGGCTACTTGTTTCGGATCATTTTTTCGAAGAACGTAATCTCGCAGATTACGACTAAACACGATTCTTTAATTCTCGGCATGTGATCGACGATGACTCATTTTTTAAAAAATTTTCTAAACGAGAGACGAGAAAGAAGTACAAGAAGATGACGAAGAGTAAACGCGAACGCGTGCCGGTGACATTTGCTTAGGGTCGTCAGAAGCCGGATATCCGGCCCATAATCAACTGTGCAAGCATCGCAGGACACAGAACGGAGTCGGAGGAAATGGAAACTAGTATGCCGTGGGGGTGGGAGACCAGATGCCTAGCGATGGGACTGAACGTGTTCAGACAGAACATGTCCCGTGGGTCACTGAGTCCCAAAATTTGAAAACTTCAAGGCCCCCCAACCCTAAGACGTCAAAATCCCTTCATTCCACGGCCCTAAGACTGTAAGACTCCAAGACTCCAAAACTGTAAAATTCCAAAACTCCGAGATCACAAGGTCCCAAAATTACAAAACCCTAAAATTGGAAGAGGCAAACACTCTGAGACCCTAAGAGCACAAGAAATTTTAGAAATTCAAGAATCCGAAGACTCCAAATGTTCCTACAACAATTAAAGCTCAATAATTTCCTCTGATTAACATTCTAACATTCTGCAGTTTACAATTCACGACGACTCTGAACTTCCCATCTTTTTAGGGATATCAATCAACAGCAGAAATTCCTGCCAAAATAAAAAAATGATACCACCACAATACTCCTCATAAATTACTTAGGGGCAACTACCCCAAATTCCAAATGGCGACACCAATGCAATTAAAACTGAACAATTTCCTCCACCACCTACAACATACAACTTCTCGCTCAACTTCTTATCGTCAAATCTTCCAGGGGCAATCTCGAACCCCCAGCCCTGCACAACCCCTAGATTCCGGACGCGTTCTATGAAACGCAACAATTTCCTGCGCCCTCGGAGGGCCATCGAATCTATAGATTCCATCACGACGAAGATCGCCGGCACTCGTAGCTCGCACTCGGGAGGATCGAACGGAAGGCCATCGCAGCTTTGAGTAGCCGGGCTTCAGGCGGGGTGTCGTGCGGGGGTGTAAAAGTTGCGCGGGCGCAGTGGCAGGACTATCGATCTCGGTGGCGAAAGGTGCCACACGGTTGGCCATCGATTCGACGCTGGTCTAAAAGGATTGTGGCTGGCGATTGTCGAAAAGACGGTAGAACCGTCGTCAACGGAGGGATCGTCTAGGCTTTGGACACCTAGGCTAGCTGGGAGATCTAGGCTAGCTGGGTATCGAGGATCTATCGAGGATCGTCGCCAGGTGACGACAAGGTGAAGGGTGAAAAGGGTGCTCGTGTCTCCTGACAGTGGCCGGCAGTGATCTCGTTGGTGGAAGAGGACGTCGAAGAGGCTCTGGTGGCTGAGACCAGTCATCGGCCGGAGTCATGCAGAACTATGGTCACGAAGACTATGATTACGGGGGCGAACAGGGGCCGCAACAGGGCAGATCGCTGCCCCAGGTCCCAGGTGTTAGGCCCATGGTGGATCCCCATGCCAGCGGAGAGGTCGACCCGAACCTCTATCCGGAGCCTAAAGAGGCTACCCACAAGATCCGGGGAAAGAGTGACGTGATCGAGTACCTGTTCGGGTCCGTTGACCAAGAGCTGCTCACTGTCAAGACGTTCTACTTCTTCTTCTACTCTGCCTTCGGATCCCTGTTCCCGCTTATGGGGGTCTACTTCAAGCAGATGGGCATGAACGCCGGAGAGTGCGGACTGCTGATCGGGCTCAGGCCGTTCATCGAGTTCCTCAGCGCGCCCTTCTGGGGCTCCCTTGCTGACAGGTGAGCGTGGACACCTGGTGAACTTGGGGTGGCGGGTTAATTGCTCGCTGTAGGGTTTCCTTTTGTAGCTGTGGTGATTGGAGATTCTCTGCTGATGCTACCTTCCCGGAGGAGAAAGTGTTTCCTGGCTAGAATGATTGATACTACTTGGTTTTAGTTTCCCAAAGGAAAAATTTATATTTGTCGGATGGCTATACTTTTCCTAATGATTGCATGTATGATGTTTTAGCCCCTTGTCATACGGTTTCTTTCACACAGTGATTGGTACTTCTTTCACAGTCTTCTAGAGGAAGAAGTGCACATTATTAAACAGTTTATATCAACCGTATGGTTTGTTCTAACGATTAACCCGTTGAGGACGATCGTCGTCACATCGGCGACATCAGGTCCACGTATTTAACACGTTGACTGCCGAACAATCGTCCCCAAAAGATAACACAAAATCAAAGCAATTGTTTCATGACGAACCGATTATTTCGATACCCACGCGGCCAGAGTAGAAGTAGGTTTACGCCTATCGATTAACCCACTGAAGAGTAGGAAATGTCCTAGTCCCCGAAGAACAGAGAATCTCGCGATCCGTGGCTTGCCTTGAAGTGGGCCAATCGATTTCCAGTGATCCATTTCCCTCCGCAGGTGGCAAAAAGGCAAACTGATACTTCTGGCCTCTCTCTCCTGCTGGATCATCTTCACCCTGCCTCTGGGCTTCATCCAGCCCCCGGCCACGTCCTGCATGGTGATGAGGAACAACACGGTGTACCTGGAAGCGTCGAATCCCGAGCGTCGAATCGTCAAAAGATCCCTCAACCACGCGGAATTGTACCAAACCGACGAAGACTGTCTAGAAGTTGCTGAGAACGTGGTGTTCGAGAGGCTGAGGAAGGAAGACGACACCCCGGCGTTGTTGATCAGGCAAAGGTCGAGGCTCAGGAGCGAACAGGCACCGCCAGTCGGGCAGACTGTCCCAGACCACAATAACAACCAGCACGACAACAATAGAGTCAGAAGGGAGGTGCTCACTACCGAGGAGAGCCCCGTGGAGGACCTGAAGTACAAACAGCTGGTGTTCGAAGACTCGGAGACCAACCCTGAAGCGAAAACCATAGACTTCGAAACTCTGCAACGAAGAAACCGTCCAGCAGACGTGCTCGAGTACAAACGGTTCCTCAATGTAAGTCCCGTAACATTTTTCACTTAAGCCCAAGCACGAGGAACGTACACTTCTCGCTGTTACGGTAACCCTGCAATTTCTGATGATGGAGTGTGTCTGTTGGTCTAGAATCAACCGTTGGAAGATGGAAGACCGCCGAAGAAAGCGTACACGCACACCAAGATTAGGGCGAAACCGCCCCCGACGAAGGTCATGGTGAAACGAGACGTAGACGAAGAGAACGAAGCGTCGCGGGGGAAGAAACTTAACGGTGGAGAGAAATCGGTGAAGAACATCCGCAAGTTGCCGTTTTTGGAAGACAGAGAAGGGGATGAATTGCACGACGATCAAGATCAGGAGGACGTGGCGGTGCCCGTGGTGAGGACCAGACGCAAGGACAAGACCCTGTCCAGGACTAAACGGTACATCAGGATACATTCTCGTCAGAGCCCTCACACCGTCTCCTACGCTGCCAATTATGACGCCAACGAGAACAAGGGATGGGTCAAGCCGCTGTTCAGCTCCATCGTCTACAGATTGCCGGTGAATTTTATTTTTCTTCAATGTCGTGCTGCTACACCGTCAGGTTGTTGCGAATGACACCTAACAAATATTTGCTGAATCCTTCCACAGGACATCCAGAAAACGTTCTTCCTCCTGCTGCTGCTAGTCATAGTCGGTGAATTCTTCGCAGCCCCGGCAATCACGTTAGCGGACTCAGCGGTGATCACTTTACTGGGAGAGGACGCTGACAGGTAACGTTCCCTGCAAGCTCCGAGCTAGCCCCGAAATCCTCGAGCTTCCTCCTTTCCAGGTATGGCCACCAGCGAATGTTCGGCAGCTTAGGCTGGGGACTTGCTATGTTCTTCGTGGGTATCGCATTGGACCACAGCACCGCGTTCCCGGACCACCCTTGCGGCCCAGACCTGAGGGAAAAGAACTACACCATCTGCTTCGCGATCTTCAGCGTGCTGATGGGAGCCGCTCTGATCACGGCCACGCAGATCAACTTCAAGTACGACATCATCGTCTCGGAGCCGGTGAGCGACGCTGTTGACAGGGAAACATACATTTTCACCCCGTTGTGAACGATTATCGACAGAAAGAAATGTGTCGAATATTTTTTTGGAGGAAAGAACTACCTGTTCCAAAAGCTAATCGTAGCAAAATCCATTGAGATCAGAATCGAATCCTCTTTGTGTCCAGGAAGTGGCGAAACCGCCAGCTGAGCCCACCAGGGAGGAGCAGCTGCAGAGCCAGTTGTCTCAGCAGCTGAACCTGCCGAGTCTTCAAGATTCCTCGGCTGCGGTGAACCCCAAGCCTCAGCCTCCGGAAGGGAAGGTAGCAAATTGATTTTTGTCTTCGTCGTTTCAACCAGAGATTCCCTGGACTCTTGCCAATCAGTGTCGAAACTTGCAGACGAAAATGTTTGCTCAAACAATGAGGGAGATCCCGGAATGGGTGACCGTGCTGAAGCAGTTCAAGGACCTCAAGTGTGCGTCCTTCCTGTTTGTTGCCTGGTTCATGGGTTTCGGAATTGGGCTCATCTTCACCTTCCTCTTCTGGCATCTGCAGGACTATGGAGGCTCGCCCACCCTCTTCGGAGTTGCCTCGGTGATCAATCATATCTCTGAGATATTCGCGTACTTCTTCAGCTTCAAGCTTATCCGACAGATTGGTCATGTCAAGGTAATTCAGAACGTTTCCTAACCATTCGACTCTTTGTTCAGATGATTTAGGGTATAATTGCTACCTTAGCATACAATTTGTCTTGAAAATACGTGTTCTCGACGACCGGACCGCAGATCTTTATGCAAAATTTATCACATCGCTTAATAATTTAAAAACATGTCCTCGTTTCGATTGTTGCAGGTGCTGTGCATGGGTCTAGGCGGAAACGTGCTTCGTTTCCTGTACATTTCCTGGCTGACGTCGCCCTGGTGGGTGCTGCCGTTCGAGTTCATCCAAGGTATCACTCATGCTGCAGTGTGGGCTGCATGTTGCAGTTATATAGCCCACAATACACCATCTCAATTGCGCACCAGCGCGCAAGGTGTGCTGCAAGGTGTTCACCATGGTCTGGGCAGGGGTTGCGGCGCTATGATTGGCGGCATGTTCGTCGACGCTTATGGTGAGTGTGTATTGCGTGTGTATTGCTCCTGGGAGGAATGCTTTCGAGCAAATGGCCTTTGAAATTGAAATCTAAATAAATTCAGTCTTGTCATTCGAAAAAGTTCTGTCATGTGATGTTTACAACAAAGTTAGTAATTTGCTTGTTGGGGTGTATTCGCGTGTGGAGAGGCTCGAGTAGGCGTGGCTTCGTTGCTTGGGGGTCAGGACAGTGCCCCACGGGGCAACCATCGTTCGCAGTACAGTCTACAGTCGACTCTATAACTGTGGAAACTGTGCTTTATTGATCCTCGTCAAGATGACAAGTGCTTCGATATTGATTTGTCTTGCAATATTCACGAGGGATTGCTCTATTATTGGTCGAGGTTCTCAAACGCAGGACCCCGTTACTTAAATATCCTCCTACCCGGAGAATATTCTGACAGGCCGTATATTTTTATCTAATTGACTCTGATCGGTTTTTCAGGCACGACTGCAACATTCAGAGCGTACGGATTGTGTTGCCTCGTGGTTCTCGCCGGGTTCATATTCATCAACTTCTACAGAAAGGACACCGGCTTCGTGTCCGACTTGCCACCGACAGAGGACCCTCACCAGGTGGCCGAGGCCACGCACCTCGCGCCTCATGGCGTCCCAAGCAACGCCATACCTAGGGCGCTCAGCTCAACTCGTCTGCACGAGCTGGCTAATCAGGACACAGGCTATGGCGCCACTTATCAGACGTCGGGCAGTAATCTTGGTGTACCTGGCGCGAACGGAGGTTAGATCCTTGCGACACTTAACGCGCGATCTCCATGCAACACGATCGCAGATCCTGTATCTTGCACAGAGACTGCCGAATTGATTTGATTAAGGTTTTTATTCAACCCCCAACTCATCTTACATGGGTAGTACCTTCAATATGTAGAATCTCAACTAGTAAAACAAAGAGCGAACTTGCCCAAATCACTCGATCACACAACCAATCCAATCATGATCTTGCAACCTGGGAAACTTCGTTTTTCTAGAATGTCTAGCTGTATTTTAATTACAGGTCCCGTGAACCCGACGAATCCATTTTTAAACGGCGGCGGCGGCGGCGGATATAATTACGGTATGACTGGCATAGGCGAGGACGAGTATATCCGTAGGAGCTTCCAGGTTTAGTAAAACCGTTCTAATTAGAACGTACCCGCGAGGAAAGCGTCCGTAACGAGCGAAAACTTCTACGCAAGGCTATACTCTCTGAACGAAAGACGATATTTTTTCTATATTGTTTGTTAGGTTTACCGATAGGCGTCTTTGCGACTCTAATACCAGACAATCTTCGCTCCCGCAACACTCGTCGTCATTCTAATCCTCGATATCCCTCTGTCCAACAGCTCTACAGTGAAGTGATCAACCGAGAGGAGTTGGACCTGATCAAGCCGCCGCCGATAGAGACCCACCTACACGCTCAACAACCAAGCACCAACCCCTTCCATCTGCACGACTACGAATGGTAACAGTCCTGGACGATCGATCCTGCCTGAGGCGATCAGGATGATCATCGGACGCTGGTCGACAACCGGCTCGTTCTCCGGAGAACCAAGAACCAACAACAGGTTCGATAACACAACCGGCAACACCTCGCACGAGCCAGCAGACTCTCGCCGGTGTAGACACCACGGTGTCCCATCAACTCGCGTTTTTTTTTCTGTAAATACGGCAAATATTTACCGGCCGCTGCGCCTTTGTGAAGCCGATCGCGAGCCTAATCTTCCCTCTTGAACTGAAACGGGGTCTTGTCCGGTTGATCTTTAGTTGGAAATCTAGATTTCTCTTTCATCACGTTCAAATTCTGGCCCTTCGTGCTAGCGTTCTTCACCGAGCCAAAGAGATCGGCGAAAAAGACTGACCGACGATTCGAAAGTGCCTGGTACTCGAGACGCCAAACGCTCGGATTGTTATCTTGTTTATGCAGTTCTCTTAGTTTGTTGACGACGGTTTCACAACGGCGACGCATCCGGCGGAAACGGTCAGCGTGATCGTCGCGAGCTCGATCGCGACCTATGGGGCATCGGGGGTTGGAATCGGGATCGACGTCCACGGAAAATTGAAGTTCCTGGATCGAGGACCGAAACCAGGAGAGGAAGACACGCCATCCGAGGTTTTTCACGTTGGGGGAGCGACGGGCGTCCTGTCGCGAGTGATTCTTTTCTGGGTATCAGGGGAGCGAAGGATTAAAGTATCTGGCGTAGATCCTGTGATGTGGATCCTTGGTGGAGGGAACCTGTTGACAGTGGAAGGTTACATTGCTAGTAAGTCTTGTGAGGAAACGTCTGAAATTTTTCTGGGATTTTAGGACAGACTTTTTACGGTTTTCGGTCGGGTTTCGTGATCGTTTGCTCTTCGGGGCGAAATCAGTGTTCAGCAGGACAATTTCTTTCCAAGTTCGAATGGAATTTTTGATCCTTTTAGATTTGTCGAACACCTTGCGTGTCTCCTTATCGTTTCATGTACGATGTACCTGTATGTCTGGACTTAAAAATTAATTTTTATAGCGATATACCTTATGAATACAATTTTGATAGGATCGTTGAGGTGGGATGAAAGTTGACACAGTAGATTGAACAGATCGCTTTAATTTCGTGAGACTTTTGTGGGTAGCATCTTTAATGGTGCAATATCAAACATCAAGATGAATGCACTTCCTGAAAAAAGAAACAGATCAATATTTTCCCTTGCAATTATTAAACATATGTACACTTCCAAACATATCAAAATCACACAAAAATTGTCTACTTTCTGAAGTACGAACTACATACACAGTCCCAGCCGTATAAAAATTGTCCAGTTTCTGAATTGTGAAACGTGTACACAGTCCAAACCATATCAAACCAGTCTAAATTTCGAAGTTTCCTTACCAGACGCGACGGTAAATGAGAAAGTCCACCCGGAAAGAGGATCGCACGCGACACGGGCCGTCGCCAGGTGAAAATACGATTGTACAGCAGAGTAACCATACGTGACGTAAAGCTATACTTAATATACCTGACACGTGTAGTACGGCACAACACAGGATCTGCGGGGTCGCTTCAACGAAACTATTTATCCTACGGACTTGCACTCCACGGAATCGTTCGACCCCTAGCAATTATCCAGAGCCTAGGCGATCCGGAAAGGATCTTCGTGAAACCGGTACAACAGACCTTGAAGGGAACAGAGCGCAGGGTTCGAACGGGGCCGTGGTCCCCGAGTGCAAGCTCCTCGATGTATTATTGTGTATCTACGCGTACTCTGCTTCTCGTTTCCTCGTGATTCTCCGGGCGTACCTGTGCTCAGCATCCTCCGGGATCAAAGGAACCGGAAACCGTCGACGGAAAGAGCACGAGAATCGGCAGCACTCATTGTAAATAATACTCTAACTCTGTCTCTATCCCTCTCTACCTCCCTCTATCTCGTTCTATCCTCTCTCTCTCCCTTCTGTGGATATTAACGAAACCCGTGTCTCTCGTTGAACCCTTGTTTTCTGTTCCTAGGCTGAACGTTGCTCGTTCCGTGTTGCAATCTGTAAAACGTATCACTTGTAATCGGGTAGAGGCTCTATCGAATGTAGCTCGTATCGTACTGTTTTACCATGTAAGCGGACACGTTCTCTCCTGATAGGTGTATCATACTGTTGAATTATAGAGGACGATTACTCAGAGACGGCGACGCCGGTGTCGAACGGGCCGGAAGCCCGGGGAGGACTCGAGTTCCCTTTTTCTTCGTGTTCGTTCAGCGATGATCGAATACTCTCGACGAGTCTGTCGGTCTCTCTTGCTTTGGAAATCCTTTCTTCCCCAGATGCGTACAGGGTGAAGCAGAATCAGTGACGTCACGGAACGAAGAGGGATATTGCGAAAACTAGTGGAAAATTAATTTTACAAATTTTTCCCGCGGTGTATCTTTCCCGAGATTGTTGATTTCGCACTTAAACCGACACTTCAGATACTAGTCAGACCACGTAAGTCACTTGAAACGGAGTTTCCGATTCAAAGAGCTGGATAAAACAACTCCGTTCCGTTTTCTAGCTTTTCTGTTCTTCCAACAGCGAAATGTTTCGTTGGAAAGACATTTTCAACACGACGATACTACAATCGGGACGCCCGTACGAAATCATTCTACGAAACACAAGAAAATTATTTTCCACTTGTTTCCATCGCAACCTTCCATTCACATCCGCCTCTAATTTTGTCTCACCCCGTATATGAACTGGTATCGTTGAAAAGCTGTGTTAACCGCAGAGTTGCTACAAATTGCGAAGCCATGTTAATTTCTAGCCCGGTCAAACACGACCCAGGTAGAGACGAAAGGTGAATTCGATTCTCCTCGCTCGGCCGCGCCCCTCGACCGGTAAAACGAAGGGAAATCATGTTTCCCGTGGCACAAGCTAGAGATTACGTTGTACCTACATAAAATATCGAAGTTAAAGCTAACCGTAAGGCATATCGTCGTATACATCAGAGCGGATCAGCTCGTTATTGTTACCGAACAGTACCGATCGCGTAATGCGCGCCGGAGTGAACGCACTTCGGGTCAGCGCTACTTTTTCGAGTACACCTTACACCAAAACTGAGTAGTAGATCAGTATGATAAACGTAACCGTAGTTAGCGTTCTTGTCGCGACTCATATCCGGAGGCGTTTGCTTTCAAAGTGGCAACGAGCCGACGAGATCGCGAACAGAAAACGTTCGTTATGGAAATCGTCAGTCTCACGGACACTTTTAAAGCGAACGACTCGCTTGCATTCGTTCCCGACGGACACGCCGTCTATGGAAAATCACGGATCAATCTTCATTGCCTTACGAAAGCATGCGCACGCGCCACGAGGCTGGAAATAGGTGTCGAATCAATCATGTAAACCGCCGTTAGGGCATGAACGTTTCCGAATTGGTCCGTTGTTACACTTTTGTTACTCGTCTTAGCTACTTGCTGTTAGCTGCCGCTGTTTCGAGAGCTTCTAGCTCAGGCATGGGCACGGATTGCCCCGCGGGGCACTGGTTCGGCTCTGGGGATCGTGGGAGCAGCGAGGCCACGCCCGCTCGAGCGGTTATACAGAGAGTGGGGGCTCTAGAGGCGGTGCTATCCCCACGCACGCTCTCCCCGCCAATTATCCACTGGTTGACGCGCTGTGGAAGGGATAGCGGAGCTTCTGGAGCGTAGGGGCGGTTCTAAAAGGAGCCAGGAGGCGGAGACTCGTTACTGAGGATAGTCTTTCGCCATGAAATTGGATTAAGTGTACAAAAAGAAAGTTGAACAGTCGCAGTTGTACTGTTCTTTGTTGAGGTTTTGGCGTATGTGTACCTTTGATAACGACGTTTATACTATTCTAGTGAACACTAGAAGCGTCTATGGATAATTGTATAGTGAACATCAAAGCTTGCCCAAAACGCGTTTCGACAAGTCTATGTCAAGTAGCTTTAATAACAAGTACGAATAGCACGTTTATTGTCATGCAATGGCAATTTCGGAATTTCTCCAGCATGTATCTTACTGACCAGACCTATTGTCTTGTAAAGAAGTGTTTGAAACTTGATTCGACGGCCGTTTTGCCTCGAGTTACCCGGCGAATAGCAAAGAACCGTGGATCACGACAACTGCATCGAAGATCGAACTTGTACCAGTAGTTTCTCGAATAAATCTGAATCTGCCGTACTCAAGCTTTCTTCTTGTACACCCGACAGTTCTCTCGGGAGCAAAAATACCGTGCCCATGTCTGATCTAGACGACCGGCCTGCGATCGACGTTTCCGTTCTCGCCCAGCAAGGATTTGCAAAGGTTTTGCCGCTAGATCATTTTGTGAAGTGAGCCGGTGAAAGGCGTGCTCGAAATAATAAACGGAATGAGATCTGAAGCGATTTGTTTTTTCGACGCAAGCTCGCTGGGGGATTAATGACAAACTCCTCGAACACCGTGACACGATGATTACTGGACTGCGGATTTTATGCATTTACCACGCGAATGAGCAACACCTGTAGGAGAATTTAAATTAAGAAAATTTCTAAATTACTGAAAAATCAAAGACACCTCTAAGTAGCAGCTCTGTTTGCTGCAGTCAACACGGAACAGTTTTATTTCGCATCAAGATCCGCAGTCTAACGATTAACAATCACTGGGCAACGCTTCGACGACGTTCACACGAAGTCTTCCCTAATACGTAGACACGAACTAGCGAACTATGTTTTCGGATTCTGGTTCGGCGAGGTAAAAAGACAGACGTTCGATTGTGTACGCAGAGAGCGCGTCAGTATCGACGGAGGAATAACGTTGACGGACCGACAATTACGATGGAACGATTTGTTGCGTTGCGACCGACTTACAACCCACGTTGTTACGATTCGCGGGCTACCATCGGGCATTGTTAAGCTACACTATCTCCAGTTCGATCGCGATCTATTACTCCGCGCAGCATACTTTCCGAGCATACTTTTCACCCAGGACCTACATGGACACGTACATAAACGGACACGTGGTTTTCTAAGGAGACACACACACACACACAAAACGCGAAAACGGCAGAAGACACCACCGGTAAACTGGATACATATCATATAGGAGTTAAGTGGACGAAGAAAGGAGAAGAATGGATCGATGTTGCGTTCAGAAGGGAAAAACGCTTCGCACGTGGTCGCCTCGCCTGAACAATGAAAATTAAACGAACAGCAGAATAATTGCAATTAAAAAACAACTGGACGTACCAATTACCTTCACTCTTCCCGATTTTATCGAAAAATTGCTCAATTCTAAATTGTATTATTTCCACGGACGCATTCCACAGAGAATTTTCTATCTTTCCAACAAAATTTCAAGATCATCCGTATTTTTAACTTCAGTTGAAATCCACTTAAAATGCTTCACTTAATAATTTCAATACCAAATAGAACTTTTGCTTTTTGAGTGTTTCTAATTGGCGTGGTTATCTCCACACAGTCTAGTTACATACGAAATGTCTGCTTGTTGTTCCAGAAAATATTTCGTTCTACTGTGCTCTCTCGTTGTTGATAAAAATAAGACTCGAGATCGGTCGTATTGGGAATAATCTGTCCAAGAAGAACGTCGCTATCGGTAGCTCATAAGACTAACGATACGCTCGAAGACTGACGGAGAAAATCGTTTGTTCCGAGTTGTTATAAAGTTACTCAAAATTATCTACAAGGGAATTCACTTTTCCTTGAGACGTTACAATGTTTAATAACGATAGGCTTATAGGTGCCATCGATTCGAAAAGTTTTCAATAATTCGAGCAATAAAAGGACTACGGATCGAAGGAAAAAATTTGTTCATTTCTGGAAGAAGGCAGACCCGAGTAGTTTCGAAGGTCTTTGCGGAAATTTCGGAAAGCGTAATTGTCGATGGCATAAGAGTTCAATGAATTCGAGATCTGCCGAGGTACACATGTGCGAAGCACGATAACGACGGCTGTACTATAGGTATAGCGCTATTAATAGATGATTATCAGAAGAAGAGTAATATACAGTAACGATGTAATTAATATACGGTTTGAAAAAAAAAAGACAAGTTTTGATTTTTCCGTCCCTTATCCACAGGACTACGATTTAATACATTCTCATATAGTATTGAATCTGTTACATGCAGTTATATTGGATTCGGATGCGGTGGATCATGCAGTTCTTTAGTAACTTATTTTAGTATCCTGCTATAATCACACTCCGCGTCGCAGTAAACGCTTTTAACAGTGACTTATTATTAAATAATAGGTTTTCAGTGGATCCAGCGCTCGGCATGCACAAATGGCACTGTTAAACTTTCCAAGACTGACAATGGGATAATAGAATGCCCTGGGAAAATTTTTACAAAAACTGAGGTCTCGAAACTTAAAATTTTTCAAAAATAAATTTTCTAATACTTTTCATCGTTTTCCAAGGTATTTGGATCTCTGATATTTCTAAATTAACGCAATAAACTTTGATTGAACACACTTTACCTACTGGTGGTTACTTCGCAGTAGTCAAACGATCGATCATCAATGCTAACAATTTTCTAACAGCCATAACAGCTTTATTCCTGAACTAAAAAAATGATTTCGGACAATATAATTTAAGAATTTTTTCTGGGATTAATATTTAGCAAAAATACTATCGATCTTCTTTTGAATATAGCACAGACATCAACCAACCTTGGGTCCATGTTAGCAGAGTCTCCTTTACAATCATTCTAACTTATCTTATTAGTATAAATGTTATAAATGAACACCAATTATCCAGCAGCCAATCTAAATTACCGGCTATTTATATTATGTTTGATAAAGACAACGTATTATGTTTGTTCGTCTCAAACGTGCAAGTACAAAACCATCTAAAAGAAAAATTAATTAAAAGAAACCTACACCGTTAGGTTTCCAGCCTCTAAAATGTTGAGTCTGTCAACATAAAACATAAAAAATGCTGTCGCAACACAGTATCCCATTTAAAAGAAAAAAAAACAAGAAAAAGGAAAAAGCAATTGCATCGTGCTTGAAGACAAATCAGTCTTGCAAAGATCAACCACGGTCTCGCAGAAGCGTGGAAATGATCGGTGGAGACAGAGGTGGACGATCTCTCGCGAGATAAACGGTGAACAACACGCTTGGTAAATAAAGGTTTATTATTCGTCATTCTTTCCTCTATCGTATTTACTTAATTTCTGCTCGGACAGAAGTTACAACTAGAGGCACTAGTCAAGCTTAAACTCTAGCTGACTACGAAGTTCGTATTACGCTCGATGTTCACTATGACTATGGGCTCTCCCCGGCGCGACGAGACCCCCGGGGCGCGACAAAAATCGAAAAAACGGTGTAAAGTCGAAGTAGACTAGAACTAGCGTGTTTCTTGTTTAATTATCTTAACCTCGTTTAAACTAAGTAATATTTGCTCACTCCAGGTTTTTTGATCACTCGAGACCATTTAGTGGTTCCGCTATAATCGGTGGTTATGCCCGAATTACCTCGGCGGTGTTTATCCTCTTTGTGTAATTACGCGTGTGTCTTCTGTATCTTGTCGGATCCCTCCGTGTACTGTGATATTTAGTCGTAACAATATACGTAATATAGAAACCGTGTGTGCGCGTGGGTCTCTGTACGTGTGTGTTTGTGTGGATGTACCATTTGTATCGAACCTGTGTACTTTTGGGACACGGCGTGGACACGGGGAGACTGATTACGGAAGAGAAAAAACCGCGGCCTCCGGCGCGTCCCCTTATCCTCTACTCGAATAAAAACGCTATACCCTAAGAATGTAAAATACTGTGACTCCGTCGTCGTCGTCGATTCAGCGACCGTACTCGTGAAAAAACGTTTAACACGCGTTCTCCTTCCCCCCCGGGTCGCCTAGCGAAATCTGCTACCTTGTCTTTCGATTTTTCTCCGCGTCGTCGTTCCCGAAACGAGTCCCGTGAAATTCACCGGAGCGGAAAACGCTTCCGCTTCCGCTGCGGTTTCTCCGGGTATTTCATCGTCGTTTCGCGGAGACCGTGTGCGACGTTGTTGCCGCGAAGACACAAGAAGCATGCGGCAAGAGAACGATGGTCGTTAGAAGACTATGGCGTCGTTCCGTTATTTCAGGCTAGGTTAACGAGGAACTAAGGAAAGTTAAATGGTTAATATATGGCACGCAACGCTAATACTAACATTCATTAGGTACAGAGAAAACAAGCGAACACAAGCGTCTCTCTTTTTCATTTTAGTCTTGCGGAAATCCATTGGCGTTGTTGCGTTATTTGGTTTTCGTTTCTCGTTCCTCCTTGTTGGCACGTACGTGTTTTCTGCCCACTCTTCTCTATCACGCACACTCAATCTCTCATTCTCTCTCTTTCTATCTTTACTTTTGTGTGTCTTTTCTTCTCGCTCGAACTATTAATGCTTGATCGAGTTAAACTAGTAAAACTAAAGCTTCAGGTAACTAAAGAGATCAGGTAGACGAAACGAAGAACGCCCGAGAGATTTGTACTAAACTTAATATCGAGGAGTCGCGCTAACCGACTGACAACACTTCTCGGAAGAAGTGGTTCTCTAATAATACGTGTGTGGATATAATACTTGTTTTTGACCGAGCTTCTTCGACGGCGCGAATCTTCTTTCTCTCTTTCTTTCTTTCTCGCTTTCACTCTCACGCTTTCCTTCGCGCGCAGCCGTCGAGTTTCTCACGCAAAACTGGACCGACACCGGGCAGTGTGTCACTACGGCAGAATCGCACGAATTTATATATAAGAACTGGCACAGTGAGGCAATGATCTTAGGATTCTCTAAACTAGTAACCGTAACGTACTTATTGATTTACTTATTGACTCGTATAATACATTCACGCACCCACTCCGCTCGATCCTAAACCATTCACCCTATATATATTTCCCATTTGTTCCCTATATGAAAACTCAGCGGTGACAACATCGAACTGTCGAGGGCCGATTCGTTGTCGACGATTGCGAAACGAAATTCCGTACGAAACAATACCCTGCACACCGCTCCTCCCACCCTCACCACGAAAAAGGAAACATCATATCTAAACCGTAACGTATGTCTTTGGCGAGCGTTCCCCAAAGCGACTAGTTTCGCTAGAGAACCGATTGCTATCGAAGGGGTTGCTGCAATCATAAGGCACCCCCACTTCACAATTCCGGTTAAATAAATACAAAAATGTTCCAATCAGAGTTTGCTGTATGATTTCCTTTGGTATTTTAAGGTTTTATAAATGCTTATAAACTTTATGCTGATGTTATAGTGAGTAGATCTAAACTGAGATAATCTCCTGGCTGAGATTTAAAAAAAATAATGCTCCAACTTGGTACTCTTTGTACCAAAGTAGAAAAAAGAAATATTAATCATTAGAGAATATATTTGATTGTGATCATTACTGCTACCTCTAGCTACTAACCCTAACAGAAAATTGAACAAATACGATAGAAGAACGGTTGAAGAAAATATTTACAACCTATTATATGCACTTGTCACCAAATGTGAAACAATGTTCATTACTATGTAACACAAACATTTAAACATTTGCACGCTACGAGTTTATCATTATGCTGTTCTTCGTCATTAAGGCAAATACTTTCTACATAAATATACATATGTATGACAGATGATACGTATAATGGATAATGTTACGTAGATTATCTAGAAATATATGTGTATCGTGATAACACAATGAAATATAAAGAGTTGTTCGTTTCACGCATGGAACGTCCTGAACGTCTTTCAGACCCAAAGGTCAGCCGCGTGTCCGAATGGAATCAAATGTGTCAAAAAAAAAAAAAAAAAAGTGGAGCCGCCTGATTACTGCAAACCCTTCAATGATTAATAGCGGGACAAGAATATATGTATCCGTGACGCCGACAAGGAATCGATTCCAGTTCCGTTTCGTCGACATCCGCAACGAAGTACGTAATTTACTTGCACGTCGACGATTCTTTACACTCGGTCACAGCCTTCGGGGATGTAACGTGATGCATGTTATTATCACTGTTTGTATACCTATAACGCCTAAGAAAAAAATACAGGCAGGCACGAGTAAAATCTCGGGATTTGCCCCCCCCCCCTCCCCCATCTCGAATGCTTTCCTTTTTTCCATATTTTTCTTTTCCCTCCATTTTAGTCCCTCTCCCTCGTTTGCGTTCGAGCGACTACAAATGAACAGAAGAAGTGTGTCGTGAGAGAACCACGGACGAAGGTGTGTGCTCTATTCGTCGTTCTCGTGCCGAGACACTTCTGGAAGAAAAGAGAAGACTGACGGTACGGATATGTGCACAATCGTTTGCTTCGTGAAAACAGATGCCTCGAACACGTTCTGACAACGTAAAATTCTTTTGTTCACTACGTGAAACCCCCTCCACTCTCTCTCTGTTTCTCCCTCTCTCATTATCTTTCTGTCTGATTCTCATTCTGTCTGATCTGCGTGTTCTACTACCAGTCTATAAAGTCTGTCGAAATTGACGTTACGCTAAAACGATATAAGATTAAAATTCGAAGTATCGAAACGTGCCGCGTACGATAAACCCTATTATTTAAACTGAGCAACTATCGAATAGTAAAACCTCCGACGGCTCGAAGACCAAAAATGATTACGAGATTCGTACCCCCCCTCCCCTCTCTCATACCCTTTCTACCTATCTTTCTTTCTATTCCTTTCTCTCTCACTCTCTCTCTATTTCCCTCTCGTATACTCTTTCCTCCCCTTTTGCCTTTGATCGTCCCTTTTCTCTCTGATACATGCACACTCTGAAGAGACATATTGTATGTATAGAATCTACATGCAATATGTATGTATAAAATATATATATCACCCAACGCAAAGTGAAAGGTGAGTCACGCGTGAGATCCTACGATTTATGCTTTACTGATGCCGCATTCTGCCATATCATAACACGCTGAACGAGCGATCTAGTTTGCAGTAGGAACCACATAATCTGTCACCCGAAAGTCCGTATCATTGGTCGCCGATTTGTCGTTACTCTGATTTAGTCAGATATCGACCTCGAACATGTCTTGTTCGATCGGCTTTTTAACCCAACTCCCAAGATGCGCCTTTACGAAAGCCTCCTTCAACTGATGCTTGGCAAGCTGTCGCACAAGAAAAACGGTAAGAGAACAATGACGAACCGCCGACTCGTGACCGCACTCGGCCACACATGAATCGTCCAGACTGTGGATCTTTATGCAACAGATCTGTCCTGCTCTCAGTGATATGTAAAAAGAAAATATTTAAAGAAAGCTAGAACGTACAAGTTGCCGCTCTTAAATTGATTTCATAGCAGCAATCTTAAATTCTGATATTCGTACAAGATCTTGACTGTAGTAATGAATGCACAAGATCCTCAGTCTTCTTATCGCAGAGTGGTACTCACCGAGTAATTCTGCACGGAGGACTTCGCGTCCAGGTAGTGACGGCACTGATTCTGATCAGCGTCGTCGATAGTGTCGATTTTACCTAGCAGATTGTAAAACCGTCTGAACAGTCCCTGCTTCGATATTCTCGACGGCTTGCCGAGCTCGTCCTTTCCCGTGGTGCAGTTTATCACCTCGGCATCCGCCTGACCTGAGGGACGCATGAAATATTTACAGTGAGATTCTTAATTGGACCCACCTGCCGACCTGACGTACCGATAGTCCAATTTACACTGTAGTTAGGCGCTTTCCCAGGCTGCCTAACTTCCGAGGACGTAATGAGGCTCATTAGAGGCTTGTTAAGCCTATACGGTGGCGGCAGACCCTGAATCGTGTTTTCGATACGTCCGCAGACCGCTCTGTACATGTGGCTTGGGTTCAATAGACTGCCTAAAACGATGCTGTGGAAGTAAATTGGCTCGATGAAGTGGCTTAGAAGTGCACCTTGCACACCAAGTACGTTCCATCGAGCTATTTTGTCCGAGCACGACATCGTCAGCAGTCTTTGGCCCTGGTGGTTCAAGCAAACGATTTCTGTTAGTGCTGTAAAACCGCCAATGTTCCCGCTTTCTGTTCCACCAAGTATCTCCGACTGCTCGGATATTCTCATCAATAGACTGCGCATTTTATGCATTCATACCAAAGATTGGAACTCTACATCACATGCAATTTTTACTTTGCATAAAGATCCGCGGTCTACTTATCGAGAACCACCAAACGATCCGCTTTTGCTTGCCGATTCAATCCTATCTGATCGGCACAAGCAAAATACAATCGCTGCTAATCCCTTTTAATTAAACGAACATCCGAACAATCCGAAATACTTGATGCAATCGGAAGGTTGAACTTCATTTACAGCCCCAGTGCGTACATTTCATGTACAGCTCGCATGTGCAGTCCTCGATCGAGTGCTTACCATAAGAACACCGTCCCACGTCTGTATGCCCTCGCTGCTTTTCACGGGTATCGTTCCCTCCCCGGACTCGATCTTGGTCCGCAATTGTCCTCTAGCTCTCCGGTTAGGATGTTTGTCAACAGACTCGTTCTCTTCGTGCGGAGAAAAGATTCTAGCATCACCGCACGGGGCAGTGTTTATGTATAAATGAAACTGTATGCCCTGTTTCAGTTTGAAACCCTTCTTTGCGGGTTCCAGGATGGACTCAATGATTCTCTCCTCTGTGTGTAGCTCCAGCTGCTTGTACAAGTACTCGCACAGACACCTTCGTGCCACCACCTCCGCGTGGCAGTCATTCAGAGCACCTCCGCTGACGCTCAAGTGCTCTCCGGATACGCATTTGGTACCTTTTCGTTTGAAAGAAGTGGAACAATGGTTTATGTAGCTAGATCCTTTGTAAAGGTGCAGATACACTAGCAAGCCACTTCGACAATTCTTGTAGTGTATTCGCAGCCTTACTTGCTTGTGTATCGGCACCTTTTGGCTGTGTTGTAGAAGAAGAATCTTACCAGTGGTCACGCAAATGAGCTCGGCGTCCGAGCCCTTGGTCTGTACGATGCCGGCCAAGACCTTGCGGCGAGCATGCTGCGGTTTGGACTGTATGAGTTCGCTGAACTTCTGATTTACCATTTTCCCGATTTTGTCGGCCAGCATCTGCGGCAGCTGCATCTGGTCTTGCCAGTGACCGCTGCTCGAGAAATTCGGCAGAACGCGAACGGGAAGCGGTATGCAGAACGAGGAGCTATGGACGTTCCTCAACTTGGCCAACGCCGCCTTGCTCGCCGCAGCTTTCGCCAGCTTTTTACTCGGCCCGGTACCCTCGAAGGTCTCACCGTCGATGGTCACCGATATCGTGAACTTCGCGTAACTCTCCCCGTTGTCGGACACGCATTTGTAGACGACGCCTGGGTACAGTTCGTTGATCAGCGCCACGGGTCCTTTCTCTAGAAACTTGTTCGGGCTCTTCGGTTCCTGTGTCAATGTTTTAAAAGCATTTACTAAGTGATTGTCGCGTTCTGTGACGTCGCTGGTGAAGTCAGGCTCCAGGGGCATGGAGGGCTGGCAGGTGTTGATCGCTTGGTGTACCTCCGGCGTATTCCTAAACTGAACGATGTTCCTCAGAGCCAGTTCCGCCGCAGCGTGTTTGGCCATCTTCTTGGTGCGCCCTTTCCCTTCGTAGGTCTGTCCATCTATCTGCACCGCGATCGTGAAAATGGGAGCGTGCGTCGGGCCGGTCTGATCCACTACCTTGTATATAGCACCGGTCTTCAACTCGTTCAAAGCGCACACAGCGTTCTTCGGCTGTGGATTCTTGTGCCTTTTCTTTGGACTGATGGTACCTGGCCAAATAGGAAACATACAAATCAAGTTACGCGATCCTAGTTATATCTCCTTTAAGCGCCAAAGATCTAGGAATCTGGAATACTTCTAAGGTGATCCGTGTTCAGTATTTTTCCATCGGAAAGTACACGGTTCGCATGCATGCATGCGGGACAACTAAGGGTCGCTCTATACGAATGTAAAGGATAGTGGGACCAGCCACTGACCTTCAGGTTCAGAGTCAGCGGGCCTCTTCAGCGCGGGCCTTGACATATTTGGTTGCTCCATCTGTGAATAGGGCATCGAGCTTCGGTTAATAACGCTCAAAAGGGGGACCGGGGAGGGGGGGGGGGGATCCGGGCCGTAAATAACAACACTTAATGAAAAAAAAAATGTGCTCACCCCCGTCATGTGTGCCTCCTGCGACCGATCCGCCGGGAACGGTATCGCGTTCGTGTCGAGGATGGACGGGTTGTACTCTAAACAAGAGAGACACGAGGTTCGGAACGGGGGCCGCATAGAGGCAACTCGTTAACGATGAATTAAAGAATACGCTGTGCGGTTCTCATACTTGTCTCCGTGGTTCCTTTGTCATTGTTCAGCATCGCCAGGCCGTTCGACATTTCTCCTTTCCAGCTGGAGAACGGTGGAAAACCGCGGCCGAGGAATGTCCGTCCCGAAACACTGCACCGTTACATTGATTTTAATTATACTCGTGTGGCACGATGCACGCAGCGCCACTGCCGTTTCCACCGACTCCGACGACGACCGACATAACCTAATTCCGGGCGACGGCGGCCCCGACGAGCATCCTCGTCGACGGAACGGGAGAGGCGTGGAGGGACGGGAGATCGCCGGGGGAACGACGAGAGAGCCGATTTCCGATCGGCCGAGAAACGAAAATACACGCGGATTCGATCGAAAAACGGGATCGTTCGTTGGTCAATCCATCGTGCCGGACGCGGAACCACTGTCTGCGCAGAGCACCGCGCACGCGACAAGGAAAACCGTGGCGCGGCCACAGTCGATTTGAAAGCCTCTAGTCCAGCGGAAAGCGCTCTTCTACGAGAAGAGGGCTAACGATGCGCAAAAAGTTTCAGGTGCAACGGAGACGGAGACACACCGTCACCTTCACATACACCGCGTCTTGTTTTCATGCCTACGTACGATCCTCCTCGGGGAACGCCAGAAATAGTTTCCCGCGGTTATCAACGGCCGCCGCGATGCGTACCTACCCCCCACCCTTTCCCGGAATTCTACATAATAATTGTCATCGTCTCCCAGGCCGTTCTCCTCGAACATGAACATTTCGATTTTCGACAATTGATGCGGTGAAATGAACATGGATCACCTTAGAAGCTTCCCAGATATTCACGCACTCAATATTGTAAACAGTGCCGGATTAACGCTTCAATAATTTCCGCTCGCACACGTATGCACATAAACACACGTGGAAATATTATTGTAAAAGATGTAAAATTCAGAACATTTCCGTGGTGCCCCCTTTCTCTTGATGCCCTGAGCACGTTCTTACATAGTTTGCTTATTGGTTAATCCAGCACTGATCAAAAATATGTTAACGTTTTTGTAACGCTCGCACGATCCCTACAAATACTTCCGGTTTAAGCTTTGATTTGCCTGGGTATATTCTTGTAGTATTCAAGAAAACTTTGGCAACTAATCACAGAAAAATACAACATCGATAAAACGAACAAAGTAATTGTGTCCACAAAGGCTATTAAAAATGATTTTTCATCTTCAGACACTTGTCAACATTTTTAACAAATGCCGTTAAACAAATAGTATTTATGTAATTATCAAACCGTGGATTTTATACATCTATGACGTCTTTAACCTTCTAAAATTATGGTAAAATAGCATGGTAAACAGTTAAAAAAAATTCTTTAAAACGTCTATATCTATCTGTCCAAGGATCAAACCACTTTCACAAAATGTTTACAGGCAATATTCAATTCATTTCCAGCATTTTCCATCATTAGACGAACGGGGAAAATGTCTAAAATAGTCAGAAAATATAAGAATGTGTGTCCAAGATACTTACTTTTTCTTGACTTACTTTCGTCACTACGAAATTCTTTTCCAGATGCACAGCAGTTGAACCTTGAGACGACGGTTTCAACCTCCTCTATGCCCAGAATCAACGGCCGACAAACGTTGCAAACAAATCCGTTTTTAGGTAGCAATAGCACATCTTTTTTCACACAGTCCGTACCGTGCATTGTCACCCGCTCTCGAAACCAGTAAATAATATCGTGCAAAAGATTGCAACAATTGGACTGTTGTTTTCGCGATTTCTTTGTCCTGGTCATCGGTGATGAACACGTGATCCCATTCGATGAAAGACTGAGTGAACCGTGGATCGCGACCGGATCGACCGAAGAAAACCGACTGAAGATCAGTCGGATGGGGATACATACATTGTATATGTATATGTGAGTGGACGAACTTCTCTTCTCGGGTTTCATCTGGGACTCGGTGATACGTTGTATCCTCTTCGAGTCAGCAAGCAGTGATTCACTGTTTTGCATTCGTAATCGTCTACGTGCTTTTTTCAATAATTCTTCACCTGAGATTATAGTTTAAAATGTTCACAGTAGACCACAGAAGCGTTCGTACACTTGGTTGAAATTAATTCATTTATTGATAGCCTTTTGATGCTGTGATTGCTATTTGATTCTTGCGAGCCTTATATTATTATCATTTTACCGTTTTAATGATACAGTCTTACGTAGCATATAACTATTTCTTTATTTCCTAGTTAGCAATGTATCTAGTACAAGAAAAGATGTTTGTTCAAATAATGTACAACTCCTGGCAGATTCTACATTACATTGCCAAGTTTCTACGCGTATTTATACCTAAAAGAAATTTCCAGAAGAACAGCTCGCATCTCGGCTACTTCCCGCGAAGCATAAAGATTACTCGCGCGAAGCAAGGTCAAAGAAAACCAGCACGAGCAATTTTCAAAGCCTCCGCGATCCCCGTTCGCAAAAACAGATTCCCCTTCTCCATGTGAATCAAACTCGATTTAATCCGCCAAAAAATTCTGTGGACGAAAAAGCGTTCCACTTTCATCAGTGTCGGTGAACCGGAAGCTTCCTCGGCGTAACACGCCACGCTTTCGCAATTTAGTGCATCTCGATTATCAGCGATAGCCCCTGACAGGATTATGATTAATGTCCGGGCCCGATAAGACCGCGTGGTCGGGAAATGCTGATTTTCTTAATCCGATCAGGAAGGACGACAGCCTGAAACTTATCCGATCATCGAATAGCGCGATAAGCGATAGCGCACACCGATGCCCGATTATATTTCGAAATGGCTGCCTAAAACCTGAGGACTTCCGGTTTGCTCGAGGCCTGCCTCGTTATCGAAACGCCTTTAGCATTTCGTGATTGATTGCGAAAGAAAAACGTCCGGCAGCCTTTTTTAGGTCGACGTTTATGCGATCTGCACCGAACAACAAGCCGGTAATCGACTCGATAAAGGCTCTGCTGGTTCGTTTCGAGTTTCCTCCATATTCCCAGTTCCTTGCGGACGAGGCTCACACGATCTTCAGGATTCTAGACGCGTGGCGCAACATGTTTGGATATCGTTTGTTACCGCTGTTCCTAATTGTCGTCCTAATTTCGCTGGTGAGGTTTTAGTTTTCGTCCTGTTGGTTGTTCGAAGTTTCACAATGAGGCTGCTTCTGTTCCAGGACTTCATCCGGGGCGACATCAGGAAAGACTGTCGAAACGAGTCGAAGGTTTCCTGGGGTAATCTATCAGCCATTTCGAAAGTTCGGTAGACGAGAGTTTGCGAAAGCGCCGAATCTGATCTGGAAGTTCGGAGGGAGAGTCTGGAAAGATTTCACTTTTGCCTGGGCTCGTAGGATTCTTCGCGAGAAACAGTCGAGTTCAATCTATGGTCGTAAATTAACCATAGAAATGCTGAGAGAAGTTGCCGGGAGCTCCAATATAAAACGGGGCGACTAATTGTCTTCTGTCGTGACGTGAGAAACGTTTCTTTTTCGGATCTCTTATCTTCCACTCCGGGACCTTTTATCCGGAACTTTTTATTCAGATGGACGTAGTTTTGTCTATTTTCTCTCAACACTGTTCTACAGTTGTTTATGTATAGCAGCTTGACCTCGAAATGATCTCATACTATGAGACGTTTGAATTATTTTAGAACATAGTTTCCAATTTCGATGGTTTCATTTTAATCTGTGGATTTTACGATTTTTAAATTATTATCAAACTCGATTTGAATGAAATTCCAGGTTTCAGAAACACTTCTCGCATCATCACAGATGAGAAAGACGATTAGGCGGTTTGTTTTATTGTTCTTCTGGTCTAGAGTGTTTACAAAAATTATTGACCGTCACTTCACATTGAAGAAAAATCGGTTTTGCTTTTTTAAGGGGACAGGGCGTTATGTATAGTTACGTTTGTTTGAAAATCCGATCTTCGACTGTGGTCTGCAGCTCTCGAAAACTCTCTCGTCTGACTCATGCCACAGTCAAAAGGCTCAATGTTTCCGCAGCGAGTTCACACGGTCTAATTTCATAAACAGTGATAAAGGTCTCGCGGCGGCTAACTTGTATATCCGACCCGCTATATGTGACACTCGATTCAAGAGTAAAAAATAAATATCAGTAAGATAAATTGCTTAACCCACAGATAGCGAAACAAAGGACATAGGATCTTGGACTTTTCATTAACACTAGGTTTACGGAGCACTAAAAGTGACTATTTTGCGGTACTTTATAAAAATAACAAGAACGTACTACCCACATTTTTAGCAATATTTTTAAGTAAATATATCCCCAAAGAAATAACTTTGCTAAATCATTTTTCGTATGTGCATCCTTAGAATCTTAATAATTCTAAATTCAAAATACTAGAACCCGTCATTTTGAAGGGTCCCGTAAACCTAGTGTCAAAGAAATTAGTGCATAGCGATTTGAATAGAGCAATGATCCAGCTTGCAACGATTAATCAAGATGTTGTAATTTGCAATGAAGTTTGCTGTTGGGAGGATACCGAAATCTTGAATATTTCGTTTGAAAATGTTGCGTTTTGTTCCAGCCGCGCTACGGAAATTAAAAGCCGGCGACTTCGAGCAGGAGGACCAGAAGCTGAAGTGCTACGTGAAGTGTTTCATGGTGAAGAACGGTATCATGAACAGCACAGCGGACATAGACGTGCAACGGGCGCTCAGACACATCCCCCGGAGCATGCAAGCATCCTCGAAACAATTGTTTAATAAATGCAAATCCTCCGGTGAGTGCATTTGGCCGGCGTATCGTCCGTGCGGCCGCGGATACCGCGCTGATATGCATTTTAACCGAGCCGTTTGTTTACAGACAGAACCGAACCTTGCGACAAGGCCTTTCAGATGGCCAAGTGTTATGTGAAATCTCATCCGGAGGTGAGTGCTGTCTTTCATTCCCGGAAACCGCCAGCTTCCTCTTCATCTAATCTCGCGTTACAGATCCTGCAGAGCGTTCCGTTCCTCTAGGACTCGCAGTTCAGATCCAGAAGTGTCTTCTGACCCCTGGGAAAACAGAAGGACGAGCTGATATCGGGTAATCGTGCAGTACAGAAATATTCCGGATGTTCTCCGTCGTGAAACACATTTCGTTTGTAGGAATCAAAGTATGTTTGGCATAATTGTCGGTAATAGTGAGGAATTGTGTGAAATAAAATTTTTAGTAAGAGAAAAATGACTTTCAGTGGAGAAAGGATAGACACAAAGATAGTCTAGCTGTGTGTCTTTGAACATTGTTTATACTTGTTCAAACGTTCGTAATGTTGTGCAAAAATGCACTGCTGTATAAAGAACAATCTACAGTACTGTCCTACAATGTCCTAAAATGTACATGTACATAGTTTACAGTCGAGACAAAAAAGATCCTTAATTTAGAGGTTCTGCTATATCGTGGGTTAAAGAGGCAGATGGAATCCCAACTGTGCCATGTTTGGTATCGTTTCAATCAGAAAAATGTCAGCAATACTCCGGCGAAGGTTTCGCAAAAATGTAACGCGAAACGAAGAAGTTATATCAACAATAGTGCAAAGAGCAATGGAAAATTTAGACTTTCGTGGTGCGCCAATGGGAATATCGAATTGCTCGATGTTTCTGCGGGAAAGATGTTTTATGGGCGACTTCCGGGGCTACGTTCGGGCAGCTTATGGCCCGGTGGGCGAGGATTAGGTTCGTTGTGGGTGTTTCGCAGACGGGACGGCCGTCGCGCGTGCCTCCGGCCGACTTCTGAATACGGCGGGGTTGTGTCTGTGTTCACCGACACGGAACTGGGTCACAGTTTCTGCCCATCGGGGTATTGAAACAATCTCTGCGCCGGAAAACAGGGCAGTGCGAGAGACTGTGGCGGCGCGGAGGGCTGGGAGGGGGCTGTTGGGACGGGGTTGTGCGCGAACAACACGGAGGTGAGAGAGCAGAATGCGTAGGAGAAAGTGCAAGGGTTGAGAAAGTGCAGCTCTCGTATTTCTCTCTCTTTCTCTCCCGCGTGCAGTTGTCAGAGAGGGACGCGACAAAGAGAGGGAGAGAAGGCGGTGCTGATGAGCGGCGCATAAGTGGCAAAAGTACGGAGAAAAGCGCGGAGGCTAAATAAGGGAAGGGTGGCGAACGACGGACGATAATGATGCGACACTCGCCGCGGCCCCTTGTCACTCTCGCGTTTCAACTTCTCTTGCCTTCCACCCAGAAGACCTGCACTATTTCTGCGCAATCTGAATTTTTTCCACCTGCCCACTGCGAGAAATTAGCCTCGGCAAAGACACACGGAAGCTGCACTCTTCGAAGATACGCGAACATACTGTGCGACATACTGTGACGTACACACTCCATTAGATACTTGAACTATTATAACTAACTGAAAAAATATCGTACAATAACCTACCTGAGCTAGTCTCAAAGCGTGACGATTCTACTTTCAGCACCCCTCTTTAATTTGTTTTTATGATTTTCGTAGAATACATGGCAACCGAGAACAGCGCAGGTTACCCTCGCCGATAGTTTTACACATTCAAACTTTTCTACAAGGATGAGAACATTTTCTTCCGGTCTGAATCCAACACGGATTTCAAGATCGAAGCTTGTCCTTTAAAATAAGACCTGAAACATCGCTGTACGATTTTTTCCAAGGTCTTGAAATATTTGGTAAAGATCTACAAGAAGGGACTCCTCCAAGAGAAATGCATATCTATCTAAACGTCTACCGACTAAGACAAATAAATATTGGACAACCACCAGAACACTCTGATTTGAACCAGCTGCACTCTGATTTGCATCTTGCGGTAGTAATTTTTCTGTGCGTCCCCTTTTCCCTTGCACGAATCCAGTTGCCCAGTTTCTGGGGAAAGCAGACGGACGAATCGCGAGTTCAGAAGCGTGGCTGGTTAAACGGGGACGGAAAGAATATTGTCTTGGCGATAAGGGAGATGCATTACCTCGTGTATTATGAGGTGGACTATCGCGATCGCTCGTGTCCGCTTTACAAAACGTCGTTACTAAAGCGGCAGGTACCCACGAAGGGGACAGTTACGCCGGACCCGGTGATCTAGGGGTTGGATCTGCCCGCTAATCCCCGGCTCCAGGGTTAATCCGACGTCGCCGAATTTTCCGGGCCAGTGGACCAGCGGGGAAAGGAACGTACTCGATTGACTGCCTCGGTTTCCTTTTATCTCGACGTCCCGGAGAAACTCGGACTAAAATATTGTTTGTCACCGGAACGAACTCTGCGGGACTCGTTTAACTCCTCTCTTCGTTCTTGAGGGGGTCGTCGAGATTCTGGAAAATCGAACTTTTCAGTATTGTCGTTGAAAGTTCCGTTCTTTGTGGACACTTCGAGCCAAATTTTATCAAGACATTTAAACAATTGCGCAAGTTGTAGGGCTGAATGCGACTGAGTGTACGGGAGAGGGTGGAGAGTTTAGTCTGATTTATGAGTTAGCGCGCCATTATTTTGTGTACACGTACCACGAAATTTGTCTAAATTCGTCTAACGCGTTCCATTCTCTAGTTTTCCGTATAGAGATTACTCACCCTAAAGCATTCTGCTCTCCGAAAATTGGTTTACCAGCAATTATGCACGTCCTACACCCTAGTTTACAAGCTGCGCTCTCCACTAGGATTATCTTCATCGCACCGAAACCTTAACCGTGTTGAATATTCCGACAATTTTATTCTTTTAAGTTATTTATGATTTCGTCTAGACTTTATTATGAAACTGTAACAAAGTAGTCCGGGCCAAAAGGGCCCATTAATTTCTTTAGATGTTCCCCAAAGCGTTTCCCTCTCGAACAGCTCACCGGTGCGACCAAGATCACCTGAAGAAAGAATCAGTCCACACGTAAAACTGCAACAAAGCAACCCAACTGAAAAGGAACCATCGATTTTACCAATCGATTCCGTCAACGTTCCTGCACCCCTCAGACTGGCGTTTGTCTGTATTTATTCGTAGGGGGGGGGGGTTCCGGTCTTTTTTTCCCCACCCCACGCCGCAGTTCTGGCAGAGGCACTCGCCCGCCATCCGTGAAATAATTTTGCGAGGCTCTCCGCGAGTTTGAAGCGCTTCGGTAACCCTGCTCCACTCTGGGACCGTTCAAACATTGACGAAGACTCGGCCGGGACAGCCTGCCGATTAAGCCCGATCAATATTTACAGAGTCGGGAAATAATCCCCGATTCTGCCCGAATCGACGGTCCAATATTTGAAAGACCGTGTATCAGACGCGAGGTTCCCGAGGCGACAGACCATTGTCGGCTGGCTCCGGAGAAAGCTACCCCCGACGGGCCGTTCGAAAACGCTCCAGTTTTCGTGAACGCGACGCCCTGGCATAATATTGGCGACGCGAGGGTGAAAGATTGCCTCGCGCCACGTAGCTCAAGCTCCGTGGAGAACTGGAGGAATGCTGGAACACCGAATAATAAACTCCTAAGTACGTGGCTCGCGTCGGCATAAAGGGAAATCTTTCTTCTTCTAATTCCGAGCGGGGTTGATGCGAATGAAACAGGGGATGAATTATTCCGCGAATAATTTAAAAAGAGGCTTTTGGAGCGTTTTCAACAGATGGACGAATGGAAAAATTGGTTGTTGTTGGATTATTTGAGTTGGAGGGGGATGACGTGAATAAAAGAGGGGATAAATTAAATTCTTCTTCCTCTAGTTAGTTCTAAACGATAAAGAAATTTTAATTGCCGTGCCTGTGAAATAAATCGTGGTGGTTAAGCATGCATATATAAACCCCCAACGAGGTTTCCCAAATAAAAACAAAACATGCGATCTTCTACAAGGGTATAGCTGTGGAACAAAGAAAAAAAAAGACAGAGGTAAAGTAAGTCTGCAACAGTGCCGGTAATCGATGAAAGACGCTCTGCTACGTGTCCTACTGATGGTCAAGAAAATCTCTCTCCCATTTACATGACAGAGCCAAGTGGGAGAAAGAGGCGGGGAGGAGGGGAGGGGATTCGAACATGGAAAAAAAAATTTGACGCGTGGAGCAGCAGCTAGGCGGTCGCAAATCGCGTCCCGCAAATTCTGGATAAGGGGAAAAAGGAGGATTTATCGTGTTGGCTGGAACGGGACGCGCATTCGGTCTCGCGGAATGCGACTTTGGGATGGTGGCGTTACCTGGCGCCTTTCCAACAATCTGTTCGCACTTTTTGCCCCCGCGATAAATTCGCGTGCCGATTTGGTCGCGGTCCGGTCGATCGCGCGGCGACACTGCGCCTGCGTGCACGCGTGATCCTGTCGATCACGAAAATCCCACCCTCATAGCGCGGAAACGCAAAAAGGTAACAAAAGAAACAGAAGCAAACAGAGTTTCCCGATTTTAATTCTGCATTCCATAAAGAAAATACAATCGAAATAAATAGCGACGGTGTGATATTTGAACTGATAATGAAGATTCTCGAGGTCGAGGATCAATCAGCGTTTCTTTGTCTAGCTTCTGCAGGCTCTAATGAATGCACCCCGTTGACGTCAGCCGAGGGACGACCGGGACCGTCCCCGGAGCCAACCGAAACGCTTCCCGCAGATGGAATAGAGTCTTGCACTCGTGCACCCCCTTCGAATCTCGAACACTCTCGATAGCGTGGTTCTCAGCAGGGTGCCAAGGATCTAGGCCAGGTCCTTGGACCATTGCTAGAGGAAGCGATCGGTTCCTGTTCGTGACGAAACAAAACAACCCTTGCGGGAAGGGTGGGTTTACTCACTATCTCTCCCTCGTCCTGTTCTCAAATTTTGAGCAAATGAGCCCTACCCTTTCATCGATAATGACATTTCAATCAAACTTTTACGTGTTATAAACCCACCTGTTTTCTAGCAGCTCGTGCGGTCGAATTTTTATCAGACTTCCTAGGTCGACATTCTGCAAATTGTTTGAACCAATTGTTTGTACAATTTTGGCACGAAGATCGAATCAAAGAGCGAAGGATCAAATAGCGGATCCTGTGCAATTTAACCGGAAATGGTTGAAACGCGAGTGGTGCCAATCTGTTGACACTTCACACATCGCCTAAGATCGCCGGTCGTTCCCATAATCGAGCACTTTAGACCGTCGTTCGTCGAATTCGGTGGGTCGGTCGAAGGAGCTCCCGAAGGATGACTTTACGTTCACGAGCTTCTGCAGGTGTCTCCGGCACCGAAGCCTCGTCGAAGATCATCCGGGGAAACGAGGGGTGAAACGAAAATCCACGGCATTGTGAGGGAAGTTTCTCAATCTCGCTGGACGCGACTCTGCCCCTTTATCACGCCGGTAATTAACTGGCTAACAATTTTTCTCGGCCGCGTCGCTTCATTTAAACTTTATTAATGAAGAGACCACGCCTCATTACGCCTCCGTGCCGCTCTTAACGATCAACGACCATCTAATCCCGACGAGATTACCGTGTTTACCGGGATTCCACGGAAATCCGCTCGCATCGTTCCCGACCCCCTTTCCCACCTTCTGGCTATCGTTTTATCAACAGAACGCATACCCGCGGCCTTTCGCGAGCCCTTAAATTAAACAAAACGGTGATACCGTGTTTACGATCGTCGTTATCGAACTTCACCGTTTCCCCGAGTCTGCTAAGGCTGCGCCCCGTTTACTGACGTTTATGCTTTACGTTTCGACCGACAACTGCAACTTCCATCGTATACCAAGTCACCCCCGGTAAGAATTTACAGTTCGGCATTATCGCGCGAAAGAATATTTTCAAGCTTCCTTCTGTTGGATTATTGAAGATTATTTTATTTATTAATAGCCTATTGGCTGACGGTGAACGAAGTGTTAAGATCAACAGCAGCGGCGTTGCTGAACAGCGAACGAGCACTGCATCTTTGCCCTTTATTAACACGATAAAGAAATAAATGAAGTTGCGAACGAATGAAACTCGAAAATAGAAGACGTCGTCCAGAGAATTCTCTTCGTCGTCGCGCGAAATCCAGCAAATACATCACGGTGGAAAACACGAGGGAAGAATAGAGAAGCGATGCGCTCGCCGAACTGCATCGTGCAGCCTCCGTGTACACCGTTTCCTCAACGTCTCGCAGCCAATATTTACGGAATTATCCGGACGGCTCCGGATGCGCGAACGATCCTGTACACGGCTCTCGGTTTCATCGGGCCCTATGGCGGCCACGTGCATCCCCGGCCCCATATAACTCCGACAGGGAACGATTTTCGAACAGCTGACTGCCACGACCGTCGCTCGAGTTAACCGGGTCACGGGGTTGATCCTGTATTTTCCTCGGGGCCGCCCGAGTTTCGGCCAAAACCGAGGCGACGCGGATCCCAACCCAGGCGACGGAGGGTCAGGAAGTTCGCGAAAATGAGGAGAACGCGAAACACCGCGGCGCATTGTTCCTCCTTATCGGTGTACTTCCCCTTAACCTCGATACATTCCCCGGGCCCCTGAATTATTTATTTATTTCCTCGCGGAGCCGCGTTTCCCACATTCAGGCGAGCATCTGGCACTTTCGGCTTCGGACGTGGGCGTATTGTTTGCGCGTCGTCGTATCGCCGTCTTCCTCGAATCAGAATCTTCGCGACGAATCGCACGAACGATTCGCAGTGAGATCGCAAGTTGGCGCAGTCGCGTAAAAATTCAACGACCTATTAAACTCGTGCTCGGCGTGCCCAAGCAGGAATTCGGCGACCCGTAAACCGCACACTTAATTTTTATCGATGTCTGACGTTAACAGTCGTTTCTCGCCGCACTTGGCAAGCTTTTTGTCTCATTCGCGCGCGTCCACGATCCTCTCGATTTTTCCGCTTGACCGAGGGGTTGGTACGCGTTCCATCCCCGGCGATCCACCCCCCGTACGCCACCGATTCGTGTCGAGAAACGTCGATGACGCGGGAATTAGTGGCGCGCGACTGTTCTCCCTCGACATTTATTTATTTTCTCGTTTCGAGAGCGAACGCGGCGAAGGGGCGGCGGAGGGGGGGAAAATAGAGAATATTACATTAACGGGCGAAACGAACTGAAAAACGTTCCCGGCTCCGGCGGACAGCCTGATGAATCGGGCCCGAATGAAACGCGCCCTGGTAGGATTGCGACGATGAATCACGATCGAGGACATCTCCCCTAGACTATCCCTTCTTCTGTTCTGGGAGATCGAGGCGAGATGCGTGGGTGTCGATGGACGGATCCGCGAGTACCTTCTATTTCTCTTCTTTACGTTCGTTTAGGAAGATCGTCGCGAGATCGGGGAAACGTTCGGCTCAATTTTCCGAGTGCATTAACCGAGGGAAAACCGGCGCAATAACCGGGTCTGGCGCAGTATAAATCTTCGTCCCACCTTCCATGCCGTTTTCACGCTGCTGCTGCACTTCCGCCGCTATTCACCGAAATCAGAACCCCTCTCCGATTCCCCCTGTCCCCCAGCTGGTTCTGAAACCGCCGAATTAATGTTCGTCTATCGGGATTCGCGCGGAGGTGCGCGATTTCGAGCTTCCCGATTTTTGACCGAATCGTTTCTCGGTACCACACCACAATTCGGAACAAATTTTCACGTTACTTTCTGCCCGATACATTGCTAAAAATTGTGGTACGAAAAAACTTCTGGAGTTAGAATACTTTCGAGTTCGAAGGGTTGAAAAGTCCTCGGATCCATAGGGATTTGAAAATCTTCTGTGAAGTACCGTGGCAGGGTGATTGTTTACGAGCTGGGGCTAAGGGAGCTTTCTCGCCAGCCTAAGCGAACGTCAACAGCTTCTCCGTGGCGTACGGTCTCGCGGGGTTCGTTAGGGTCCGTTTAAAAAAATCCACGGTCTCACGGATGCGCGAGAAGAGGCTGCGAGTACAGCCGACAACAAAATATAAACAGTTCATCGGCAGCCAATTTCGCGGGCGTCAATATTTACCCCAAACATCGGGACGTTGCAGCTACATGGATCGACCTGTACACCGTGCTACACCGAATCGAAAGTGTTCCCTATCGTGGCCTCGCATCATCGTTTTCGCGACGGTGTTACGTGACACGGTCCACGCCGATATTTACCAAGTGCAGACGAGGTTAATTGACAATCCCTGCGATACGCACCGTTGCGACTGCACCGCCTTTTGCTCGCCGAGTTTTCGATCGGCCGGCAATAACAATATCGACGGGAGAGGACGCGTTCTCATCGCGCTGACGAATGCGGAGCGAGTCAGAATAAACAATTTACAAGGCTCGGGAATGGTCCTCTTGTTCTAAAAACATCACCACACTGCGTCAAGCTAACTCTTTGGGGACGGTGGGATCAAAAGTGTCCCACCTTTTTGATGTATTTTACGGCATGGTGGGACATTTCTAGTCCCACCTCGAAATCTTGCAATAGCTGCGTGTGCACAGGTTTACATTTCGTCCTTTCTATGTGGCACAACAAATATAATTGACTATTACTATTCTGTTATGCTTTTACATGATTTATACCTTAATAAATGTATACCAATTTTGTTTCATTCGAAACCCGATAAAATTCCTGCGCAACACGGGCCTATTTTTCATCTGAAATCCTGCGCCGCAAAGAGTTAAGAGACTATTCTGATTCTAACATGAGTTTCAGAATTTTTTGTGGAAACTCAAAGTAATTACAGTGGAACAAAATTTCTCTAATTGCTAATTGTACATTCGACAATGTATATGAACTTTTTTATGCACGGTACAGTTCAATAAAAATAATTTAATGTTTGATTTCGAGTAGAAGGTATGAATAATACAGCAGCCATGAGTTTATGTATTTTTCTGATGATTTTTGTACGCTCTGAAAATTTGGATTCAGTTAAAGTCAATCAAATCCTTAAGCATCAATTTTTGATCATGAATATTCTCGAATGTCCATGTGGAATTAATATAAACAGGCTGCTAACAATTGGAATGTAGATCGGACGTATAAAAATTTCAATTCACTGAAGAGTCCGACAAAAATATACAAAACGGTAGTTCATTTTCAACGATTGGCTGTCGGAGGGTATAGAATTTTTATTTGTTTGATACACAAGAGAGACCACAGAGACGAAGGGAAAAGTTTGCGAAAATGATCATGTTTCAGAAATTCGAATGAAACCGCGAGAACGTTCGGCTCTCGTTTGCCGTGAAATCGACCAGAAGAAAGAACTGCCGGCTGCAGGAAACAAATGATCTGAGATCATTGGCCCCGTGTATTTGCTCGTGTCGTCGGATCTGATCGATCGTGTTTCGGCAAGCCCTCGAAATTTCTGTATCCCAGACGTATATCCTAAATTTTCTGAATTCCCTCCGAACCACCGACACCCGAACCGGAAGTAATCATGTGCGACCATTGCTCGTGAGTTTCGATCAATAAATTTTTACCTATCCCAGTTCGACGTACTTTTGATCAACATTTCTAATCTTCGTTACAGAAAAGTGACCAGCCAGAAAGGGTATTCTGGTCAAGTGACGTGCAAATGCGAACAGTGAGTTTATTTCTGGTATCTCAATTTTGAAATGTAAAACCGGAAGCGTAGACGGCAATCCAAAGTCCTGTCGAAAGCCGCGTAGACAGGGCTTGAAATGGCTTTCGAAAATAACTGTTTAAAACCGTCTTGCTAAGCTTTTGATCGAAATGAGGGCAAAGAATCTTCATTCTGAGACGCTGTCTTTTCTGTAGTACTAATTTTACAACAAATCGTGTGAATCAAGTTCGAAAGTATTAATTAATGCAGTGGAAAGAGAAAAATTTATACTTCTAATTGTGACCTTATAATTCTGTCTAATTTACTGCGAATGTGAGGAACACACGCAGCCATTTTACTTCAACGCTTCGTTAGAAATCAGTAACACGAACAAAATGGCTTTTCGTCCTGAACGAACGATTTTGTAATAAACCATTTTGCTCTTACAGCGGCGACAAGAAGAACGGCGAAGGCAAGGATAAGGACTATGGCGGATGCTGCTCCAAGAAGTATGATCTCTCTTGATTCCCAAGTATCATGTTGAAATAACAGCTCCTTTACGCTTGTCGTCCGATAAAATAGCCGTTCCATTGTTTCGCGTCATTAAAATCCTATTTGGCGAAAGGTTCGAACCGTGTCGAGTTTATCCGACACCTGTATGGCCGCCGGAAGTGCATCGCGATTACGGGTTAACTCTTGCACTATCGATAATTGCATCTGCAGAACCGCGCTCATTTCGTGTGTAGAGACTGCTTGGAAATTCTAATGAATTTTATCCTTTAAATTTTCAACGACGAAGGAACCAAAAAATGCTTGGTCGACGTAACCCATTAATCGGTGAATATAAATATTCTTCTTGGAAATTTCTGAGAACAAAATCAAAAATAATCATAAATTTCATGCAACAGAAACGGGTAATTTAACACATAGAGGAAATTTTGTTCGAACACTGAAAACATGGACATCAATTGCATATCGATACTAAAAGTTTTCCTGTCTGTACAAATATCGAAAAATCAGAAAATTTCACTTTTTTATTACTTGTTAAGAGAGTTTCTAGTTCCAATGCTTCGGGAAACATTTATTTCGAGCATCAATATGCAATAAATTTCAATGTACGAAGAGTTTCATTTAAACGACTCCCTTCATAATTTAGTGTCACGAGTTTCACAATTTCAGTTTCATAATTTTTCATTCGTTCTTTGCATTCTGTATAGTTCTCTGCGAGCCAATTTGATTCGAGGCGAAATGTACGTATCGTAAAAGATGGGTTGGAAAGTGTAGTTGCAAAAACAGTGAAATAGCGATAAAGTAGCTCGGTAGCTCCGAAGTAGGTGGTGACATAATTACGGTCGCCCGGGGGACATTGTCACTTTTTCCACGCAGCTCCGAAGACAAACCATAAACGACTATGTATACGCCGGCCAAGCATTGACAGAGAGGCGGCTCGTTTCCTCCCCTAACGCGCGCAATTACCCCAGCAACAGTGAACCAGGGGGCGGGAGGGATGGCTCGGTGGTGCAAGGGGGTTAATCGAGTAACTCGACTGACTGTGCAGAGAGGCAAAGACAGTGGGCGGATGTTGCGGTTCGAAGTGCTGTTCCGGGACGCAGGACCAAGGAGGTTGTTGCTCGGGAGGAGGTTCGCAGAAGGAAACGAAATATTGTTGCTCTCAGGGGAAGTAGCTCCCCGAAATCATCCTGACGCCGGCCTCGAAAGGGTAAAATGATCGTATAGAACGTGTAGGAGAGCCGCGAGCCACGGTGGCCATACGGGGTCGCGATCATTCCGTACGAACGCTCCCCGGGAGAAAAACTTCGAAACGAAAAACTTACACCGGCGCGGGTCCGAAAATTCGGAATAAAACTCGAAAGAAATATTTCCGACAATGGCAACGCGAGCACAAAGGGGCCGCCCCTTTCGATTGTCATGCCGTACAACGGGAACAATCATTCCTCTAGGAAGGAACCGCCGTCCCCTTTTCAAGGGAAGTTCTCAGACTTGTCCCTTGCAAGGATTCGAGGAGACAGGACGACGTCCTGTGGTCGATTATGCTTCAAAATTGAATAGGTTTTGCCCGGAGTCGTATGCACAAGTTGGGAACGATACATTAAGGGAAGCATCGTTCCAATCCTCGAGAAGTTGTACGTCTTAAACAATTAAATGGGAAAGGAATTTTTTAAACAATTTTTGCGAGGCACTCTGCTGAGTGTATATTGTTTCGGAATAATGGTTAAACAATTAACCGAGGAATGATACAGAACTTTTGCCTAGCTACTTCCTCGGTGGAGAATTTGGTCTATCTTAAAAATTTTTTTAGGGGATGTAACCACCCCTAGAAAATTCGTTCCGTAAGATTAAACAGAACCTCACGTCCCCTAGAATCGTTCTGAATCGTGTATTTTTCTTCTGTTTTCGTGCAATTCTTGAGAAAAATCGACCACAGCGCGTCGTGAAGCGAAATTCCGCGATGACCACCGATGGGACATTTTAGCATGCAGATCGTATGGTTGTTTTGCAGGGCGAGAGAGGCGGCCGGCGGCTGCTGCATGTCCGGCTGTTGCAAGGATAAAACGAAAACGAAGGAATCGGAACCGTCGAAATGCTGCGCCGATCGGAAATAAAACGTCTACGAGGGAACCCCGGAAACCCGTTCCCTCCCGATAAAAATTCAATATCTTGTCCGATCGATGTAATCCCCTTGCCCCAATAAAAAGAACCCTCTCCCCCGGCCATCCCCGGAATCTCTGTTTTCTATTCTTTTTTTTTTCCATCGTCAATTGTGTTTTCCATCGGCCCCTTAAAAGAAAGGAGTCGATGTTCTCCGATCGTGCAGAAACCAGGCTGCCGCGGATGCCGATGCGAATTTACTGCGCGAATGCGTTGGCACAGCAATATTTTTACGGGATAAATAATATAAACGATCGTGACCGTCGAGAAATTGGGTGTACGTTCTCGTACATTCGCAATTGAAAATAATGAATTGTAGTGAAATTAAGCGAAGCGAAAGCGTAAAATTATTGGCAGGTTAGGATGATAATTCTCATAAACGATTAAAATCGAAATGTTAATATTTCGCTGCTGTGGAACCGCTTTTAGAATTTTTTCAAGAACCTTTCTCGATTCTTTGCCATCGATATGTTCAGAAAAAATATTGCACCCTGAAACAATATCTATATTCAGTAGATTTTGTTTCAACTAACATTTCTCCCACATTTCTATCCGCGTATAAAAATCGTCCTGTACAGAATGAAGTAAGAAACATGAACAATCCGTCGTTAACGTCAACAACAGGCCACCATTAACTTCATACCTCAACTAACAAATCATTTGGACAACATTAAAATTGCCGGGTACCATGTGTGATCACTGCAGGTAAACTATAGCCATTGAAATACGTATTAAACAACCCTTCAGTAAGTTGAAGAGTTCTTTTTCAAAAAATTATTAAATTTGGACTGACCGACATCCCTCGCATTCGTCCCTTTTATAATAAGGCCCTCTTTCATTCTTCCTCTCTCTCACTCTCATTCTCTATCAGTTTCACATCCATTCGGAACACCCAAACAGTCACGTACGCCTTTGACCTTGGCGCCCTTAAACACTCTCGTCACCGAGACCTAAACACTCTTATTCCACACTTCGGCCCAAACAGACTTCCTTTCACGCAGGACCCAAACACATCGGGGCCACAATGTCGCGTCCACAGTCACTCTAAACAATCACTCTAATGTCTCATCCATAACCCTGCACATTTTAAATTTCTAGTTCTGGTTTTGTTAATTAAATTCCTCTGATTTTGTAAGAGTCGACACATTTTTGGAAGAATTAACACTTAAGGGGGCCGGCAGGTCGACTGTGTGTAACGACACGCATAAATGAAATCCATATACGTATATGAACTTGCAAGGGTCAAAATCTTGACAAATTGACGCTTCAATATTGCAATGAGCAGTTTAAAAATGGTCACTTGTATTTCCTAAAAGTCCGATCTAGGTCTGTCCAGAGCCCAAATTGCGAATTTCTACCTCATCGTCGAGTAATTTGTAATATTCGGCAGAAATCTCGCTTTCTGAAGCAAGGATGACGTCACAAGATGGCCGCCGCAGAGAGATTCTCTTAATTTCGAGAGATTTAGTGTTCATATCGAAAAACAGGCTCTAGACAGACGTAGTAAAGACATGTACAAACACGGTGGTACGCATTTTCAATTGATTGCCTACTTATTTAAGACGTAAAATGTCTAGAAAAAAGCCACAGCGTAACATAGCGAGACAGTCAAGGCCAAATGCCTGCCGGCCCCCTTAACGCGTTAAAAAGCATGTTCGCAGCGAGAAATCTGCAAAATCGTAAAACGAAGGGACTCGTTCGTTTCAGAGCGTACAAACCGTTGGTGGACCAGGGACCACCATTGCCGTACTACCCACCGACAGGACCAGGGGTGAGCTTACCTGGAGGGCCGGTCCCGTATCCAGCTGCCACGCCGTGAGTCTTTCTTTATCGCTTGGTTCGACGTTGCGGGGGCTTGTTTCGGAGTTCCGCAGAGCGGAGAGACCGTATAGCTCCCAGGGCGCGACTAAAACCGTTCCCAGCGCGGGACTAAACCGCTCGGATAACGAAATGTTTACGACAGAGTCGCACCCGCCATTGACAACGGCTGCTGCAGTTGGACGCGAGATTGTTGCGGCGGCGGTTGTTGCGCCGCGGTTCGCTGCTGCGCGCCCCCCGAACCGATGCCGGAGCTGACCGGACCACCGCCTCCCAGTTACAGTCAACCCGGGACCGTTTTCCCCCCGGCTATGGTCCCCGGTAAGTGCCACAAATTTCCTAGCAACAAACGGAACCGGTCCTCGATAAACCCCATCCTAATTGGCCGCCAACCCCCTCCCCGATACCATCCCGACCGTCTTAAATTCACGAGAAGATGCGCGGATACCTTTTGATCTTGTTAGGGGGCTTCAGAAAGCATCTCTACAGCACCAGGTTTTGCTTAAGGGAAATTTACTACCCCCTGTCTGTTTTTATTAAATTTTGCATGCAGGGGAAAATCAACCCTTACGGTTCCGACTGCGAGGTTTATTCGTTCGGTTTGTGGATGATTAAATTTTTATAGACATCCTGCAGGATTTGATAGGGTTCCGTCATTTTTCGAAACTACCCCCCGGCAACGTGATTAACGCTGGAACTACCAAAAACTAGAAATACCGTTTCCGACATGTTTCATGGAAGTTACATGACCCCAGAAATTGAATTTTTATTATCTTGGTATTATGAAATGTTGACAAGTCCGGCAATTGTTAAATAGTTCACCTGAAGAAATGTTTTTCAGCCGAAGAGATCAAATTTCATTGATGCATTAAACCGTGCGGAAAGATTGAATAGATTTTTTCCGTACGAAAAATAATGGTTCGTGTATACGTAGGTGTACGGATATCGTGTTTTTCAGAAGGAAATCCGTTCGATTTTTTCCAAAGTTTGACGGACATGTCAAACACGAGCCGTAAATTTTCCAATTAAAAATTGATTAAAACTTTTCTTCGACGCGTTCACAACCGGCCCTGTGTGCTGAAAATTCAGCCCCGCAATTATTTAATCCCAGTATGCCGCGACGTAATTTAAATTTTGTTAACCGGCCATTACTTGCTCGAAATTTATGAATTTTCGGCTCTCTATTAAATTCCGGAGTCTCGTCCCGGGATCAGATAATCGTGAGCCTTTCTCTGTGCTATGTCAGGTGGCAAAAAAGTAGTATGTTCAAAGTTTTATAGCAATTGTTATCACGTTGACTGTCACGTCGGTCACATGCGAGTGAATCTATTCTTTGAAGAAAATTTTTAGGACGTTGTATAATCAACTTTTGCTTTGTGCTTCGATTTTATTAGTTACACGTGGTTCTGATTCTGTGGTTTCTTTGTCGTAGAAAAATTAAACTTCTCCTTATACGAATTGTCGAAATTTTGAATTGCGCATCGACCGATCACATATTTCAAATAAAGTAATATCCTCGAACAATGTACGTAAGTACATTGTAGTAGCGTACTATTTATTTCTGCACGTCAGTTCATTTTCTAATTTGGACCCTTTTGTGCGTCTCACCTTAACCTTGCTCTCGGAAACTCGAACCTTAATCAAGAGAAAAATTAGTTTTTCAATTCCCTTCGCGGGCCGGCAGAACGAAGTTTCCCGAAGTGGTAAGGGCTTGGAAGATGGGATCGAATGGCCTTGGGAAACGAATTAATTCGCGCGAAAAGAACCGCTGACGCACCGGTGTTAATCTAAACGAGGTTTTCAAGCAACCCGTTCGAGCAGGTTATCCGTCGGTCTAACGAGATTACGCGAGTTATCGCGGTGTTAATTACGCGGGAAGCCGTTTGCGCGTTAAGGGCTCGGGATTGATTTACAATAAGCTGCACCACGAATTTCTTGGACCCGTTCTTCAGCTTCTCTATTTTTATTTCAATCTTTCTCCGCAGGATTCACGGGCGACGATGAGATGAGAGTGCCATGCGTCACTACAGCGATGGAACCAAAATTACCCAAGTGTTTCGGCGGCGACTGCCAAGGTGCCGAGGATTCGGCCGCGTAGGCGAGACCTAAGGGGGGTGTCGTCCAGGGACGCGACGCGGCGCGACGCAACCCGACGCAAGGCGACGGAAAGTGCACGGTCGCGTTTCCGTCGCGTCAACAGCTCCGAAATGGCCGAGTGACTCGCCTAAACTCTCGCCGGGGGTGTGCAACGCCGATCGATCATCCGCACCCCGGGAATCACGGAAGAGCCTCGCTCGATAATTCCTCCTTCCCCGGATCTTCCTTCTTCCTTCCTTCCTTCCTTCCTTCTTCCCAGCGTAATTTGCCGAACGATTAAAGCACCGTCGCCGCGGATCAACCGGCGAACATTCTTCGCCGATTGAAAAATGTTCGATCGCGCACCGAAACCGCCGACACGTCCGCCAGGAGCGTCGCATACTTCCCGAGACCCGCATCGTTTCGCCAGCGGAATCGCAAATTAATTTTCCCCCGAGTATCTCATATTTTTCTGTACAGGATAATTTTAATAAAACTGTGATTTCAATAAATAAGATCAGTCGGTCAAAAAAGAAATTTTAACTTGCCTCCCATTTATTTTACATAAAGTCTAACAATACGGGAAATAAATTCCTCGAAACTCACCGAGCTTCTAGCAACGCTCGGAAACCTCGCTGAATCCTCGACAAACAAACTAAACCTTCTGTTGCGCTCGCTGACAGCGTATTCATAAATCAGAAGCTTTAGCTAGCGGCCCGTTCATGAACCGGCATTTTTACACGATCTCTCTCTGTTCCCATAAGTTGCATAAACGTCCAGTACTCGGTGGCTAAATCGTTTACTATCAAGCTTACAGCGTAGGAAACGGAGACGCATCTCCCGCGTCTCGTTCGCTGTCAATATTCTTCGCTTTTATCGGCCGCGGGGGAGTCGTCAGCCAGCGAAATTGCCTCGAGCTAACGCCTACCCTCTGTACAGGCACTTTGCGGGGAGGTTGTCTACACGCAATGCGCGGCCGGAGCCTGTGTCTGAACACCCGGGAACGAAGACGAACGATTGCGGTTTAATTCCGAGAGTTTACCTGCCCGAGAGGACACAGCTCCCGCGAAGATGAAGCGTGAGCGATCGGGAACGATGAATAATCGCGCGGCCGACGGTCTGCTCTTCGTTCCGCCGATTGGTTAATCGTGGATGAAACCCTGTCTACCGAAATTCTATTACCAGGGAGCAATCACCGAAATTGCAACTTCCAATGATATTTCATTTTTCTGTGACGCATCTCGGTGAACGTTATTTTTGTTTCTGAATTTCTATTGCGGTGCGTTATTTTTGTTCGTGTTCAGGAGTTAATTTTTGTCGTGGCGTTTACGTACCTGTATAAATTTTTGTAAATCTAATTCGGTCTTGTGATTTTTCTGAAGAACACGTAGCGTTAAATGTGACGCGGTAAAAGTGAATTCGGCTGTTAGGGGAAATGCTGGTGTCCGTACGGAGGCAGCGTCAGTGAAGTATTAATCAGGCCGGTCAGTATCGTCGCCGGCGCGATTAAGGGTTCCGTTGTCAGCGTCGAAGGGCGTTCCGATGAGGCGTTAACGAGGATCCGGATTCGATATCCCCGGATGCGTGCAATAAATTCCCTCAGGAAACTTCTAACGAGGCAAATAGCCGTGTAAGGGATCAAGCCGACGTAAAACCGTCGTAACGGGTATCGTAAAGCTGTGGGCGGATGATAATTGCGCCTCCGAGAAACGTTGGCGACCATGGCCGAGGAGGAAACGGCCGAACTTTCCCGTCTCGACTCTCATCTTTCTTTCCTCTTCGTCTTTTTATTGGCCGACGGAAAAACTGTGAGCACGGCGGAGACAAGACGGGTTCACGAGAAACAACCGTTCCACCGGCCGGTTAACGATGCTGGAATTAATTACCGGGTTTCGTTAACGTTCCCACCTTGTGGAACCGAACGACCCGATGATCGTCAAATGCCTGTAACATTGCCTCTGTTTTGTAGAGTTTAACGAATTTCTTGAAAGATCGACATTGCGATGCAATCTTTATACCCTATTAATTTAAATGACGCCGGAGCACCGAGCACTTCGATATTTATTTATACAGTACCAAGTAACCGGTGCTTTTCCTTTAAATAAATCTGAAATTTTGTAAATCTGAATTTTACACACTGTATTTATCAACCAGGCACTAATTACTCGTGTGAACATATTTTAAGTGTATGTCCCTCGCAATATTTTATGTTTCTATAATTTACTTTAATTACTATTTTCCTAGAAAGTAGTCTAACACTTTGACCGCCACACTAGAAACTTCAAAAATTCCATAAAATCATAATGAAACAAATATTGAAATTAAAATTAAATGTATGATATTGAGTAGTCCTCCAACTTTCTTGCATTTTACAGAGCCTGATCGAATTTGGTACGATGAATATATTAACGTGAAAATTCATTTTAAAACCTGGAAAGATAATTCAGTCAATGTGTTAATTGAGCCCTCAATTCTTTTTGGGAAGCAAGGGTTCATTCTTCCATAGAGGATCAATCACATCCAATACAAGTAGTTGTAAATATTTAAAAATTAAGAAGAAGTTAACATCATTGTTATTGGAGAAGTTGTTAACAATTTTTCCCTATGTACATATGTGCAGAACGTGACGCAACAATCTTGAATAAGAGGAATAATATGCCTAATTTAAGCGCGATCTTCACGAAGATTATCCAATATCGAAAGAAGCTTCGGAAACGGTTTTTCAATCGTCTGAGGATATTAAGCACCGACCATAAGGAGCGGGACGCAGATATTGGAAAATAAAGTATATGGCTCTGTAATGTAATTGGTTCTTCGCCGAGTAACATTAATTTTCTGTTAGCCAGATCGTTGTGTCCCACTCCGTGACGCCAGTTTACGCGATCCATTCATCAACGCGGCGAGAGTGTCTGGGCGGGTCGGAACTGGGCCGCACTGCTGTGGCGATCGTATACTTTACCGAGACATCCCCTAATTTGCCTGGGCTGCGATGTCGAGAAGCCTCGGACACAACCCTCTGTGTCCCCGAGAATGCGAATCTTGCGTTCCGTTATCCTCGTTTCGTGCGACCCCCCGCAATATCAGCGGCCACTTTCCATCAAATCACACAGAAATAGGTCATCTTTGGGAATTTCTTACTGGGAAACCGAACGACGTGGGGATGGAAACCTTCCTGCATTGTGTATTCTGACATGATTCGATATTGTACAAAAATTTTTGTTTATTCTACTCGATCACGTGTACCGTAGATTGTAGGCGAACGTTGCCGGAGAGACGTGGAAGATAAAGAACTTGGGAATCATGCAAAATAGGTCATCTTTCGGAATTTTTTACGGAGAAACCAAACGACGTAGGAACGGAAACTTTCTTGGAATATGTTCTGGCATCGTTCAGTGTTGCGGAGAAATTTTTTTGATATTGTATTTGGCCGCGTTTACAAATTAAAAAATGTACAATCAAGTCTGTATATTCGAAAGCTGTTTAATAATCTCGTCCCGTTTGTAAGTAAAACGTATTGTATCGATTTCAAGGACTGTACAGACACTTGTTTCTTCTCTTAATAATTCTAACTGGTTACGAAAATAATAAATTGCAATTCCTAGAATCTTTTGATATCGCCCGTTATATTGTGTTTCACCCGCCGTCTATTTATACGGTACAGCTATTTGAAACGATACTGTCTCCTTAGGCGTCCCGAAGATAGCGATAGTGATTGATTGAAGCGGTGAATACGCAACAGCGTGTGCTCCAGTGTCTCCGTTTATTGGCTCCCGATTGCAAGCTCGTCTTCTCCGGGACTCGGAGAGGAGTTTCCCAGGGATGAGAGTGGATTCAATATTCGAAGACTCGGGATTTCGACGATCGGATTCTAAAGTGGTCCGAAGCGTCGATCAACCGCCCCCAAAATCCTCAAGAAAAAAAAAAAAGAAACGATGGGAAATATCGCGTCCTGGCTTTCGATGCTCCCAGAAAAGGCGAGTCGAGGTACCCGGAGGATCCGCGATAATCTATGCGAAACTGTTAGAACAGCTCCGGTCCATAAAGGCGGGAATTTACAGTCGGCGATTAGAGGGGGAGAGAGAGAGAGAGAGAGAGAGGACGCTGGGCTCGAGGCAATAAAGCGGAAGCGTTCACCTTTAATGAATCGGAAAGGAATTCCCGGCCGAGCAGACAACGAGTTCGACCCTATGGGGTGAAAACGACATTAGGCAGAAGAATGAACGACTACTGGCTCCTCCTTCGCCGGGGGTATTCCGTTTTGTCCCTGTTTGCCGGCCAGTTCCATTTAATCCCTCCTGGAAAACACGAAACCGGGCCGGAACCGGACTTTACCCGTAACCTAGAACCCGAATTCGGTTGTAGGTCGCGCTTGGAACACTGCTACTTCCGTGTAAAATACGCGACTACCATTGTGTCGATGGTCAGCTGAGCTATATTCCCGTTTCATGTTGCAGCTTCTCGGAATTGGTGCTGTACAGGCGGTTGTTTCTGCTGTTGGCCGATCAGTGGGAGGAGTAGACGCCATCATCCTTTGGAATTCATTTTTTTTTTATTCGGTGTCCCTGAGACGAATTTTTGGGACCGGTCTATATCCTGTTCTCAAAATACTCGGAATTTAGGTAGACAATTTTCAATAGATTGCTTGGTAGAAAATTTTTATGGGAAATGAACATTTTTTGCTTATTCTTTCAATGTTGAAATAGACAGTAGATTATTACGATCGAAAGTTGAAATGTTTGTATCATTTTTTTTTATTTGGTGTTCCTGAGACGAATTTTTGGGGCCGGTCTATATCCTGATCTCCAAATACTCGGAATTTAGGTAGACAATTTTCAATAGATTGCTTGGTAGAAAATTTTTATGGGAAATGAACATTTTTTGCTTATTCTTTCAACGTTGAAATATGTTGAAATAGACAGTAGATTATTACGATCGAAACGTTTGTATCACTTTATATAACTACAGAAAGGGAGCCGTTTTATTGCTCCACTTGTAATGCTGTAAACGTATATAATTTTCTGCAGCAACGAAGCATTTACTTGTCAATTTCCTCGTTCCTTCTATTACCTTTAGTTGTCAAGCCGCTAGTATCATCATTCCTACTTGTATCAACGTGGCCATTCCAGCAATGGCTGTTTACAGGGTTGTTGAAAGATAGAGACAATATCACGAACACAGAACAAAATCCTCTGCTGGGACGGATCTGAATGTCGGATGGAAAGCTGAAAGTCGAAGGTACATTTCTTGGTGCACCTACGGCAGAACCACTATGGGATTACAGTGAGTAAGAATACTAGCGAATACCACCTTTATAACTCTTTCTCCATTAGCCTAAGAACGTCTTTGCAGTAGAACTCTCTTGGCGAAACAAAGAGAAACAGCCGAAGGGCAGAGAAAATCCTACAAAACATTGGAAAAACACGGTACGTATTTGCTCAGTACTTTGCGGCACTGGAACGAACTTAGAAGTTGAGACAAATCGTTCTTGAGAGCCCAATGTAGAACCAGCAGGATGTTTCAATTAAGAACCTTGTGCTGTCGTCTTCTTCGTTGAATGTCCTCGAAGGACGGATTTTCAAACAATCGTTTCATCTGAAGTCTATCTTTATCTGCAATCCAGAAGACACATACATCTTCTTAACACTCAATCAAAAATCAATGAATCGTCCTAACAAAGTGTCCATTATGAGTCTAGCGCCATTTCCTCAAGATTCCTTCCCAAAGAAACCCAAATACAGCGATTTCTCAGAGGCCTCGGACGCCCAGGAGTGTAAACATAACAGGGCTCGGGTATGTCTCCTGGACGACACACGACGCTGGCAAGACATATATCGAGATGTTGACATATATCGAGAATTTACTGTACTACGCAAAACACGTCACGATGAGTCAACCGGTCCTATTCTAATAAGAGTGGAGGTAGGAGAGGATAGGATAGGATAGGATAGCATAGGATAGGATAATATGAGTTTGGATAGGATAGAGGATAATATAGGTTAGGATAGGATAGAGGATAATATAGGACAGGACAGTATATTATAGGATAGGATAGGATAGGATAATATAGGACAGGACAGTATATTATAGGATAGGATAGGATAGGATAATATAGGTTAGGATAGTATATTATAGGATAGGATAGGATAGTATATTATAGGATAGGATAGGATAGGATAATATAAGTTAGGATAGGATAGAGGATAATATAAGTTAGGATACGATAGAGGATAATTAGGACAGGACAGTATATTATAGGATAGGATAATATAGGTTAGGATAGTATATTATAGGATAGGATAGGATAGGACAATATAGGCTAGGTTAGGATAGTATATTGTAGGATAGGATAGGATAGGATAGGATAATATAGGCTAGGATAGGATAGTATATTGTAGGATAGGATAGGATAGGATAATATAGGTTAGGATAGGATAGTATATTATGGGATAGGATAGGATAGTATATTATAGGATAGGATAGGATAATATAGGTTAGGATAGGATAGAGGATAATATAGGACAGGACAGTATATTATAGGATAGGATAGGATAGGATAATATAGGTTAGGATAGGATAGAGGATAATATAGGATAGTATAGTATATTATAGGATAGGATAGGATGGGATAATATAGGTTAGGATAGGATAGTATATTATAGGATAGGATAGGATAGTATATTATAGGATAGGATAGGATAGTATATTATAGGATAGGATAGGATAGAGGATAATATAGGATAGGATAGTATATTATAGGATAGGATAGGATAATATAGGTTAGGATAGGATAGAGTATAATATAGGACAGGATAGTATATTTTCGGATAGGATAGGATAGGAATCTTCTGAAAAGAGGCGGAAGAGCAGAGGAAATGGTCAACTTCAGTCAGGGATGATTCGATGAACCCAACAAAGAGGAACTTCAAAGAGGAAGACACTGATCCTGAAGATGCTCGGGCATTCGGGGTAGATTCGCCGCGAGTTCTGGGAACGTCTGCGAAAGATCTTTCCAAGGGACGGGTAAAAAGACAGAGGAGGGTGGATCCGGCCCCCGGCGGCGAAGAGGAGGCTCGGCGCGTCGGAAAAAGAGCAAACAATCGCGGAAGGTGTGCAAGCTTTGGCGGCTCGGGCAAACAGCGTATCGCTTGCAGAGAATTGGCAGGCCGTAGGTGCGTGTGGACGCCGGCAGGGCGTCGCGGCGCGAGGCGACGCGAGGCGAGGGTGCCGTTGAATGGGGAGCGCACGCGCCACGGGTAACAGAGGTTTGGGGCCACGCGGCGGCACCAGTCGCTCCTCTCAAACCGCGAAACACGTCCCGGCGTCCTCGAGGACCAGAATCGCGAGACTCGTAGATCTCTCTTCCTCTCTTTTTTTTCTCTCCCTTTCTCTCACGTTCTCTTTTTCTCTCTCTCTCTCTTTCTCTCTGTCCCGGCGTCGAAAACAACCCGAATCGCCGTGGATCGCGTGTGCAAACCGGAAATCGGTAAACCATCCCCCAAAACAACCTCTGAACCCTCGCCAACAGTTCCCCGTCGATCCGATCTCCAAGAATCTGCGAGAGGATCTTTCTCCGGTCGGCAACGTGTCCTCCTCGACGAGATCCGGCGAGAGGTTACGCGGACGACCTTGATGCTGCAACCGGAAGCCTGCACCGGTGTCGCGTGTTCTTGGTGTCTTGAATATTAATTGATTCTCTTCAGCGTCATTAACATTTTCACAACGGGACGCGTAGGACTACGTTTTTTCTTTTTGTGAATTGTTGGTCGGTTCAGCGTACAAGTACAAGTTCATCAACGATTACACCCGATTAATTTTCAACATTTATGTAACGTCGTCTTGCTGAGTTCTGCGCCCGCGTTTCCACTCGGTCGGCTAGTATGCACGCCCGGTGTCGAAGTGTTAACGTTCACCCTAATTAATCCCGAGGCATCTGCGTCTTCGAAGTGATTTCCGGTGGAGCTTACGAAGTCGAACTTCGAGGGGGGGAACTCGGCGAAGATGATGCTCCCTCCGGTGTCGCCGCGTCGAAGGATCCTCGGGATTATCCAGAAGGATTAGCTGTTGGTACCCCGAGATCTGCCAGTTCGTTGTGCAAAGTTTGTCCTTGAGTCACAGGGCCGAGTTGTCAGCGGGGGGCAGTTAGTGCGCCGTCGATAATCGCGGCTAAATCGATGGCCCCGCGATTAGGATAGTTAGAGCGGAGAACGCGCGCGCGTCCTTCGAAGAGGAAGACGACGCGGGATTAACGCGGGTGAAGGGGCCTCGGGGGGCACTGCGGATAGACCGGTAGGTTTGGTGACCGAGGATTGGTGGTTGCGGACGCGAGTGATGATTACGGGATCGGTAATTAGTTGAACGGTGGGAAGGGAACGAGATTTTTGAGGTTTTCGTGGTTTTGGATCGTTGTCTTCTTTGCTAACGCGATGGGAGATTGTTACAGCTGTCTATGCGATTTGTTGAGGAGTTGAATCTGTTGTTTCCTCGAGTTTGAAAGGTGATCATTTGGTGACTGTATCCTCACAATTCCTCTGATGTCGGACTCGTTTCATAGGATTTGTATTAATTTAGTTGTGACAACTTCAAGTTCGAAGGTGGTAACACGGTGACTCTATTTTCACAGTTGCAGCTCACAATAAGTCGCGTTGAGACTCGCGCAATCTTCATTAATCTCATGCTAGAATTGCTTCAAAGGATGTCTGCTGTACCTCCAAACATCACCAGTCTCAAAAGCTCAAAAGTGATAGTTTCTAATAATTTTCTGTAACAGCCGGACTAATTTAGAGACGTCTCTATGATAACTTCAAAGGGTCTATCTATATAATTTATTCCACAGTGAACTCTAGATTTGCTAGTTCCTTCAACTGATTCGACTTTAAAGATGCAAACTCAAAGACACAACTGCCACAATTAATCTCTAATAATCTTCTCTAAATACCACACCAGCCTGGTACGAAAACATTTCTGACGATGTCGCGAAACATCAGCAGGTCTGTCTACGTGATTTCTCTAGAGTATGCACTCTGAACCTGTTAGCTGCCTAAGCATCATTCTAATTCAAAGGTGCAAACTTGCACACTCGACTCGACAGTTTCAGCTGTTGATCTCACGCTAAACCCATTCCGAAGCTTCTGCATGATGTCTCTAAGGACAACTGGGTCTTTCTGCCAACAACTCGGAGGCTGTGCTCCTTCGAGTACCGCGCAGTGCGTTCTCCGCCGCTTTAAAGCCGGGATCTCGCGAGGCCTGGCTCCGTCGATCCTAGGGCTCTCGATCAATTAAAAGTTTTTCGCGGAATACCGCTCACCTCCGCTCGTTACGGTTCCGCAGCGGAGAGGCGGCGAGCCGAGGATTTGTCCCCGGGGGAAACCGATAAATGGATTGAACGCTCTTCCGGCGGAGCTCCTTTCGAAAGGTAAACGCCGGCTCGACTCGAACGCCAGTCCCTTTTGCTACCGGCCAATTAGCTCCCCGATCCAGGCCCCGCGGACCGGGATCGATCGATCCCGATCCGCCTCTGGAGACCAGAGCTACTCGGCTCCGGCTCCTTTTCGGCTCGAGACACGCTCCTTTCCTCTTCCGATAACGGCAAACACAACCGTGCACCTAGCGCAGAAACACATTTGCCCGGAGAAATCACTCGGTGGCCGATCCGTCAGAAAAATCGAACAGAAATCGATTTTCAATGATCCGAGGGATGAAATTCAGCTGGAAAAATTCTGCATTCTTCAACGTACAGTTTCCTCTAATTAGAACGTAATTTTTGAACACGTACGTAGGGGATGAAGTTACCACTCCTGAACATTCTGCATCCGTTCCTCCGAAAATTTAATGCAAACTACTCTGAAATCATCGTGAACCTTTTATGGTGTGAATTAAAAGTAGATGCTTGCAGATAACATTTCATAATTTTCAATTTTGAAAAAAATTCTGATAGCAACCGGGTATACGTAACACGATTATTTTCAGTAATCACATTCCACGAATTGTACAAATTATAATTTAATTCTCTCGATGCTTCTGATTGCCATTCGTTACCAGCGGACAAGCACGGGTTAAACAACCCCTTCAGAAACGATTCGATTAATCTTCCCTGACTGATTGTTTAAAATCAAACGGTTAGTAATTGGTCTACAAAATTGAAGTTAAAAATCCGGCTGCGAGGAGCAATACTGGTTAAAGTTTTCTAAGCAGGGAAAATTGATTAACAGGGTCAAATATGAATATACATAATCGGTATTCAGTAATGATTCAATATTGACGCCGAATACAAAACAGGATTTGACGTTACACACACAGAAGGAAGCTTGTGTGCCAGCTTCTTCCTCACGGATTTCGGCACGTCTTCAATACATTCTTCCCATAAAAAGAAAACAGGAAAATCAGCTGATACCGAATATAAGAATACCAAAGATAGTTCTCAAAAACTCTGAAAGCTGCCCTTCTTAAAAGACAAAGATCGCAACGCTGCTCCCAGGAGTTCAATTAATTACAGCCTTGTAACAATTAGCCGAATCTCGTCGGGGACACCTGCATCTCCTACCCAGCGTCCCATAAACCTCTCTCACAGTCTCAACACCTATAACTCAACGATTATTTTTTAATTAAAACCCCATTTCCAAACGCGTTCCACGAGAAACAGTGTTCGGTAACATTGACCGTTCTTCTTTCGAAGGGGGACAGGCGCCAAGGGGCCCGGCAAAGGAACGGGGCCCCATGGGATAGAGGATCGGGAACCGTGGGGCACCATCGAGAACAGTGTCGCTATCGCCATCAACCTGGACATCGATCCCGTACGCGTCCCGGCGAAGGACCACGGAGTTTCCGTCGAAAGAGGCCAAGGGACCGTTTTGGATCAGTGGTTCGCGTGGTTCCGCTCGTTTTCGTACCGGATTACCGATCCAGCTGGATCTCGCGTGTTAATCGAAGATCATCCCTGCAGTGCTCGCGACCGTCGTCTACCTCTGTGCTTAAAGTAAATACGACTCGGATTTGGAACGCGGATCCGCGGCGCACCGATTACTCCGCCGGTGAATTATTTTCCGGTTTAATTGTGCGCCCTTAATTGAACCCTGCGGAACGATAAATCCCGAGGACCAGCTGAACGCAGGACCCGCGGACCTTCCAGGTAACGTTCAAACGAGATCCGCCGGCTTTATTGTCCTTTTGCCTGCTGGTTTTTTATTGTGCCTTTTAGTGTCTCATCTGAGATTCACTTTAGCCGCGCGGCCAGGTACAGGGGGTGTCTTGTGCAAAATGCTGAAGGTTGTTTGATCTTGAATCGTTCGTTGATGGTCGTCCTGAAATTTTGAGGCGCTAAATGGGTCTCATGTTCTTCTAGGTACAATAAAGCGTCTTGGTTCTTAGGTATTGTAATCACGCAGATGTTATAGCTCGTTCGATCCTGAATCTAGATGGTCGTCTTGAAATTTTGAAGCGTTAAGTGAGGTTAGATCTTTGCAATATTTAAAATGAGATCAAATTTATTGCTGTACTGTTTTTTAAACATTGAAAATTTCTCGAGAACCGAGCGTTCTGGACGTTTTTCGCAATTTCAATCGTTACGAAATGAGAAACGCAAAATCCGGTCGCTCGACGTGTACACCGTTAATTACTGATTACATTCTCTGTTATCCTTTCACCGTGAACGATGTCCACAGGTTTTTCGGGGTGTTCCCACATTCGCGGGACGTTCGGTTGGTTCGTGATCGCGTATCGTTCCGCCTCGCGTGATTACGACCGGTTAGGGGATCATGCGAATGGCCGAAGGGTGGGCCTCGCACCGTCGCGTGTCGTTCACCCCGTCGACTGTCACGGGGCGAGAGATCGTTCGTTTCGATAAGTCGCATTCCTTTCTATTAGCGACGGAGTTTTTCATCCCCTGCGGAACAGCGACCGGGAAATGTATCAGGAAATTGGGCCGCGAGGGTTGATTAATTCCTGGGGGTTTATTGGGAAATTCGGGAGCGAAAGTTCGGTCATTTTGTCCGCTCGTGTTTGACCGTGAATTAGAACGTAAATCTAGCTTTATTGCTTGTTTGGAGTTCGTCGCGAATTTTAACGCGGATCCGCTGCTAACGATCGTTTCGTTTATTGTCGCGAATCGGTGCTTAATCGTGCTCGCGTCGTTAGTTTATATTCGAACGATTAGGATATATTTTACTGCGGCGTGCGATAGCTGACGCGACTTGTTTGCGTTTCATTGCGAATCGGAGAGCAAAAATTCGCGATTCTGTTTGTTTACGTTCGAGGGTTAATCGGTCTGCTAATTTTATTTGTTCGTGTTCGACAGTAACTTATAATGACACTGTACTAATTGTAGTTGCTCGTGTTTGCCGGTGAGTTGAAGCGACAGTATCCTAATTTCATTTGTTTGTGTTTTACCCCGAATTTGCGCTGGAAGCTACTAATTTTGCTTGTTTACAATTGCTGATGAATTACATAACCAATGTAGCTGTATCATATGTTTGTATTGGACGATGAAGCTACCGATATCATTTGAATTTGTCGAACTGCGATTGAGACCATGGATTGAATAGTAGCGTTTGCGTTTAATTATGAACGGGCATGTAAATAAAAATCTCATAATTGGGAGCATAAATCCGGTAGCATTATTTGTCCGTGTTCGACTATGAATAAGAGCATAAATCCCCTGGTACAATGCGTCCGTGTGTCGGCCTTCCCCAATAAGAAAAGTGGATTTATGTTATAATTCGCTGCAATTACGGGTTCGTGTTTTATTGCGCAAGCGCTCCCTGGTCGAATGTTTCTGTTCCACGGATGATGGATGCGTACGTAGGACGTACACGTAACTGCGAGAAGCTTATGCATCGTTAATTAACGTTTATCTGAAAATTAACCCTTCGAGTAATAGCAACTGTAGTTGGAGTCCGCGAGTCACCGGATACTCTCGACTGTCTCCAAGAGAACGGAAATTCTGATGGAGAGAGAGAGAGAGAGCTGGAATTTATCTGAAACGATCTTGTTACGTTGTTCCGTGGCTGTGAAGAGAGATAGTCACTTGGGATTTATCCGTGCACAAGCGCGCAACGTTTAGTTGTTTATAATTTACCGTGCTCCCTGTCGCGGAAGAAGAAATATTACACGGGGATTAGTTTTTCACGTTTATTCTACTAGCTTTCGTCGGCTTCTAGCGTTAACAATACCTTGTTACTGTAATTGTTGCCAGACGCTCTAATTGCACAGTCCTCCAGAATTCTCTAATTAAGCCAACATTAACAGTCCGGAAGATCGAGTCAAAGGTTCCTGCATAGAAGATCGTTATATACTTTCCTATTTTCATTTATATATGTGAATGTTGTTAGTAGGTAATTGTATTGTAAAATTCTTATTTCTAGCGTATACGAATCAAGAATTCCCATTTTGCGTAACTACTAAAAAATTCACTATATTCCTTGCTATATTAAATATATTCTTTCCAGAATCAATTTTTATGTGGCTGGTCAAGCATCACATACATTTTCTACATTATTCACGATAACACTGTACAATTTTTAGTGTGACAATTTTGACATTTAATTTCCATATTGATCATTTAAAAATCTTCTAAACTGTACCCGTTGCTTTGTAGTAACTTCACCGTGTACAACTGTAACAACCAGCGACTTCGAAAAACAAAAGAAAAGTCGCAGAGCAATTATAATTTTCCTCGCTCGACCAAGCAAACGAGATTCCCGGCGAATAATTGATTCTTCGCGAGTCCTCGGGGCGACGAAATAATTTCCCGAGGAAAATATGCGAGCTAATCGGATTCCTCGGCTTGCACCGGCGGGTTTTGTGAACGAAAACGAAAACGAAAGGCAATCGGGGATAGAAAGGGGAGACGCCGATCTGAAAGGGGGTGGTTTTTGCGGCTCATACCGCGGAGTGCTCCACGGGGGGATGGTTCGATAACGAAGCATCGGAGGGAAACGTTTTCGTCGTTCGGCGCGAGAGGATCAGGCTAATATCGTCGGGAGAGAAGGGACAATCGGGTTAAGAGTGTCTTAAGTGTCGAGGATCGATCAGACCCGCTGAAAAATTCTGTGGAACGAGTTTTCGGCGAGTGAGCCGCCTAACCACCGGCTGGCAATCCTAAGCGAGCACTCGCCCCCACGGATTATTTCTGTCGGGACGTACCGGACCGACCTAACTTTCTCCACCGCGATAACAAAGTATTATTTGCTCGCGGATGGTACCGCGCTTCGCACATCCTGACGGGAATTTTGGCCCAGTGGAAAGTCCTGCTAGACTGGCAACGCCATTTCTGCACTTTCAGTCGCAATTTTCGCGTTCCATTGAGTGCTGTGATCTAATCGCGAGGCTGCTTCAGACAGTTATTTAGGAGATAGTTTTGTCAACTAGATTTTTCATTTTGCCGGGATTCTGTTCTACTAGAAATATAGTGTTATCAACGAGAAAATAAATATTGAAATTTTAGAATCGGCTTAAGATTGTAAGGGTCGATACAAAATGAATGTAATCACAGAGCGATTAAGATTTCACTGTGAGTTTCTCCGTAGTATGAGAATCAATAACTTGTGATGTTAATACTTTGATTATACACAAGGATTAAGGTAGATTTGCGCTAGGAAGTTATTAATGAAACTCACCAGGCGAAAATTAGTGGCTTCTATTAGGCTTCTAGCTTCGGAGGAGTCTCCCTAAGCTGGTTAAATTTTCAGGGCGTCTATAATGAGATTAGACCATTAGGTTAGAGACGTTAGAGCATGCTAGCCTGTTTCCGGTGTTTCTTGTCTCCTTTGATTATCATTTTCATTCATTATTATTCAATTTGAATAAGCTTAAAAAGGTCTTAAAAGTACTGAAGACCTTTGCACCCTTTCGAGCACCTTAGAGGGCTTTGAAGGATCTTACAAGTCCCTTGGAGATTCTTAAATGATTTTTATGACTTCTGGGAATCTTTGGGGGATTATGGGGTCCTTGGGAAGCTCCCGAGGGCTTACCGAAGGTTTGCGAAACATCTGGAGGATTCTGGAGACCTTCGGATACTCTGGCAATCCTTTCTAGGGTTTTTGGAGAACTTTGAGGGATCTTGAATATCCTCTGGAGGTTTTCAATAGATTTTTAAAAATCTCTGGAGGATTCATAGGAGGCTCCTGATGGATTTTGGAGGCTTTAAAGAACTTCCGAACGATCATAGAGATTTTTGGATATTCTTGAATTTTCGGAGATCTTTGATGGAACTTAAAAATTCTGTGGAGATTTTTAATGGCTTTACATGCTTACTAGGGATCTGTCGAGAATTATGGACTCCAGAGGAAGTTCCTGTTAGCTTCTTGAGGCGTTAACGAGTCTCTGGAGGTATACAAGAACCTTTGAATATGCTTGAAAGCTTTCTACAGCTCCCTAAATCCTTGTTAAAGCAACTGGGAACGTTTTGGATGCCCTAGATACTATCTTGAAACAATTTGAATCTCTTTTAGTGTCTACGGAGCTTTTAAAAAATTATTGGGACCTTTAGAGTATCTTAAGAGCCTCATAGAAGTCCTCAGGGTTACCAGAAAATCATCAGGTCCTCCAGTAGATCACCAAAAACTCTTTTGGGAGCTCTAGAATCGTTCTTAAAGCAATTCAAAGCCTTCGAAACCTCTATAGGACCTTTCAAAAAATAATTGGAAGCTTTGAGACTATCTTAGGGATTTCGTGGAAATCCTCGGCCCTCATCGGGATCTCTAGAATCTCATCAGGACCTCTGGAATCTCGTAAAACTACCTTAGAGCAATTTAAAGGACTTTAAATGCTCTCGAACACTTCTGTAGGCCCTCCGGGATCTCCCCGGATTTTGCAGCCCTTTGAGGCACTTTAGAGGTCGTGCGTGAACCCTTAGGAACCCTCGAAGAGCCCCAAATCCCGCAGTATCAGTCAGTATCGGACAAATTCTCAAAAACATTGCGTAATCTCGAACAAAAGTAAATTCACGTCCTCTAGCTGTAGTAGTCTGCGGTCCGGGGAAATCTTTTCGACACCGAGCGCTGACGAGATTAGGCTAGCTTCTATCCTCCACCCTGTCACGAACCCGACGATTACAGGCCACGTTCGACAACCGATAAACCAGCGCGCGTAAAAGCCCCGATCGCGCGTTTACAACGGCGCGCGGCCCGGCGATATGCTGGCAACAGGGGATTGAAATTTCGCCCGTGGGAAATTTATGGTACTTGGACGGGGAGTTTCTTGGACTATTAATAATTTCATGCCGGATTTCGAGGCGTTCTACGAAGAATATTATAGCGAGCCCGCGTTGACGGGCTTTATGCTCGGCGGCGACTGGTTTAAGTATAAATAACTACTCGAACCTGGCCGTGCTCGTCGAAACTATCGATTATTACTTCGCCGGCGCGAGTCTCTTGGAAAAAGTTCACTTTCTTCGAGTATTAATAGCGGCCCGGGCTCGACCATCGGCGCCAGTGCTGCCTTAAGGGCGGATTTTCATTTACAAACTCCAAAAAATCGATCCCCTTTCGAGTTTCACCAACAGCATCGCCTGAGATTCGTGCACTCTAGTCAACAGGCTTTACAAACTGCATTTCCAAATAAACGTAACCGAAAAAATTTGAGCAACACGATCAAACTATACTAAACACATATAAAAAGTTTCAAATTAATTCCATTTGTTCCTCCGTTATAAGAAAATCTAAGAGATCCTCTGTAGGAGCACAAAAATGAAAGTTCTCTCTCTAGCAACCTCTCCGTCAACAGGCGGTGCTAACTACATTTCTAATTAAATAGAGCTGGTAAAATTCGAGAAGTACGATGGAAGTGTACTACAAGAGTATGCAAAGTTTCAATTTAGTTCCACTTGTTTTTTCTTCTCAAAAAATGTTAAAAGATCGATACTTTTTAGGACCAAGAAGGTGAACATTCTCTTCTTACCAAGCCCTCTGTTCACAAACGGTGCCAATTGCATTTCTAACTAAATGGAGCTGGAAAAATTCGAGTAGTACGACGAAAGTATACCAAAACCGTATGCAAAGTTTCAAGTAAATCCCATTTGTTACTTCTTTCTGAAAAAATATTAAAAGATCGATACTTTTTAGGACCAAGAAGGTGAAAATTCTCTCCTTACCAAGCCCTCTGTCAACAAACGGTGCCAATTGCATTTCTAACTAAATGGAGCTGGAAAAATTCGAGTAGTACGACGAAAGTATACCAAAACCGTGTGCAAAGTTTCAAGTAACTCCCATTTCTTCCTTTTTTCTGAAAAAATTCTAAACGATGAGCTTTCAGGAACAAGATGAAAATTCACTCTTTCGCAGTCTTTCCGTATCAATGTGCTTAAGAGTTCCGAGAGATCGACAGTTTCCAAGACGAAGAGAACGAGCCACTCTCTCCGGCAGTCTCTCGGTGTCAATGTCGGTGCCGCTCGGGTGCCGCTAATTAGCGATAATCGGCGTTAACAAACGACGCCCGGTTGCGGACCGGATCGCTCGCCGCCGTCCCGGCGAGAGATTTATCTTTCGGTCGACTTTCCTATTCGTTCCACCGGGGAATATATTCCGTTCTTGGAACCAATTTTCGTCCGGTCCCGTGCCACCAGGTTTCCAGCACTGCGCGGAGAATATTCGGAATCATCAATTCATCTTGGATACTCGAATGATTTGTAGAGACGACCGTACACTACCGGTCGTTTTCGGAGGAACGCTGGCAATTAACGAAACCGCGCGATTCATTTCAATACGGGATCATAAGGGTGCTATGATTTATAACCACGACAACGCCAACCGTTTCCAACAGCTCGATTCGTCCGGTTATTCACGATTTTAAGAAACTCGCTGCGGAGAAACATTTATCCTCCGCATTCACCGCGGACAACCTGATCGATTGATGCTCGATTCGATGCGTTGGGAAGATAGAATGCTGTTCTTGGGGAAGTAGGACGGGCGGCAAACCGGTGAAGTTGTCTGCGGCCAATAGTCTGCAATTTGCATTTCCTTGGAAAACCGTTTCGCTCCGTGTTTTGCTCAAATGATGCTCGTCTAATGAATTTATTCGTTGCCCTGATGTCCGCATCGAAAATGTCTGCATTGGTTCAGTTAATGCTGTTAATGTTTCTGCTGATATTTTATTGTTAGCACTGGGTCCGATTAAGTCTCTCATATCTTAAAAGTTTGGCATAAGTTGTGCCTGGGATCTGCAATTTAAAATACGTTCAGCTAGACCAGTAACAGCAGTAAGAAAATCTGCAGTGTAATTACGAAACAGTGAATTCGATTAAAGTATTCAAAGAAAGTATTCAAAGAAATAGTCCCATGAGAAACGGAGTTCCATTAAATTTAACGTTTCATTATTTTGCGGAGATTTGTGCCCGATGTTTGAAGATAAGTAGAAATTTTCCTGCAAAATTTTCTCGCAGAGGTTGCTCGCAAGAATTCGCAGTCTGTTCCGACGGACATTGAGCGACGCTGGCAGCGCCAATAAAACGAAATAAATTTCCAATTAAAATGAGTCGATGCACAATCGAAGAATTAATTGGCCGTTTATCAGATCGGTGCACACGCGACCCGATTATGCATCGCAGTCACGAACAACATCTCGACCGAGCCTCGGGTTTCCACCGGAGGAGACCATGTTCGCCATTTTTGTTTTGTTGCGCGGAACTCCCTCGGATAAAATATGTCCACAATAAACAGGGCCAGATATCCGGCAGTGTTTTCGAAACGAGCGCGTAGATTCCGCGTAGCTCCCCCCTTTTTTTTTTATCGGTGATCGTATTTCATTGTTCGGCGAGTATTTCACTAGTATTTCGGAACATCGATTCCGCTCGAAATTCCGTTAAATCGAAACGGGGCGAGACTCTTAACCAAACGTATGTACTTTCTGCAAGCAATTTTGCAAACCACGCTGTACGTTTGCAAAGTACGTTTATTTGGAAACCTTGGGAGATGGACGCCCATTTTTGTAATCACAACTTTTCTCATCGATAACTCTTTAATGCTACTGGACTCGTAAAAATTAAAGATTTCGGATTCTGTATGTTATGATCAGACCTTAAGAACACTATTCACCGTTTACAATTTACAATTCGTGCCATAAACGCATCAAATTCGCAGTCCGTGAAGTATCGCCGAGGCAGACATGGCGGCCCGCAGACGCGGCGTTAAGATGGAAACGGAATTGGAATCGAAACGGAAATAAAAGGGGGGCGATATAAATGCATAATATCCGCAGTTTGTTTCCATAGTATTGTGGAGGCAGACATAGTGGTCTGCAGACGCGGCGTTAAGATGGAAATGGAATTGGAATCGAAACGGAAGTCGGTAGAGAAGAAGCGGGCCCGACACGGCTGGCCATTGACACTGGATGACTTCCGGTCGCGCGAAACGACCAATCAGTCTGCAATTTTCCAATTGGCCCCAGGAGGGGAGGGAGGGGGTGCCCCATCGTCGTTTCGCTCACGGCCCCCTTAACCGCCTCTAATCGACGGTTCTTGGACCGTGTTCTGGATTCGTCGCAGGCGGATTCGCAACTTTGACAACTGTGTGTCGTAAGCGGATCAACGCCGAGCACGGCCGCAATCCGCGTAATCGAGAGACTGCCGCAAATTGTTGCGACCGGTTTGGCTAACAACGTTGCTAAGCTGTCCGGGACGTGTCCGTGATTGCTACCTCTAGCAAAATTGTTGACTGTTCATTCCCACCGTCGCGATTCTCGGTCGAACCTCTTCTCGACGAATTTCCATTCATATTTTTAAAAGCTGAAACACGGAGGGATGAAACCCCGATTCCTTTTATTATATATTTCGAATGGTTTTAAATATGCTGCGGGTTTTATGAATTTATGGCAAGGACGAGTCAAGTGAAACACTTGTTATTACCGGGCACATGATACGCAAGCTTTTAAAATTATTAAGAGAAAGAATCCATTGTTTCTGGTTTACTCGTATCATAAAAGACGTTACATTTAAATATATATCTTTACGTAACTCCCCTTTCTCGTAATTCATACGGGCAATTTTTATTACGCACGAACGTCCGGATTCCAGTTATAAACAGTGTAGGGAAATGTGTTCAACCTCTTCTATTTCATTTGGTAAAAATCTGAAAGGAAATCCGCATTACTAATGGACCGACTCGACGGTGAAACAAAGCATAAAGATTTCATTTTTACATTTTCAAAGATTTTCTTACGGAATCGTGTTTGCGGATAAATCGTGTCTTCCACCTTTCTGCTTGTCGTATTTCGTGAAAGTGAAACATAGAATGCCACGTATAAAATTTACATAATGTCAAACGCTGTTGTGCGGCCATTTTAAGACGAAAATAATTCGTCGACGTTCGCTCGGTGTTGTTTCACGCGCAAGCAGAGCCGAGTTTGCCGGACAAGAAAAAGGAGAAACGTGGGAGCATCGATCAGAGTGGGACACAGTTCCCGGGCGATAGTGATCGAATAATCGGGACGCTCTTCCGATCATTTCTCCGGGCACGCCCACCGTTTCCAACCGATCGGAGAATACGCGATTAATCTGGTTCACGGCGCTAATCCCCGATAAAACAAGGTGTCCGACGATCCTCCCGCCGGAGAATCCCGCGAGGAACGATTATGACAGCGAGGCAGACCCGGCAGACTTATCGCTCAGGTCCGAACCCTCGAACAATGACGCCGCTCGTCGGCCATTCGTTTGTCGTTTCTAAGCCGAGCTTAGCAGCGTTCCAGGGACCGGGATCATCCCCGAGGAGGATAGTTCCTCGGGAACCGGGAACCCGGCCGGCCGGAGAGACCTCTGTTTTTCTGCGGTCCGCGTTGATCTCTCGATTTACGTTTCCGTTGGGAACGGATTCAATTAGGCGAGACCTCTCCTTCCCCGAATTCATCGATGCGGCTCCCTCTTATCTGTCCTTTCTCTCACGGACAGACACACACAAACTTTCACCACGTTCGAATCGCATACGGGATCCTTGCCGAAACCTTTCTCCGTCGAATCCTGTGACGCAGACAGTGCATCGGAGCATTGCAAAAGTTTTTGAGATCATTGCGGACGACGTTGGGAATTTTTGGTGAGAACTATTGCAGGGGGCAAACTGTTCTCGCGATGGAACTTTCAATTACGGCTTTAAAAGCGGAGGCTTTCCGCTTTGAAACCGGCCCCGAACGATTCCTCTACGATTTCAAACCGGGGAGTGGTAACAGTTCGAATATCACAGACAAAAATTCTCGAGAGCGCTTCTTCAATTTCGCGCGCCGGTGCACTCTCGCGGCGAACCTCGCCGAACGATTTCCATCGAAATCGGAGCCCCCGCGAACGAAGCAATCGGGAACGACCCTCCGGGAGACATTCGGTAATTGGACATTTTTCTCCCGGCCCTAATTCTCCCGAGATGCACTTTCCACCGTCTCGAGGGCTGCATAATGCATAAGGGAAATAATATCATTCGTCGGGATTCCACGGGGGGTGGCGAAACGGCCCGCCGGGATGAAATCTGAAGACGCGTCCCCGGTGAAACGTTCACGGGAACGCGAAGAATGCGAGCTGCAGCATCCGGTGCATAGCCGCGTGCACACCGAGCGCACACTTCGTTTCGAGCGGAGCACTGGCTGGGCGGCCAACCGGCGCTCGTGTTTCGCCGGTGAAAGCTCCGCGACCCGCGAACCGACCGGATTCGCCACGCTTTTAGAACGGCGTATTATTCGTCATAAACATTTCACGGCGAATAAATTGAAATCGATACGTATCCGACGCTAACCCGAGAATTACACCGGCCTGGCAGCCGGCGGAGCGTGCAGCTGCTGTTCCGAGCGGATTCGTACTTAAATGCCAGCGAACGTTTTTACTCTCGCGAGCCTTGCCAATTCCTGCTGCTCCCGGAACCCCGTTTTCGTCGCACGGTTCGCGACAATGTCACGAGACACTGTGTAACACCGTACAAAATAGTCTTCTTGTGCGCCGCGTGCTATAGCTCGTTCGCGTTCGAGATTCAGTTGGACACAGGTGGTCCGGTAGATTTTGTTAAAAATTAATTTTTCTCGAGAACTGTTCGAGAAAATTATTCTGTAGAATTTTTCTTCTTCTTAAAGATAAAGAACAGTCGATTTTTAAATTGTAGCAGAAAAAGAAAAGTGTTCACAGTAAGGAATAAATGTATGAAATTAGAACATTTCTGGTTTTATTTCGGAAAGCAGGATAGTTCTAAGGAAAAGTAAAAATTTTACAAAATATTAGTCTTGTACGCCGCATGCTATAGCTCATTCGCATTCGCGTTCGAGCTTCCGCTGGATACACATGGCCCAGTAGATTTTGTTAAAAATTTATTTTTGTCGAGAAGTATTCGAGAAAATTATTCTGCCGAATTTTTCTTCTCCTTAAAGATAAAGAACGGTCGATTTTTAAATTGTAGCAGAAAAAGAAAAGTGTTCACAGTAAGGAATAAATGTATGAAATTAGAACATTTCTGGTTTTATTTCGGAGAAGAGGCTAGTTCTAGGGGAAAGTAAAAATCTTACAAAATATTCTTCTCGTACGCCGCGTGCTTCAGTTCATATTCGCGTTCGAGCTTCAGTTGGATACAAATGGCCCAGTAGATTTTGTGAAAAATTTATTTTTATCGAGAAGTGTTCGAGAAAATTATTCTGCAGAATTTTTCTTCTCCTTAAAGATACAGAACAGTCGATTTTTACCTTGTAGCATCGGAAAAGTGTTCACAGTAAGGAATAAATATATTCGATTAGAACATTTCTGGTTTTATTTCGGAAAGCAGGATAGTTCTAAGGAAAAGTAAAAATCTTACAAAATATTCTTCTTGTACGCCGCGTGCTATAGCTTACTCCGGGAAACGCATTCGCGTTCGAGCTTCAGCTGGATACACATGGCCCAGTAGATTTTGTTAAAAATTAATTTTTATAGAGAAGTGTTCGAGAAAATTATTCTGCAGAATTTTTCTTCTCCTTAAAGATACAGAACAGTCGATTTTTACCTTGTAGCATCGGGAAATTGTTCACAGTAAGGAATAAATATATTCGATTAGAACATTTCTGGTTTTATTTCGAAAAGGAGGATAGTTCTAAGGAAAAGTAAAAATTTTACAAAATATTCTTCTTGTGTGCTGCGTGCTATAGCTCACTCCGGGAAACGCATTCGCGTTCGAGCTTCAGTTGGATACACATGGCCCAGTAGATTTTGTTAAAAATTTATTTTTATCGAGAAGCGTTCGAGAAAGTTATTCTGCAGAATTTTTCTTCTCCTTAAAGATAAAGAACGGTCGATTTTTACCTTGCAGCATCGGAAAAGTGTTCACAGTAAGGAATAAATATATTCGATTAGAATATTTCTGGTTTTACCTCGGAAAGCAGGATAGTTCTAAGGAAAAGTAAAAATTTTACAAAATATTGTTCTTGTGCCCTGCGTGCTATAGCTTACTCCGAGAAACGCATTCGCGTTCGAGCTTCAGCTGGATACACATGGCCCAGTAGATTTTGTGAAAAATTTATTTTTATCGTGAACTGTTCGAGAAAATTATTCTGCCGAATTTTTCTTCTTCTTAAAGATAAAGAACGGTCGATTTTTACCTTGCAGCATCGGAAAAGTGTTCACAGTATGGAATAAATATATTCGATTGGAACATTTCTGGTTGTATCTTGAAGAGGAGGCTAGTTCTAGGGGAAAGTAGAAATTTGTTCAAGCTCCTGACCGTTTTGAAAATAGCGCACGAAACTGCGAATTTGCATGGAGGGCCGCAGCATACTTATCAGCAACCGGTATACGCGCGGTGTTTACGTTTCAGGGAAAATGGGCTATTATCTTTCAAAGTATCGCAGCAGCGAAAGAATGTTTAAACAGGCCACTATGTTTTTGTTGATATTAAAATTTCGTTTCTGATATTATGGAAGTATGCGGCCGGTGGGAAAACGACGTTTTCGGTCGGCGGAGATAGTAATTTATGGAAAAGTTTCGGAGGAAATGGGACGCGGCGCCGCGACCACCGGCGAAACGATGACCGGTGACCGCGAAATAAACAGAATTTAATTACGCGGCTGTTCCAAGGAGTATAGTGTTTTATTCTACGGCTTGGAGAGTCCTCCGAAGAACTGATTCGCGAAAATTTGTTCGAAACGCGAGCTGCATAGCGATTCTCCGCTGGCGAATTTATCCGATTCTCGGAGAATTTAATTAGCGAAGAATATTTGGCTTTCTAGCAGCGTTACAGCGTCACGGTGACTGTGGTGCACTTAGTTATCTCGATTACTTGATTTTAGTGACGTGTTGCAGTAAATACTCTTCCGTGAATTTATATTTAATTTTGTTACGCGAATTGCGAGATACATTCGTCGAAATTGACTTTCGCAAAGGTTGGTATACATACAAATGAATCAATCTATTTAATAAATTTCCATACACACACACACAGACACACACACTCCGTGTCTTTAATAACTGTAAAAGCGAAAACAGATCATGCGCGGTAGTTACAAAGTTAACAAACACGAGGATCGTTCAATTTTCATGAAACGAAATGGCATTTCTGTGCAATCGATGCTTAAACTTCAAAGCGAAGGTCCACTTAAATTTTCCTGCCTGTGCATTCATATAAAATATTAGAGAATCCATATGGGAATGCATACAACTCGTATAATTCAATTTGGAGATAGCTCTCAGAAAAATATTTTATAAACACTTCTTTGGCGACCATTTTCTACGTTGAACGATTAATTCTCCAGAATCGAGGTTGTGGAAAATCTATTTCTCGTTGGAATTATTTGCACGGATTTAAAAATTAACGTGTGTAAAAATTGCAAGAGTGCCCGTCTCAAAAAACACGGTAAAACGACATTAAAACAATTTATTCTGCTGCTAAATATAATACCGAGATTTCGTAGAAATTGTGAGACTGCTAAACCGATAACCACCCTCTCGAAAAACACGGTTAAACGACATTAAAAAATTTATTCTGCTGCTAAATATAATACTGAGATTTCGTAGAAATTGCGAGGGACTCCTGAATCGATAACTACCCCCTCAAAAAACACGGTTAAAATACATTAAAAAATGTATTCTATTGCTAAATAAAATACTGTGATTTCCCAGAAATTGTAAGACTGTTAGATCGATAACTACCCCCCCTCAAAAAACACGGTTAAACTAGATTATAAAATTTATTCTTGCTGCTAAATAAAATACTTTGATTTCATAGAAATTGTGGGACTCCTGAATCGATAATCACCCTCTCAAAAAACACGGTTAAACTACATTAAAACATTTATTCTGCTGCTAAATAAAATACTGTGATTTCACAGAAATTGTAAGACTGTTGGATCAATAACTCCCCCCCTCAAAAACACGGTTAAACTAGATTAAAAAATTTATTCTGGTGCTAAACAAAATACTGTGATTTTATAGAAATTGCGAGACTGCTAGTTCGATAACCACCCTCTCAAAAAACACGGTTAAATGACATTAAAACATTTATTCTGCTGCTAAATAAAAATGCTTCGATTTTATAGAAATTGCGAGACTGCTAGATCGATAACCACTCCCCGAAAAAACACGATTTGAAATACACCGTCTCAACCGAGACACCCGGACAAGAAATTGTATGGAAGAAGAGTCCAAAGCGAACGTCTCCATCAATTTCCGCGAACCGGAAGTCCACACGCGCGGACTCCCCGGCGAATTCCGAGTGTGTCTCGGCGTGTGCATCTGGCTTTTCCCGACTCCGCACTATGTACGTCATGCAAAAACGAGCGGGCTCGGGTCGGTTTCGCGCCGGCGAACGGCGAACTCTCGCCAGGTGACAAATAGCGTCGAAGTACACGGGCATGCAAATCGCCTCGAGTTTCTCTTTCCGTCCGGGCTCGTCTGTCTCTCGGCTCACGGGAGCTTTTATTTTTTTTCTCTGCGCCCGGGCGTATGTATAAGCGAAGCATCGATACGATCTCCTTGCGACCGGGCGCGGACAGAATGGGAATTAGGTTGGCGGACCTTTTTCCACTCCCTTCCGGGCCGTTCTCCCCGAATGGCTGTTCGGCTACGTGCGCCAGATACCTTCCCATTATCGCCGGCTACGAGGATAGACCGATACGCGACACGGTCCGGATCCTCCCGACGTCCCGCGCGCGCGCTCCGAAACTCATCCGGAATTTACCTGCTCCCGTTTATTCGCAAGAGGGACAGGGAACGAGTCGCCGGGACTTCGGAGAGATCAGCTCCAAGCTGAGTCAAGAGACGGGACACTGGATACTCTGCGCCCTTTCACGCGGACATGCGGGTCACGATCTTTCCAACTATCATGACATGGAGTGCCACGACGTATCGGATTCGTTCGCGAGATCTTCGGATTTTTAACGGACTGCTCTGTCGATATCGCTACGCCTTTAGTCCCGAGTGACACTTAACCGGTGTTCGATTTTTTCGGCCTGTTCGAGTCGCCGATATGTTTCTCTCCTTGATACCGTCGCTACTGTGATCTCGATCCAGGCTCTTGTGAGATGCGGGGTAGTTGATCTGAATTGGTTAACAAATTTTTCTCTTTTTCCCAAAAAAGGTTATTATTGGGAATGGGTGTATACATAATAAAAGATCGCTCCCTTATAAAGCACAGAATCGAAATTATATTTCAAATTGTAAGGACGGCCAAAGGAAAAAAGGGGGTTGCACTCAGAATACTTAAAGTCTGTTTATTTGCGGAGTCCTAGAGGTTGCCCTCGTGCGGTCTACGACAACTACAACAATAATGACAGCTTAACAACGACGACAACTACTTAACAACTCAACAACTGCTTAATAACTCAACAACTGCTTAATAACTAACTAACCGCTCTCTTTGCATCGCTCTACCTTTTTAAAGGTTTCCGCTTGGACCAATCGCAATAGCCAAATATTACTACACGCCCTCGAGGAGGCGACGGGGTGAGGGAAACTTAAAGGTCCGCATTTGGTCCGCAGATGTCTTACGGTACGTCAACGACTATTGAGACCTTTAGCTAAAAAAAGGAAGTCTCTAATAAATCACCATAAAACAAGAAGTTCCGCTAAATCTCAAAAATAGCCTGAAGTCACGTCCGCACCGTAATCATAAACTGCGCCCTTGGTTTATGGTACCCTGCCGCGGCTCGCATGGGCCTCGATCGCCGAAATCCTTACAAAATGTTCTCTAATAAGCACGTCGTGAGATACGTCTTTACCTTTCGAGAGAAACGTCGCGAATGAATCAAGAAAACGAAACAGAGGAGGAACAGTCCGATATGAACATCAGAAGATCGAGGGTCTCATGCAATGACAACATACAATGTATATTAACTGCAGATACAATGTATATCAACTTCAGATACAATGTATATCTAAAGCCCATTCAAACGATCCTTCCTTCTAAAGAAATAACAGATTCATTTTGTTGCATTTATGAAATAAATTCCAACAGTTATCGTCTTTCGAAGGGTGTCCGGATATTACTGGGAGTCACGATACACAGTCATATAAGTCGAAGGATCGCAGCCTAAAGTCAAGCAAGTCCGTCCCGAGCCGCAATAAGTAGTACGACCCAAGCTATGATCAGCCGATCGAAAGTATTCGAAAAGTCCGTGTAGGCAGTGGCCCAGAAAATTTCCGAAAATGTTCGAAATGGCATATCGAGTGCAACGAGGCAAGAACACTTAGGCGAAACGAACGGGAACGCGGTAGAAACCGTTTCCCTTAAAAACCACGAAACGAAATCGTTGCACGAGCATCAATTCGAACGACTCGACGGAGAACGGTGTGCTTCTCGACCGTTTTCTCGCAGCCGCGGAGAAATTCCGTGGAAATGCACGCCGCTCCTTGGAGGCGATTTCCGCGAGTTTTCCGAAGGCCAGGATCCCCGGGCGATGATTACAGACGTAAGATTACGCACGCACACCAGCCGCCGCTCGCAACCGTGAAGCGTGTACGTAATTACTCGCACACATTAGACACGGGGCTTTTTATAAACGACCTTTTTTTCCCTCGGCCGAGCCTGGGAGGTCGCGGGGCAAAGGGGAAACGCAGTCGCGGCCACCGCGGGAGAGAGAAAGAGAGAGAGAGAGAGAGGGGATGCGAGAGTGGAAGAGAGAGAAGGGGGAAAATGAAGGAAAATATTCAGCGAGTAACGAAGTGGGTCTCGGGGCTCGTGTCACGCGAGTCGCGTGCCTTTACGCCGGCCCGTATGAAACATTGGTTTATTAGGAGATTTCCGAGAGAGAGCTCGAGTTTTCCCGCGTTCTTAATAACGCGGGGAAACCTAACGAACGGCGATGCTCGCCTTAATTCCCGAGGAACTCCGCTCGACTCCGCCCTGGACGCGAATAAAATCGTTTTTCTCCCGGCCGACCGGGGTGGTTTTCCTTTTTCTTTCATCCCGCCGAGGAAATTTCTTAGACTTTCGTAACGCACTCGCTGAAAAGTTGTTCCGCCGCTTTCACAAGAGCGGCACGGTTCCCGCCCGGATCTCGTATGCGGCCGCGCGTCGGCTAATTTATTCACCCTAATCTGCACCGTGGCGGCCGCTTCACGCGACCCAACTAAAAATGGTTCAGGTTTGATGTAATCGTTCGGCGATTTATGCGGTTCTGCGGTATCTTGTTGCGGCCCGAAAGTTCGCCGGCAACTTCGCCGGCCGACGAGTTCCGCGACAATGTAAATTGCGCCGGGGAAATAAATTGCGCTGGCCGGGAGCCTAACTTTTCACGCCATTCGCCGCTGCCGGGCTAACCGCCCACTCCCGAGTCCCGAGAAATTTTTATTTGCTGCGGAAATCTAATTCCAGACGTGCTTCTTCAGTGTCCGAAAGACATTTTTGTTTCCAAACAAATGTGGCGCCTAAAACGGAATCCGTATCTAATCAATCTCGGTAGCAAAAGAGTCTTGTTTAAAGCGTTCTGCTGAAATTTGTATCCCCAAAACGAACCGACCGAATACGATTCGTATAACTCGTCCTTTGAGGATTATTTTCATCTCATGAATATGAGCGACGATCGCCGAGGGAACGCGTATGGCGAAATCTTTTTTCAAGATCTCTATTAAGAGCGAGTTTCATTAAAGTCTCCTCTGCATCTAATTTGACTGGAAGCCTTGAATAAAATTCTTTCGCAATCTACTATCTCGCGATTTCTATTTCGAGCACGTTCCAACCGTCTTCTTCCTTTTGAATGTCGAAAGACACCGGAATACATCGACGGACATTAATCGCAAGAGTGAATAAAAAAGCATACATGTGCCAGGGATGAATCACTCTCCGACCATTTTGTGTTTCGCTTCAAAGATTAAGGAATCCTCTTCACGAGAACGAACGAGAAGCGTAACCGGTCCGGACAAAAATTACTTTCGTCGAACATCACTTTGTGCCTCGCTTTGAATAATCAAGGTTTATTTCCCTTCGGGTTGATCAAAAGACGCAGTGAGCTTCGAGTAAAATTATTTTTTTATCATTTTGCGCTCGACTGTAAACACTCAGGGATTATTCCTCAGTAGAGCGATGAAAATACACCGGGGCCAAAGAAAGAATAATTTCGAATCTCTTTTGGTCTCGCTTTAAACAACTTCTGCACAGTTTCCTGACGCGTCTGTGAGTGCACGTCGTTCCGTTGGCAACGTGCAATTTGTGTAATTCAAACAAAGACCTAGTATAGAACCCATAGGCGCGAATTCGGACGGGGGTGGAACAATTTTACGAGTTTCTGCGCCGCGTCCATCAAGCGTGCACGGTCGTAGAGCACGTTCTGGCGCGGTTCGCAAAATCCTGGGGGCTCTTCGGGGATTCGCGGATCGTTTTGTTGGGACGGGAGTTTCCGTACCCATCCGGTGGTGCGAACCGTGGGGATTGAATCTGCGCGGAATTCGCCGGGCGCTGAAAAATTGAAGATTTCGGGATTTCGTTGACAACGCCGCCCGCGGAGTTTTCCCTCCGCGTATCTGTTCTATCTGTTCAAAGGAGGAAAAAGGAAAAAATGATTTTCCTCGGTGACGGGAGGGTGGAACGGAAGATAGATAATAAACGGGGCAACGAAGACGACGACGGGCCGCAGTTTTCTCCGAGAAGCGTCGAACGATTCGTCGATCGATTAACTGCGCCCCGTGCAGCGAAAAGCTCTCAAGATATTCTTTTACGAGGGAACTTGGGAATCCCGTGACGATAAAAATGCAGTGAACCGACGACGGGGAACGCGTTCTGCCCGCGTGACCGTGACTCGATCCGCCCCGCGGAATAGATCCCATAAGCGTCCGGGAGTCACCCTCGAGATTGATAATCTACTTATCGGAGCCGCCGCTTTTTGCCGATGTTACCCCCGAAGAGATGACCGCCGCCGGGATTACCGCGAGCCCCGATAATCCGACCGGGAAAGAAACGAGGTGACACGTGTTCCCGTTTGTAATTGGTTCCCGCTAGAGTTTCTGATTCGCCAGAAAATTTTCGTCCGGTTCCGAACGGTCCTCCACCTGTCCCCCGATTGTCTTTTGCAAGCTCGTCTCTTCATTCAGCAAGACCTACTTCGAAGAACCAGAACAATTTGGCTGCGTTCACGTCCGAATGGATCATCGGTGGATTATTGGACACTCACCTCATCCGTGAAGAACAAACAAGAAAATGTGTTCCACATACTATTTTTATTCCGACAACTACCACCGTAAAAATAGCAAATAAATTCAAATAAACACGCTGTTCGATGAAGATTATTCGTTTATCAGGGACGAATCTTTCAGAAACGAATTAGACGATTTTAATGGTCCTGTAATTACTTCATGAAATTTAAATAGTTCGTCTGGCAGCTAGAATAGGCACGATGTATAACGTAGTCAGATAAGTGGAACAAGCATGATTTATGATCAGGAAAGTGAAATATACGTGGTATGTGGTCAGACAAATGGAGCAGAACTGATTTATATAATCCAACAAGTGAAACGAGCCTGTATACGGGCAGACAAAGAGTAGGATTGTCAGTTTATGAAATTTACCCCTTCAACAACCGATCACCATTCTCTTTTTGCATGATCTACGTTGTATGATATTTCGATAGTTTGTTTAGCTATTTCCAGTGGCTATTTATCAAGTGGAAACAATTTTTAAATATTCCATTCGAGTTCAATTTGATTCAGTTTGATTTAATTTGCGAACAATTCAACGAACGCGTAATTGTAAATTTGTTGGAAGAGGGTGACGTTCATGTAAGCACATATTCTTGACGGCGCGAAGGACAGTTTTTGAGAGCGAAGGACGTCGTTGCATAGTTGCCGAAGCCACCGTGGCCGACCAATGCGGGCCGTTATCACTGTCAGCCTGGCCGCATCGTCGTTTGATCGGTGTAACAAGTGATCGGGAGGTTTGCGGTCACCGATGAAAAATTAAATCACGGTCGTCTGCTCTCCGTATATCGGTTGCAGATGGCTGCATCCACCGTCGAGCGGCATGCAATATTTGTACGTCGGGGCCAATAGTAATTACGCGGCGCATTAACAATGCGCCCGGTGAATTTACGCGCTCGATATACTATTAATGGGGACGTTTAATTTTCGGGACGATACGAATCGCTTGAACTATGCTCCGAGTGCCTCCACGCCCGTGTAATTTACGAATGCGGCTGCATGTTCGGGGGTCGCTGCGTTATTTAAAAAAAGATTCCAATTCCTACAGGAACAAATTCGATTTATCGATATTCTATTACCGCGGATTTATCGGCTTTTCAATTTCCTGGCTGCGGCAAAAATAGGCTGCCGATTCATATTTTATTCGTCAGCGATGCCTGTTGAAGAAAATTGATTTGCAACGAAATTAGTCTTGGCTTTATAATTCAATTCTTTATAACTCAATGGAGGGGGCGAGTTTGATATTGAAATTGACATTTATTGGCAAGCTTCTTGAGGGGAAGCTAATGTTCTCTTAAACAGAATCTCGGAGGAATTTGTCACGCGATAGATTCAAGATTGGTGTACCCGTTTCAGTTTAATGTTTCATAAACTTAGATCCGAACGTTACGGTATGTTCCTCACCGGAAAGACGAATTGATAACGAAGATCGAAAACACTTCCCACGTTGTTTGTATTTTAACGAGTTCCCCGTTCGATTGGCATGCACTTTTCATTCGCGTCCGCTTTCGAAAAATAATTTACGAGCTCGGAGACACGTGTGAAACCGCGGGCGAAGAAGCTGTTAAGTGAATCCGCAGCGAGAGGATCGATTTCCCGTGGCCATCGGCGACGATCAAGTTCACCGGCGGCCTTTCTCGACGGCATCGATCACGTCGTTGTTAATAACTAATAAACGACGGCCGATCATAAATAACCGACGACAAGCGCGCTTCTGTCCAGACCGCAAACAAAAGCGTGCACATCGTTGGCTCCCGGCTACACCGCGACAAAGAATAAAGTTCAACATTTGTGTCTGGCTGTTAACCCGCTGCCAGACCTCCGGGGAGCTCCTCTTCGCCCGCGGCGAACACCTGCGCGGCCGCCATTTTATTAACCTTAAGGCGGGTTTAAATAGAAACGTGGAGGCTTACATCGTGGGGCGCGGTGCGCGAAAACAATGTAATAGGTCAGTCGAGCTATGATTTAACCTTCGACATAAAATTGCACAGAGACAAACGTATTATTTTTTAATAGATTGGCAAACAAAGCTTCGAGAATAGTTGCACAAAAGATCCCATCGTAGCTCTTAGTCGGTTTTGTTTTATCCTGCCATCAATCATGTCGTTATACACAATTTTTGTAATGGATTTTTCATCTATCTTTCCGTATAATAACTCAAGACATACTTCGATTTTCAACGCGATTACAGAGAATTAAAAAAATTTGGCAGGATATAATACCTGAAAGGGATAAAATTTCAGTGGAGGAACGCGCAAGGGGTAACGGGTGGAACAGGAGCAGGATATGGCTAGATGTGTGGAATATATACCGCGTTGGTTCAAACAAGTGAATTAGTGACGCTATGTGATCAGACAAGTAGAACAGATACGGTGTACAGTCAGACAAATTGAATAGGGGTGGTCTACGGTTAGACAAATCGATTTCGAGAGTCCCAATTAGTCGAACAGGTGAAATGTACCGCGTACAGTCACATGACAGGACTAAGGAGAACCTACGATAAGAAAAATCGAATGAAATTGCTCTGTGATCGGGCGAGTGGAAAACGTGAGTCCCGTTCGTTAGAAAGATGGAATACACAGTACCTACAGGTAGTATGACAAGTGGAACCAGGCAAGTGGAATGTATATAGTCAAACAAGTGGACCGAGAAGCGTATATAGTCAGACAAGTGGAGTAACAATGGCATATGATCAGACTAATGTGTTAGGAATACATTAGCACGACTGACACGTGGAATAGCTACGACTTACAGTCAGACAAGTGGAACAAGGATGATTTACGGTCAGACAAGTGAAACAGATGTGGTATGTGGTCAGGCAAGCAGAATAGAAGAGCCTCGTAATTAAGCGAGTGGAAGAAGAGTTGTGTATGGTCAGACAAAGAAATTGAAAATGTTTCACGAACAAGACAAGTAAAATAGAATTTTTATGTTCGTTCACTGAAGAGGAATAACGGCAAACCAATGATCAGACAACAAATGTAATCAAAACAGTTAAGTAAAATGTAGCAATAAAATGCAGCAAGTGAGACAATTAAAATGAGCATAACGCATTGGCATACTTGTGAACTACAGCTGTTATCACACTAGTGCAATAGACTCGGCATATACAGATAAGTGGAATAGGTACAACATATGGTCGGACAATTAATATAAGCAGAATACATTGTCACGCGAGCAGATATGACTTTTCCGAAGTCACACAAATGGATTAATGATTGTCTACGTTACCAAACAAGTGGTACGGGGACGACACGTGTTCGGGCAAGTGAAACAGGTGCATGCACGGTCTGGCAACGCGAAACAACGAATCAGCAGGCCAGCGTATACGATTAGCCTCTTTTAATTAACGGAAGATTAATGCTGAAAGTTCCGTCAGCAATTCCGAGGGCAGAAGTTGCCCGATAGTTCCGAGTTTTTAAAGCGTGCTTCGCCTCAATTAGCTCGAGCTGTTTGACCCGGTCAGCAAAAGATCAGCGTCGAAGATCAACCTCGGTAAATTGGCTATTCGGCTTCAGTTTGGACTCTCGGGGTTCGTGGAAGTTGGATCGCGATCGAACCGAGGAGAATCGAGTATCGACAATTTACAATTACGCACTGTTTCGAACAGAGAAAAACCGAGCACGTTGCACGCAGCGCAATAACTCGACAGCCGAGAGGTCAACAGTCCGACGAGTTTTTCCTTTCGATGGTGGAATTGCGAGGTCTTCACGGGAAGGAGTATAGTTATGGCGGCGCGATATGCCGGCAGGAATTCGGGGGCCGCCGGTGAATGGGAATTGTTGGCCCGTTCTCGCGCGATTGTCGTGCTCGTTCGGTTCGAGCTCGCGCGAACAATTACGTTTTAATTAAAATAACCTTGGCGCGCGTTTCGGCCGGCTCGTGAAAATTGCTGACGGCGACGGGCGCAGGCATTATTATCGCTGGTCAGAACGATAACGAAGACGTATAACTGCGGGGAGGATCGCTGAGTCGGACGGTCCGCGCTTTTTCTCGTTTTCACCCCAGGGGGGTTTACCCGCTGCGGAAACGCGCCGCGCGGAGGAGTCGCTCCCGCTTTCGATCACGGGTCTCCACGTCCGGCGAACGCGAAAGTATTTCGATTTTCGAAGAGCCACTCGACCGACCGGAAGTCCCGCGCCGGATTGGAGAGGATGCCCGAGATGCTTCTTCCTGCGACTCGTCCGCGCTTCCTCTTCGCGAGACGCTCGGGGATTACGAGTCGCAGGACACGGGACGTCCTGGAAATCCGGTTAAAACGCCGGAAATAAAAACAGACGACACGGATTTCCTGCTGCTTCTTGCGCGGCCGTCGATCAACGGCTAATGGCGAATCGATGCAACTTTCTCGAAACGTTTGCCCACACCCCTCGCCCCCTCGGCCGCCGATCGAGCGCGATTATCATTGGCGAGCAACGCTTTCCGGCGACGCGATTTTTCTTCGTTTCCCGCGGCAAGGGCCCGCGGACAACGGCGATAAGCAACAGGTGAAAGTTTTAGAGAGCCGTTAACGACGCGCTTTAATTGTCCGCAGCCGAGGGGCCGTGTTGCCGATCGATCCTTGCTTCGAAAAACAGTGTCTTGGAACTCGAGGCGATGCTGAACAGTCGGTTTAGGTGGGAACTGCTTTTTGCTGTTTTTCTACCGCAGTTGTAAAACGCGGAGAGGAGAAGAGAATGCTTTGGAGTTTAAGCCCTTATAATCACTCAAGGATGTTTGAAGGAGCCAAAGAAATTCTTCATGGATCTATGAGAGGTCCTTTAAAGTTCCACAAAGAGTCTAAAGAATTGTTAAACATCCTTTAAGTATCCTAGTCATGAATCCAAAAAACATTCAACAGTGTTTAAGAAATGTTTGCAAACTACATAGAGATCCTTCAAGTCCTTCAAGGATCCTCAAATGCTCGAGGAAGTCCTTGTTAACCTTTGAACATTTTTAAGTAATATAGAAAGTCCATGGTAAGCTTTAAAGGATTCGTAAGGGATCCAGGGAGTGCACGACTAATCCTGAAGGTATTTAATAGATTGTCAATCATCCTTCACGAGTCCCTGATGGAGTCCATAATGATCTTTCAGAAATTTTTTAAAAAATTCACGACCCCCTCAGCAATATTTGAAGGCTTCCCAAAGGACCCAAGGGGTCCTTAATAATCCTTGAAGGGTGCTATGGAATCTAAGGAGTCCGAAATTATCCTTGAAAAGTCCTTCATGGATCCACAAAGTCCCTAGTGATCCTTTGGAAGTTTTCAAAAGAGTCCTTGATGCTCTAAGTAACGTTTCAAGGATATGTGGAGGATCCGAAAGGTGCTAATAATTCTTGAAGGGTCCCGTGGAACCTAAGGACCACTTAAAAGTCCTTGATGGACTGATAAAATTCTTAATAATCCTATGTCTCTAAAAACTCAATAACGTGGTCGGTGGTATTCGATTGGTTTCCGATGAATCCGAAGAGTCCTTGCTATCCTTCGAATCCCTGAGGAATGGGGAGCATCCAGGTGGATCCTCGAAAAGATCTTAAATCTTCACGAGGTTCGAATGCCTATCATCAGCGAGCACACATCCAGGCCGTCGCTCTAATATCGCGAAGCACGTGTACAGGAGGCTCGGGCACGTGTGCCCCTAATGTTCTTTCTTTCCTTTCGGCTCTACTATTGAAAATCACTTTGTCCGCGATCCGGCATGGCGCAGCAGTCGTCTACATTGGAATATAAAGTCATTGGAATCGTCGTCGGCCCGGTCGATACACCTTGCGCCAGATTGCGAGCTCAGAATGTAATCGGCTGATGCGTTTCTCTAATACAACGTCTATATACGTGTACGAACAGAGACAGGACTCGTTAAACAATCGGTAAATATGGAAATCCAATAAATTATCGGACGTTTCACGGAGAATTGCCCGGAAATTCTCAGTTATTAGCGGAAACGGCGGAAAGAGGATTTTTCGAAGCAGAACCGGGCGCGTTGTTCGGAGTTCGCAGGACAGGTTGCAATTCGATTTTCGCCGGGACGCCAGAAGCTTCGCGAGCTCTCTGGCGCCCTTCCAGCTTCCATTCCTCCCCGTGTACCGAGAACTGCCGAGCGTAACGACGTGTTAGTATTCATAGACGCCGCAGTAATTGTTACAAATTATTCGCAACATTCTTCGCGGATGAGGCGCCGTACCGCCGCGTTTCGCCCGCAACTTCGGTGCCGGCTGCCGCCCTTTGCCAAAGCTATTCGGTTCACGCTTCAACGGCTATCGTTTCCCATCCTAATTTACCCAAGTGTTCGAGCTTTGACTCCGGCCCCGAGATCGATTAAACGACCACGCCGGTGGTTACACCTTCGTCTGTTTGCCTTAACCGTGGCCAGGCCAATGATCGTCTTATTTAAGACGGTTTTATCCCACGGTCACGTTCCTAGGCGTTTTTGGAAGTTTCCTTTTTTCTTAAGGAAATCAGAATTTTGTTCCGTATTGATTTTTTCAAAAGCCATCCCTTGGAGTGTACACGCTATTTATTTTTCGAGCAAAAATGCTTGAACTTGTGAAGACGCGTTTGGACGTAGTAGGATAAGTAGAACAGGTGCGACTATCGTCGGACAAGCGACAGAGGATTTGCTAGTTCCGTATTGATTTCTTTCAGAAGTGTGTACCATCCCTTCGAGTGTACACTATTTATTTTTCAAGCAAAAATGCTTGAACTTGTGAAGACGTGTTTGGTCGTAGTAGAATAAGTAGAACAGGTGCGACTATCGTCGGACAAGCGACAGAGGAATTGCTAGTTCCGTATTGATTTCTTTCAGAAGTGTGCACCATCCCTTCGAGTGTACACTGTATTTATTTTTCAAGCAAAAATACTTGAACTTGTGAAGACGCGTTTGGACGTAGTAGGATAAGTAGAACAGGTGCGACTATCGTCGGACAAGCTACAGAGGAATTGCTAGTTCCGTATTGATTTCTTTCAGAAGTGTGCACCATCCCTTCGAGTGTACACTGTATTTATTTTTCAAGCAAAAATACTTGTGAAAACGTGTCTGGACGTAGTAGGATAAGTAGAACAGGTGCGACTATCGTCGGACAAGCTACAGAGGAATTGCTAGTTCCGTATTGATTTCTTTCAGAAGTGTGCACCATCCCTTCGAGTGTACACTGTATTTATTTTTCAAGCAAAAATACTTGTGAAAACGTGTTTGGACGTAGTAGGATAAGTAGAACAGGTGTGACTATCGTCGGACAAGCGACAGAAGAATTGCTAGTTCCGTATTGATTTCTTTCAGAAGTGTGTACCATCCCTTCGAGTGTACACTATTTATTTTTCAAGCAAAAATACTTGAACTTGTGAAGACGCGTTTGGACGTAGTAGGATAAGTAGAACAGGTGCGACTATCGTCGGACAAGCGACAGAGGAATTGCTAGTTCCATATTGATTTCTTTCAGAAGTGTGCACCATCCCTTCGAGTGTACACTGTATTTATTTTTCAAGCAAAAATACTTGTGAAAACGTGTTTGGACGTAGTAGGATAAGTAGAACAGGTGTGACTATCGTCGGACAAGCGACAGAAGAATTGCTAGTTCCGTATTGATTTCTTTCAGAAGTGTGTACCATCCCTTCGAGTGTACACTATTTATTTTTCAAGCAAAAATACTTGAACTTGTGAAGACGCGTTTGGACGTAGTAGGATAAGTAGAACAGGTGCGACTATCGTCGGACAAGCGACAGAGGAATTGCTAGTTCCATATTGATTTCTTTCAGAAGTGTGCACCATCCCTTCGAGTGTACACTGTATTTATTTTTCAAGCAAAAATACTTGTGAAAACGTTTTTGGACGTAGTAGGATAAGTAGAACAGGTGTGACTATCGTCGGACAAGCGACAGAGGAATCGCTAGTGAAACTGATCTGGTGTATGGTCAGACAAATGTAGCTGTACTATGAACACACAAGCAAAATAGAACTGATCCAGACCAGGTTGCCATCTGTTTGCAAGAGGCACAGTAGTGGTCTGCATAATAAAATAAGAATAAAAACCTACCTACTATACCATGGTTTCCAGAGGATACTTTGCATGGAAACGTTTCAATTCGGCCGATCGTTTATCCCAAAGCGTTCGACTCGGCGAGCAAATACGCGTACGAGTTTAGCACCCGCGATACCCATCTTTTGATACCCGGAAATCGTGTTACTGAGGGTAGAGAGAGTGTGAGAGAGAGAGAGAGAGTGAGAGATCTCCGTGGCACAGAGAGCAAACGGCGGAGCCGGTAATTGGATATTTTGCGGGACTTTGTATTCCGTGCTTAAGCGAGGCTAAACTTTTAACTTTCACGAAGACCTACCGTCGAACTTTAACAGAGACGTAAACTAAGGGTGCTCGGCTCCAAGGAAGTTTAAGACCTCGCTGCGCCGAGATTTTAGTGTGCAGCTACGTCCGGGACGCGGGATCACTATAGTCCGCTATGGAACTATCGTTGCAACGAACCACTGCGAACACATCCCGCCAGGATTTCGTTGCAACGAAATTTTTTTTACAGACATTTCTCCGCCCTGCGTTTTATTTATTATGCATCGTGGAATGGTGGTAAAGTTTCAGCGCCGCGGCTTAACAAAAGTTTATGGTGTTGATCGCCTGTGATCACTATACCGCGGACCTTGATGCAAAATAAAGAATATATTAAAATTGTCGTACTCGTCACTGTTCATTTTGAATCGCTAGGCTGTGGATTTTTTAATTCGAAAAATTGTTGGATTTCCACTGCTGTGGATTTTCGTTTTGGATGTCAACACAGGTTTAGCATACTCCACCATCCAACAATGGTATCCCTTGAACGTTAGATTCTCTACGTAATAGGATTACACTTTAATTACACCATAAAAGTCTGAATTGGCATACCCACGGACTAACAATCATGCTTCTCTATTACATGTAGACAGGGTACTTCAAATTTTACTTCACAGTAAGGATCGAAGTTTTATTTCCTTCATCCGTCTCACGGAAAAAGACGGTCAAGATATTTTTCCCACGGAAACTTAAATTGCTCAGAGAAATCTCGCCGAGCAAATATCCTTAATTACAGAAAATTCATTATTAGCATCCACCTTGCTGACCGGAACAATAGTTTTAATTAAACATGAGAGAGAGAGAGAGACTCTCCTGCGGTGGTTTTAAAATGCTCGGCTAACAAAGACCGACCGGCGGATTGAATTGACAATGCTGGCATCATAATTAATATGAAAACGGTAGAGCCTTTCCGAACAAGCCTGTTATGCTAGATTATGGCCACCGATTCGGTTCCGACCACCTCCGCAAATTATTCTGTTGTCGAAAATTGCGCTTTTATGTGTGCGCAAAAATAATCACCCGCTTTATGTGCCACAAATGATACTCCTAGTGAGCCTTCATTACGTATTACTTATGTATTGCATTATGCTGTGTTTGTCATATAACATTTTCAAGCTCGTTTATACCTTAATGTATCCGGTTTAGAATCATTTTATGGAAAATAAAAATTGTTTGAATTAATTTCAAGACGCAAATTTATTTCTGTCTTTAATGTCTTTGATGGTTTCGTTAAGTCGTAAGAAATGTTTCGACATTCTCAGATTCTTTTAATCTTTCCACTATTTGAAATTACCAATGTTTCCAATGAATGTATAAAAGCCGCAATCTTTATAATAGAAATTTATTCGACACCAAACTTCTTTATTTCCTTTTCTCCTTTGCGAGCTAAAATATTTTTGTCGTCAAATAATAAGGGATGCAGAATGAAATTGAATTACGCTAACCAAATTATTTAGAGCGAGGCAAAGTTAATAGAGTGAACAGCTAACAGAATTGAGGCAACACCGGTCATTCTTGCGTCGAGCCAATAACGTACCAAAATCGTGAATCGAGTTTGGCGAAAAGCTCGAAAAAGAATCGACAGAGAAGCAACACAATTAGAGAAAACGGTGGGCTCGCAAATCGAATACAAAATTCCCGATTTCCGCGAAACTGATAAAGACCTCGCGTCCGAGCAATGGCGCGAAAACGAGACTGCGAGGGCCCGAGGGAATCGATAGAGCCCGCCGATAGAGCACCGTCAAAGTCGTTGGAGTAGTTTCCGCAGGCTCTATTCGGGAACAAGCTTTGCCGGCGCCGAGTCCGAGTGCGCACACGGAGGTTCATTTAATGATGGTGGTGCCCGTGCCAAGTCGATGGGTCTTGACGGTGTTTCGAGTCCGGTGGAACGTGATTCCAAAGCTCTGCGCTCGCGATCGAGCCGCGGGACGAATTATCCGGGCTCGGTTGCGCGGAATGCGCTCTGTTCGAAGAAACTGCATTCAAACGTGGCCGAAAGATGCATTTCATGGATAAAATCAATTATTCTGGAATCACATTACTAGGCGCGTCTACGCTATAAGTAGGAGAAGAATATTGTACAATTAGAAAATTGAACAAAAGGTAGAATGAATACAGTACCCATGCAATTGGAATAACAATGGTATATGGTCAGACGAAACGACTAAGAATAGTGTAATTAGTCCGGCAAGTAGTACAACTACATCCTGCAATCGAGGAAGTGGTATAAGGGTAGTATATGGTCAGGCGAAGGCACCAAGGCAGGCGTAGTTACCGTGGCAAGTAGAATAGGTACGAATATAGTCAGACAATTGAGAAAGAGATAAATTAAGTGGACAGCTTTTTCGCGACATTTACTCCGGAATGCGATGCAAGGTTTGATTACAGGTTCGACTCGTCCTCGTTTCTCAACTCTGCCATAACAGCTGGTAATTTTAACTTTAACAGAGCCCTCTCGCATGGTGGTCGTGGGTTCACGGCCGCTGTCTTTCGTTCGAGCTTGTAACGCGATCAAATAATGATCATGCACAGTGTTTACCAGCCACGGGATCAGGCGTGCGCGCTTTAATTGAACGGAACACCAGCTGAAATTGTCGTTCGAGACGGCCCGAAGGACAAGCGTGGGCGATCACGAGCTTGCTTTCAGCCTCCCCTGAGAATCGGATTGCTACTTATGCGAGCCTCCTTCGACCCACGCTCGCAATGATACTCCTCTACCTTTCCCCATTGTCTCCTGTTTTCATGGGATCAGGTTTTTTGGGCGGAGCTTTTTCGACAGAGGTGAAAAATATCGAACGCTTCGATTGCACAAGGACGAGATAACAGTCTGCGAAACGAGCCAGTCAACAGAACTTGCAATCGCCACCGCCCTTCGCGGTCCCTCCGCTCCCGAGGACACTTCTTGAACCCCTCCATTGAATTTCTTATAGGACGCGTTTTTATGGAAACAATTCTTTTTTTTCGGCGCAGTTTTTTTCTCGACCAAGGTGAAAAATATCAAACGCTCCAATTGGCACAGGGACGAGATAACAATCTGCGAAACGAGCCGGTAAACAAGATTTGCAATCATACCACCCTCCGGAGTCCCTCCGCTCTCAAGGACGCTTCTTGAACCCCTCCATTGTTTACACTTCTTGCGGGACAGGTTTTTATGGAAACAATTTTTCGGCGAAGCTTCTCCCCGAAGTTTCGCGAGCTGATTCGACTTTTACGAGTTCCGCGGACGTCGAACGTTCGCCGACGACATTCGGCTGACGTGCAGCGTGGCAGAACGGCGAACCCGAGAACGGGGGAACAAAGGATAGAGGGGAAGGGGCACAGTGATCGCGTCAGTCTGACCGCTGGAAAATCGGCCGAACTGTCGATGCTTTCCGGACCGTGACGCCAATCACTCCGCGTCGCCGATAAATTCGTTCCGATTCGACCGGTAATTACATTTGTCTTGTAACAATGACATCGTTCGCTCTTTACCGCCCTCGAACCGCCCCTATCGCGTTTCTCTTTCTTTTTCGCCGAGCGAACGATTCCATTTGCGCGCGTAGAACAGTCGCCGAGATAAAACAGATAAATTAGTCGGTCATTAGACTGGGGATTTTTCTGTTTGTATTTATGGCTGTTAAAAATGTTCGGGAAATAGCAAAGGTTTTGCGAGCCTCGACTTTTAGTCGCCCTTTGTCTGGCAGAAATTATTGCCAGACGGCTCGAGCTTGTTTCACGCTGAGCTATAGCATTAAATTAAACGTTTCTGTTTGATCAGTTCGATTGGCCGTGACTTTTCAGTTCGGCTGTTACGAAAAATTTCCGGATAATGCCAAAATATTGGCAAAAGCGCGCGGAGAAATGTAATATTGACTTACCAGTTTCACCGTAGAAAATCCCATACTTTCTTTCCCTCGGGTGCATATTTGATCGTTCACAGCGACCTCAATTCTGCTTTTAGCTCGATGAAATAATTCGTGGATCTTGCTGAAGCGTGGACAGAAGTGTGCGTAAGAATCTGATCGCGCAGGATATTTCAGTTTCGCCGTGAAAAAATCCCCCGCTCGCTGAAAAACATCGTTCCAAACGGAAACACTTGTTTTGACCGGCTTCCCTCAATTTTGCCTGAAAAAAAAAATAAAGTATTCTCGCAACAGAGCTCATCCAGTTGTTCGCAGTTCGACCATTTTCGACCTCGCGGACCGAGGCACATCTTTTCACCGCACTAATTGAACAAAGTAGAAAAAAAAACGTCGTCGACGGAAAAATAGCGGCGCGGCTCGGGAAAAAGACAGTAAGCGACACGGGAAATTACATTAGTCGGTGCTCTCGAAAAAGAAAGGAAAACTGAAATCATAAAACAGGGAGGGCCGTTTGGCCACGCGCGTCCTCGTAATTACATCGCGGCGGGGGCCCGAGCTAATTGGCTTGCAGCAGCGTAGATTTAAATAGTTTTATATTACGATCGTTGAAAAACTGCGGAGTCGCGTCCGCCGGGGACGGAGTGGTTAAAACGCGGTTAAAACATTTATTCGAACGAGAAGAAAAACTGGCAGCGGGGATTGGAACGACGCGGCGGAGTTTGCGCGTGCTGTACGTCGAATATTATTTATCGCATTAGTATGCAGGTGATTAACGGCGGGAGCACGCTCGCCCTCGAGATTTACGGGGCTGTTCCGCGTCAACTTTTCGACGATGTTTACTGCGGCTCGCCGATATTGTAATCCGACAACCCGCTGCCCGCTCCGTTGATCACGGAAAAAGTCGGTGTAATAACGATAACGATGTCGCGCAATTTATGGGACAATATTATCGCCATTACAACGTTCAAGCCGGAAAAATGGCACCGTATTTCCTTCTTAATTCTTTCGTGAATCGCTCGGCCGTCTGCATTTACGTCGTATTGGTTTCACGCGTTTAATTCTCGGGCTATCGAGCAGAGTTTGATGAACAAAAATATGAATTATTGTGTGCGATAAAATACTTTATCCTACGGAAATAAATTTCCAGATTTTTCCTGTATCGCTTAAAATTAAATTCTCGTGGAATAAACCGGAGCACAGTTCTACATTCCGAAAGAATTATAATCTAGAATTGCATTTCTATTTATCGAACGAAACCGAATCCACCAATCAAATGAGTTCAATTAAAACCGCGGAAATACCGAACCGCGTCGGAATTAATCAACGAACCAAGAAAGCAATCTAACTCCGTACAGTCGCCCCGTGACTCTCGCGCTCCTCGCCGCAACGCGAGTCCTCCAGCTAGATAATTACGACAAAAATGATTAAAATAATTCTCTGACGCTGCAGCGGACAGCTGCCAGGATTCTCGTCGCTTCCCGGGTCCGGCAAGAAAGCGCGAGACAGCCGAGAAACACCGTAAATCAGGGAAGCTCTCTCGGGTGACAAGAGCAGACCTTCAAGAAAAGATTCGCGGTGGGAAAACAACCGTGTAGATCCCTAGGTCCAGATAAGATCGAGAAATCGAAAGAGCTCGGAACGAAAACAGTGCTCTCAGTGGCTTTGTTTCTGTTCGCGGCGGGGGGGCTTGTCCAGTCGCAGGGATCGCACGTGACCGAAGAAAAGTCGATAGCAGGACGCGGGACGCGGGTCGATGTAATTGAATTTCCGGTGTGCAAGGAGTTTAACCCCTTCGTCTCGCGCACGCACCGGAAATCGTTTCGCGATAGTTACGCTGGGAAAATGGTCGGACTCTTTCCCTTCCGGCCTTTTTCTCTCTGTTTCGCTCGATTTCACATCCGACGCCTGCAATTCGTCGGGTAACCTCGCAGAGAGAGAGAGAGAGAGAGAGAGAGAGAGAGAGAGAGAAATAGAAAGAGTGGAGCTTCATATGTCGGTAACGTCGGGATCCAGCAGACGTCGATTGTTCCCTTTCGCACCGATGGATCCCAACCCCTGTACTATCTCTCTCTCTGTCTCTCCCACTCTCTCTCTCTCTCTCTCTCTCTCTTTTCCCTTGCTCAATCTTCGGATATCGAGTGCCACCGGTTACTCACCGAAATTAAATTCCGATTTTCGGTTCGCTGCCAAAGGATCCCTCTCTGTGAACCTGCTTCCTCCTCGCCGGGCGAGTTCGACTGTAATCAAATGGAAAAGGTCTGGGTGAAAAAATTGTTGGAGGATAAAGGATTACACGGGGCTGTCCTTTGTTAGGGGAGGTGAAAGTAACGAGAGACCGGGGAGAGTTGGATTGAGATCGAACGAACGAGATTGTGTTGGGAAGTTGATTGAGATAATCGGATAGGAGATAATGCATTACCGTGTTTTATCTGAACTCGTGACAATGAGGTGGAAATTATAAATCTCCTCTGAAAAGTTCAATTTTAATCGAATGAAAGGAGTCTGCCTGGATTGAAGAATTGCGAGGGATTATTTGAGCAGGTGAGAATGATCAAGCTTTTCCGAACAGTTCGATTGCAATCAACAGACTGCATACAGACTGCATAAAGATGCAAAGTATAAATTGTCTTCGTTAAGAACAAGTTGTACGGGTTCTATAAAAATGTATATTTCTTCGTTCTAACAAGTTGGAAACGACGGAAGAATGTTCATTAATTGTTCTGACATTACCATTGTTTGTTCCATCGTTCATTTTGAAGTGGGATCTCGATAGCAGTCCAACGCGACACTGCTAATGGATCTTGTTACAAAACAATGCAGGAAAGTTTAGTTTCAACCTAATATTAACTGCCAGAGGAAGTTGGTGCAGTGTCCATAACTGGAGAATGGCTTTTGAATATTTAATCCCACCCTTCCCTTAAAATAAATTTCACGCTTGTCCTAATTTCGCAAAAATACCCGGAGATTTAGTCCCAAAACCGTCAGAGGACACGGAGGATAAAAGAATACATTATTCAGTGGAATGAAAAATTGTAATGGATTATACAACACTTTCCAGAAATCAATGTACCACATCCGACGTATGTATATCCGCTGTCTTATCAAACATTCATCCAACCCTCGCTTCAGAAATATTGGAAAACTGATAAAACTACTGTGACGTTCATAGTCGTGACATTCCGTGCGTCGTACCATTTATAAACAAATTTTCTCTAGGTGATATTGACAGATAATATTAACTTAAGAACACGATTGATTCAAAACTACTTTCTTTTGGTATCAGAGCGTCTTCACCCCTGATGAAGCCAGCTGCTATGATGGCGAAACGTTGGGATCAAATTCAAAGCCACTAATCATGTGTACTTTCTTTTGGGGTTAGAAAACACTTTCCTCCTTCTTTCAGGAGTGAAAAAGAAAAATATTTTTCCACCAGAAAACAAGGATCAAATAAAAAATCCACACTGTAGCTGATCCTCCAACTTCCCCCACCAATCACAGAGACGCATTGTAGTGGCAAAAAAAAATAAATCCTAGTGTCGATGCGATTTTTTCGTGGTTAATTTGCTCGGCTCTTGCCGGCGCGGGACAAATCGGTCGAATCGAATCAAGGCGTAAATCCTCGCGCAAACATCACGTGGGCCCGTGACTTTGCGATTGTTTGCCGAACTCTCGTTACTCCCGGGACCGTTGTTTGCAGTTGGCAAAAATATTTTTCTATTTTTTCTTTTTTTCTAATTTTTCATCCAGCCGCGCGGGTGTCCTCGTGGCTGTCCCGGGCGAATTTCGACGACGCAGAGCCTCGCGGGGGCCGGCCGTTCCGAGAGTTACGACGTAACAATCGCGTAAACTCTCGTGAAAGGCACGATTTCCCACGGGATTGCATGTCGGACGACGAAAGCTCGATTAGCGGTTTAACGAGCACGTTAATTCAAGAGAAACTGGTCCGTTGGCTATTTGCCTTGCGGCGGCACCGCGCTCGCCGTTCGTTTTCGGCGATTGTTCGCGAAACACGATCGCCACGTTTCGCGGATGCAGGTTTCCGGGCCGATTTCGAGCTCGCAAGATGCCGCAGACACTTTCCCCTCCCTATTTATCATTTTTAGGGAGAATAAAATTCAGAAATTTTGTGAGACTTAATTCTTAAGTGTAGGAAATTAATGGTAATAAGATAGTTGGGAATGACTGCGTATGTGAATGACTGTATGTATGTGTGTAGGTGTGTGCTCGCGCGAGGCGGAAAACATTGGAACAGCGCGGTGACAAAAGCACACCGAGGAGACGCGCGTGTTTTGTCGTTGCCAGGAAGACGCGCGTCTTTTGTCGTTACCAGGAGATTGTTTTAAAAAGAAACGAATCGCGTCAGGCAGTTACCAGTGAACCGGCGACCCAGACACACGGTATCCACACACGCGCCTGAATCTTCTTATACAATCAAATAAATATAGTTTATAGGAGTTGGAGATTATCCTGACTATTGAATTCCCTCCTTCCCCTATATAAGCAGGTTTAAAATTGATCCAGTTCTGCGAGGAAAATGTCCTCAATATTCGAAAGAATCCTCGTCTGAAGAAGATTGAAAATTAAATGTTTCTTGGCCGGGGTATATTATTTATTAAATGCGAAGCGTCTTTCGCCGAGGTAAAGTGTTTCGGAAACACGTCGGGAGAGGCAAAGTCGCAGCCACAGGAATTTACAGAGTGGATAGCTTGTTAGTGTCGCGACCGGGGACTTCACCTGTGCCCGATCGTTCGAGTTATCGGCGCGACGTTGAACGGGCCAGTGAAAAACGACAGCTGGGAATCGGAAGCGACGTCGGCTTTTATTTCTAATGGAGAGAGAGAAGAACCGTTTCCCGCCGGAGACGTGTTCTCCTCCCGGTACAGGGGCAATCGATCACGATTATCCTCTAAATCTATAAGAACGATAAAAGATCGCAATTTGTCTGTTACCGTGGCACCTCCGCCGTCCCGTAATTTCTATCGTTGTACAAGATTCCATTTACCGCTCTCCCGGTTCTCTTTTCTCCGAAAACCCGAGAGCCAGACGTTCCCCTTATTCTAATGCCGTTTTCCGAAAAAGCTGACAGTTTAAGCTGACTCACGTCGCCGGAACTGACGAGGCTCGCGAACTCGCTAAACTGTGCCCCATTAACTCGACTAACTACCAACACTCGTCCGGAAAATTACCACACGCTGTTCTACGAATTCTATTTTCTGCGCGTCTAATTCCTGGGGAAACTGTTTCGAAAAATAGCGGACGCAGAAACTTTTCGATTCGGTGAAATTGACGCTCTTCACAGCAGCCCAGTCTCTTGACCGGGACCAACAATAAACAATATTAGTAGCGTTGAAGCAAAAAGAGTACTGGTTTCAGCGTGGATAAAACATTAACATTATCCCGTAAACTCATTTTTCCATTCATTTCGTTGAACCGAAATGCTTTCCGATGCTCGTTACGTTGCTGAAAGATATCAACTCGGGCAGGATCGACGCTCGTCGTGCACGACAGCTTATAGATTAATAGATTGATGGGAAGACGATACCATAGCGTTCCACGATCACTATTCAAGTAGCGCGTCGATGCTAAGGCGATATCTCTGACACCCGACAAGGCTATCGGATGTTTCGGCAGGACGTCCCGAAACATTGCTCGGATGCGTTTATGAGACGTCGTTCAAGATCCGCAGGCTTCGATCGAACATCTCGTGCCCTTCAGGCAATTAAGCCGGCTTCCCCAGCATCAGGATTTTCCAGGCCCTTAAACTGTTTACCGTGGAAGAGTTAACTCGTTCTACAACAGTTCGTACTCGCCTCAGGAATTTCCTGTTCCCTGATTTTATTTGTCGGAAACGATTCCGACTTTATTTTCCACGGGAGAGACGCTATCGAATTAAAGTGACCGAACGAAATAAAAGGCGCAGATAGTAAACGGTGCAAAATGATATCTCGGAAGGCTGACAAATGTTAACAAAATTTTCACGAGTTGGATGAGTCCGCTGTTCACATCCTAATTGACAAATTAACAAATCTCCGTACCCGTCACATTCAAATTCGAGCTCCCATGAGCAAAACTCAGAGAGAGAGCTTTCTTGGAAAGCCAAGAGCCACTTCTGACGTGTGCCACGCCCCTCTCACCGTCAGAGCCGCCCACTGAAGCAATCAGCGGCCGCGGCGAGACTCCCCACTCCCAGCTGTACCATCTCCACGCCCCTATCCCCGCCCCTTTAGCTCCCCGCGTGGCTCGCGAGCCCAGGAGCCAGCTCCTGCTTACATGAACAGAGCTCCGATATTTTTACCAGGATTTCTTCGATAGGGGCGTCGAGAGCAAGTTGTAAGCGGCTTAGCAAAAGATGGCATTTAAATCAGAAATGGGGGGAGGGGGTTAATCTCGACGAGATCGTCGCCGCTTCGATCGCAGTCTTCGAGCGGAGCAAGTTTCCCGGCACTGTAATCGCAGTTTAATTAGTTAGCTGTGTAACGATCGGAATTTCGCAGCCGCCGTGCTCGCTGTGCTTCAATTAATTTCCAACTACCCAAGAATCCGTATCGGGCAGGTCGAACGAGGGGGGAGGGGCCGGTGTTTATGGTGTCTGACGTTGGATCGAGCTTTTCTACGTGAAGTAGGCTTTTACCTGTTTCACTTACGGATCCCTGTTTATTCAAACGAAATCTGTTCAACGTGTTGTCTATTCTCATACGAAAATTTATGAACGTGATCAACTATTTGAACGTATAGCCAGCTCTTCGTCATTCTCGGCTGGCTAAGGTTATTGAAAGAAGAAACACATTCTTTTTGAATCTTCTGGTCCTTGCAACAAACTTGGACAATTTTTATCTTGCACAACGATTCGCGAAAGAACGATTGAAATGACGATTGTTCGTTATCCTATTCTCCGAAGTCAGAAACAGAAGCTGAAACTTTTGATTGAGCTGGCCTGCGGGGAAGATCGGACGCTCTCGGTCGATCTAATGCCATAATCGGGTAGGTGTGCTCGAACTTTGGGCGAGTGCTCCCGAAGGAGTCTGACCGCGGATCGGGCGTCGGAAATGTGACAGGACGAATCGAGGCACTGCAAACGGGACTGCCGGCTTCTCTTTCGCACAGAGAGACAGAGGAGCAGACAGAGAATTGTGCGGCGATGATGCTTCCGGCTTTGAAAAGCCGGCCGAAGTTCGCCGACGTGTCTCATCTCAAAGACGCGGCTCTCTGTTTCCCGCGGACCTGTGCGGATTGCGGACAGCTTCCCCGCAAACCGGAACTTCGGACTCGTGTTCCGAATCTGTCTCGCGTGCGAAGTATCCGCCAGAGATTAATATCTACCGCGGAGAAAATCGTCCTCTGTTTCCCGGTGCTCTTCACCGTCGAATCATTCGGGCCCGGCTCTTCCATCGGCGGTTATTTTCGGCTGGTCGAAATGATTAAACCGGGAGCGAAACTTTTCTCCGTTTTGCAGAAAAACCGGCGGAAGCCAGGAGCCGAAGCATCTATCAGAAAATCTCCTCCTCTCCGGCAGGATTTCCGAAAATTCAAAAACTAATTGCGAGTCGAACAGCAGGAAAAGCGGCAAGATCAAAGGCTGGCCAGCTGGCAGGCGGCCTCAAAGCGGGTCCGGTCCAGCTCCCGAAAACCGGGCGTAGTTTCCGGGCGCACGTCGTCGCCGTGGATATTGAAAGTCAAGAATAAACGAGGCGAGCACGGGTGGTTTTGCGGGGCGAGGTTTTCGTCCCGGTGCGAGGTTTATCGGCCCTGACACGTGTTACGATATCACGGGGGCGACGGTTACGATACCACGGTCGTGCGAACGAGACAAAACGCTGGATCCCCAGGCTCGATCGCCAGCCGATCGAAACCCCTTTGATCAAGTAGCGGTAAACATTCTCCCAGGTCACGGATGAAAGCCCGGCCCCTGTTTTCCATCCTACGGTCGGGCCACGAAATCACAGTCCTCTCTCCCTTCGTCTCTCTCGCACCCTCTGGTTGGTTCGCATCCCCCTTCTCTCTCTCTCTCTCTCTTCTTCGCCTCGTCTCTTTATCACACCTTTCGGCTAAATATAGACGGTCGACGGATGGATTGTACGCCGGCGAAAAATTGCTAAATCGTTTGCATCGACTCGTGCATCTCTCTCTCTCTCTCTTTTGTGCGAGGGAGAAAGGGAGCGACTCGTTCCGTGCGAGCACCGCGCCGCTGCGAAATGATTGACAATTACCTGGAACAGGGAAATTATTCCGGCACCGTAGCCAGAGAGATGCTTCGCTCGTTTCCACCGAGGAAATACATCGTGAAACGCTCGTTCAGGTGTGCGCCGCACAACCGTGGATTGCGAAACCGTTTTTCGAATTGCTCGCGCGCGGTAATTAAATACCGCGGTGCCCCTGCGCGCCGATGCGTTTATACTGATCTGTGCGCCGGCATGGTTTCTAGTGCAAAGACTTTTTTAGGCGGTCGGCGAAATGGTTGTAGGGTTTGCCGGTTTAACGAGGGAGAGGTTTCTGAGGGATGTTTTTGAACTGTTTTGGCCCTTTGTGCATTTGATAGAAAATTAGCAATTCCTTAAAATTAGAATTCTCAGTATGTTAGCAATTTTTATTAGATTGATCAAATTAATCCTTCAAACTTGAACGCTGGAACAATTCCATTTTAAAAGCAATTTTTATCAATTTATTTTTCCTGCCGAAAGTCTTTTGCGTTTTCACAAAATTTGTGTCGCAGTAGATTTCTATCGGGAAGACTTTCTTCCAATGGTTTAGAAATAATTTGTCGTTTCTTTTTAGGCGGTCGGCGAAATGGTCGTAGGGTTTGCCGGTTTAACGAGAGAGGGGAGGCTGAGGGATGTTTTTGAACTGTTTTGGCCCTTTGTGCATTTGATAGAAAATTAGTATTTCCTCAATTCTCAGTATGTTAGCAATTTTTATTAGATTGATCAAATTAATCCTTCAAAATTGAACGCTGAAAGAATTCAATTTTAAAAGGAAATTTTTATCAATTTATTTTTGCTGCTGAAAGTCTTGCATTTTCACAAAAATTGTGTCGCAGTAGATTTCTATCGGGAAGTCTTTCTTCCAATGGTTTAGAAATAATTTGTCGTTTGTTTTTAGGCGGTCGGCGAAATGGTTGAAGGGTTTGCCGGTTTAACGAGAGAGGGAATGCTGAGGGACGTTTTTGAACTGTTTTAGACCTTTGTGCATTTGATAGAAAATTAGCAATTCCTGAATTCTCAGTATGTTAGCAATTTTTATTAGATTGATCAAATTAATCCTTCAAACTTGAACGCTGGAACAATTCCATTTTAAAAGCAATTTTTTGTCAATTTATTTTTGCTGCTGAAAGTCTTTTGCGTTTTCACAAAAATTGTGTCGCAGTAGATTTCTATCGGGAAGTCTTTCTTCCAATGGTTTAGAAATAATTTGTCGTTTGTTTTTAGGCGGTCGGCGAATTGGTTGAAGGGTTTGCCGGTTTAACGAGAGAGGGGATGCTGAGGGATGTTTTCGAACTGTTTTGGCCCTTTGTGCATTTGATAGAAAATTAGCAGTTCCTCAATTCTCAGTATGTTAGCAATTTTTATTAGATCAATCAAATTAATCCTTCAAACTTAAACGCTGAAACAATTCCATTTTAAAAGCAATTTTTTATCAATTTATTTTTGCTGCTGAAAGTCTTTTGCATTTTCACAAAAATTGTGTCCCAGTAGATTTCTATCGGGAGGTCTTTCTTCCAATGGTTTAGAAATAATTTGTCGCCCAACATAAAAATATACTTCCTTTTGCCCACTTGCAGACTCCTCTTGACGTAAAGTAACTCGTACGCTTCGCCCATTAATTTGTTAAGAAAACAGAGTAACATCAAAATTATAAGAAATTGTTGCTCGTTTATTGCTACTGCTCTGCGTTTGAATGTTCTGCTGCGGTTAGCACGTTTCTCTGAATTTCACGCTGTTGGTTATAAAATTCCGTCGTCTATTTGTCCTGTATGGTAATAGAATTTCACGCAGAGATAAATATCACAAATTTATTACCCGGAAAAATGATAAACCATAGCAGAACAGCGGTATATCATGAAACTCGAATTAACGAAGTCGAATTTCCCTCGAAATCAAGAAATGAGACACAGTCATCGCATTCTGCGCAACAAAATGAAATAGAAAATTCGATGTGCAATTTTGCCTTCAGTGTGAACACGGTGACGACACAGAAATTCTGAGAAGAAGACATTACTTCCATCATGTCCACGGTGATAATTAGACTGGCTATTTGCATCCGTTCCAGAATTCATCCCAAACTGATCTAATCATCAGCATCGACAGTACCGTCGATAAGACGATGGACGCTTCGCGGATTGCGACAGATAATGGCAACAAATCGAAATAATTAAGAGTCTGATGGTCGCTAGAGAGCTCTTCCGGAACGCCTCACGATTCCCAAAATACCTCGCGTTTCCTAAATAAATTATAACAGAAGGCTGAAAACTCCTCGGAAGGGTCTCGTTCGTTCAAGCTGGTCCTGGTCCGATGCAAGGCACCGAGGAAGCTGATAAATCAACGCGTATCGACGCGTTTTACGAGGCCAGTTTCCCCCATTAAAGTTTCGCGCCATAACACGACGCGATCGCAATAAAATGTTGCAGTTCATCCGGGGACATACGGCCTGCCATAATTTTCCCGGGGATCGTTTCTGCTCGGTCGAGCCCCCTGTGTGCTCAGACGACCCATTTAACGCGTTAAGCACCGGATATCAACCTTGCGCGAAAGTCTGGCTACAGGGAAGTACGAGTGTAGGGTCGTACGGACCACGGAATGGCAAGAAACCTTTGGTATTTTAGAGAATGAATATATTTAACGATAAAGAAACAAAAGACAGAACAATTAGTACACAGAAATATTAGAAAGACGCCTCGAATTGCCCGAAGCCGAACGTTTCTCAAACTCGCCAGCTCGTCCACATTGTTTGTTATCGCAAAATCGACTGTCGCATATCAATATTTAATACTCATACACTATTTCTTAAATGTCTATCAGTCTCGAAATAGAAGATATTTATACAATTTGATGTTATAGTCTTTTAGTGGCAACGACGACTTAAACTCGGATTTTTGATGGGTAGCGTTTTCAATCCAAAAACTTTCCATTTTTTCTTTCAGAAGTTCCGATGTTCCTACTCAATATTTTTGTGTTCTCTTTTCTTTACAGTAGACCGCTCGATATATTAATAATTACCGTGTAAAATTTACTGAAAAAGTAACACTCAATGAGATGTTACCCCCTCTCTGCCGCTACCGGGTTGGTCACGACGCAGCCGCAGACGCAACGCGAATCGGGTGCGCCGAACGCGTCACGTGACCGGTCCGTGGCGGAAGAGTGGGGATGCTCGCCGCCGGAAAGTAACGTCGTAGAAGTGGAGGGGAAGGGTGGGAGACAAGTGTTAATCCGGCGGCACTGGCTGGCAGCAAGGGACGAATGAATGATATTCGTACATGATACAAGTGCCATTTTGGTCCCTGAATTGTCACACGTATCGAGGCATCGCCGCAAGTAAATTGCTATCTCTCTTTTCCAGGTGCCAACAGCATCCACCAAGTCGGCAAACCCCAAGGTCTCCCACTCGGAGGTAGGAACCCGGTGGAACAGTGGTTTCGAGCAAGCTCCCCGAAGATCGGACCAATGTCTTGAGGGGGTGTTCGCGGGGCGGGTGTGGCAGCAGGTCTCTCTCGGAGGAAGATGAGAGGGCAGGGTGGAACGGGGCGGAGAAGACGCGGCTCATTTCGTTGGGCGGCCTGATGCGAGCTGGGGTGATCGGGTTGTGAAGGGGGGTCGGTCAGCGTGTTGTGGGTGGCTGGCCGAAAGATGAACGAGACCGCGGTCTACCTGCTCGGATCGGAAGAAGAGGCAAACCTGCCGAGCAAGCAGCTGAACAGGACGTTCTACACGGCGAGCTATCCGCCTCTGAACGACAGCTACGAGGAGCTGTGGCACCTGGCGACCGACAGGGCAGGATTGGCGATCATCCTGTTCCTGTTCTCGGTGGCGACCGTGTTCGGTAACATGCTGGTGATCCTGGCGGTGGTGAGGGAGCGATACCTGCACACGGCGACCAACTACTTCATCACGTCGTTGGCGTTCGCCGACTGTCTGGTCGGTTTGGTGGTGATGCCTTTCAGCGCAATCTACGAGGTGCTGGAGAACCGTTGGCTGTTCACGCACGACTGGTGCGACGTGTGGAGGTCGTTGGACGTCCTCTTCTCGACCGCGTCGATCCTGAACCTGTGCGTGATCAGTCTGGACCGGTACTGGGCGGTGACCGACCCGTTCACCTACCCGCGCAAGATGACCCGTCGACGCGCCGCGATCCTGATCGCCATCGTCTGGGTCTGCTCGAGCGCTATCTCGTTCCCCGCCATCGCCTGGTGGAGGGCTGTCCGCACCGAGGAGGTGCCCGAGGACAAGTGTCCGTTCACGGAACACCTGGGCTACCTGGTCTTCTCGTCCACCATCAGCTTCTACGTGCCGCTCTTCGTGATGGTGTTCACGTACTACAAGATCTACCGGGCCGCCGTGATCCAGACCAGGAGCCTGAAGTTAGGCACCAAGCAGGTGATCATGGCCTCCGGGGAGCTCGAGCTGACTCTCCGGATGCACCGAGGCGGCGGCACCAACACCGACGCCAGACACCTCTTCCGCACCGCCTCGAGCACGCCGGAGGATCTCCAGGATCTCGAGGAACCGCTCACGGCGATTCATAATAATTGCCTGACCAGAGTGCCCTCGACCAGGATCAATAAACAGCATCTCGGGAAGAACTTCTCGCTGTCGAGGAAGCTGGCGAAGTTCGCCAAGGAGAAGAAGGCGGCGAAGACATTGGGGATCGTGATGGGGGTGTTCATCGTCTGCTGGCTGCCGTTCTTCGTGGTGAACCTGTGGTCCGGGTTCTGTTCCCAGTGTATCTGGCAGGAGGAGATCGTGTTCGCCGCGGTCACGTGGCTCGGATGGATCAACAGCGGCATGAATCCGGTGATATACGCCTGCTGGAGCAGGGATTTCAGAAGGTGAGTCCGGCACGGGTCGTAGATCATTTCTTGAAGCGGCGGCTACCGCTTCGGGAAATTGCATTCCCCGACGACAGCGGGAGCATGGCTTCCTTCGGGATACAGGAAACCGGCAGCTTTCTGGTCGCACGACCTTTCTCCCGGGTTTTAATGAGGGGGGCTAGATGGATTGTTAGGCGACGGACGGATAAGCGGATTCTTGGCGAGATACGTTGACGTTGATGGCCTCGTGTGCCGGGATTACGCGAGGTTGTCGTGGTGTTCGGAGACGTTGAGGTTAGATCTACCACCGCTGGTCAAACGATCGATTTTGCATATCTTGTTAAACAATTAGTGTATTCTTATTAGATTGTGGATTCGACGCATTTATGATAAAAACAAAGTAAACTGATATAGTAAGGAGCATAACTGAACCAATAACCACACCTTTGGGTAAATCATTATTTATCGCTGGCAATATAGAAGAATAACAAGAAATAAATCGTATAATTATTTTTATCATAGTCAGAAGTAACCGAGGACATTTTTTCAATAACTAATGTCTCCCCGTTTAGCAACGACGAACAAAATAGATTGACTCGGTTTTGCACCGGTCCGTGGAAGAAGCGTACACGTCGAACGTTCTAGTAGTATGTTTACAACTAGCACTCTGGTATGTATGTTTACAAAAGCACGCGAGCGAAGTGAGAGTAAATATGAAATCGATCGCTCCGAATTGTTTGAGAAAAGTAATTTCTCTTTTGAACGACGGTTTGTCGACGCGTAACACGGCGAGAAGTTGCAGCGTTAGTCAATCGACGGTGCAGAGAGTAAGAAAAAAATACTGTAAAGCTGTATTATTAAGCGTCGGAGGAAGACCGAGGAAATTATCGCCGCAGGATGAACGAAGGGTTATACGGTTTGTCTCGTCCGGTGAAGCCTCGAGTGCCAACATGGCTGCGAAATTGTTAAAAGAAGATACGAGTATACAAATAAGCCAGTGGACGGCCAGAAGGACCCTGAAACGAGGTGAGATTAGATGGGTTAAGAAGAAAAAGAAGCCAATTTGCTGAGAAATATCGAAACTGGACCACCGCTGATTGGGAACGGGTCATTTGGTCCGACGAGAGCAAAATTAACAGAATTTGTTCGGACGGCATGTCTTGGTGCTGGATTCGCGAAAACGAAAGGCTTAAACCACGGCACGTGAAACAAACGTTGATGCACGGAGGCGGGTCTCTGATGTTCTGGGGGTGTCTGACAGCGTTTGGTGTTGGATCGCTGCACCGAATTAACGGCATCGTGAATCAATACATGTACAGGGACATTTTACAAGATCATCTTATAGATGCTGTTGAAAATATGCCTTTTCGAGAAAAGAATGTAATTTTCATGCATGACAGTGACCCGAAGCACACTGCTAAAAGTGTCAAAAAATGGCTCGGCACCAAACAATTTTCTGTTCTGGATTGGCCTGCACAGAGCCCCGACCTCAACCCCATAGGGAATCTATGGGGTTTGCTAAAAAGACGGCTTCGGGATTCATATCACTCCCAACCAACTTCAATCACAGATTTGTATGATAGAATTCAAGAACAGTGGGAACAAATATCTCCAGATTATTGTAAAAAATTAGTAGAAAGTATGCCGAAGCGAATTAGCGCAGTTTTACAAGCAAAAGGGTTGTGGACGAAATATTAATAGTAAATAGTATATTTAATATTGTCAAGTATTGAACGTGGTGCAAAACCGAGTCAATCTATTTTTTTTTTGTCATTGCCAAACGAGGAGACATTAATTATTGAGAAAAATGTCTTCAGTTACTACTAACTATAATAAAAATAATTACAATATTTATTTGTTGTTATTCTTCTGTATCCCTGGCAATAAATAACAATTTACACAAAAGTTGTGATTATTGGTTGAGTTATGCTCCTTACTGTATGTAGATTTCGTAATAATGGGCCTTGTAATGGGGAACAGAGAAGAATCATGGCTTCGCTGTGCAGGATTATCAGGCCAACGAAGGTTAATTTATTAATATCATAACCCTAGGAAAGATACGACAGGACACGGGTCAGCTAAGCCCCTCTTTATTCCATGACCTCGGTCACCCCATATAATATTTCAGCCCCGGATACACAGCAGGGTGGCCGGCGCAATAACTAATTAGTGAAGCGACAGTCCGCAACGGGAAAGTTGCGGTGAAAATCGTTTCCGCAACGAAACGAACGCATACTATACTCCGACCACGATCCGCGAAACTTTGTTGGAAAACACGAAAGAGACTTTCTAAATACGTTCCGGTTCTATAACAATAATGATAACCATCACTCGCGGATATTATAAAGTAATTTATGAATCGCGGATGTTATAAAACCATTTATGCGCGGCGGTTAAATTGTGGTAACGAGGAATAATTAGTCCGCGGATTTTCTGACGGCGTGACAAGGATGCGTAACTCAAGTTTAAAACAGTGGAAGGGCGAAAAGAGTTTAATTTCATTGTCGTTGAGTTTACTATAATTATCCCGAACTCGTTAGATTGATTCAGGGGAGGAAAGAAGTTTGCTCGTGTGATTTATGAAAATGTCCGACCTCTGGAAATTTGTTTGGCTGATCGAGTCTAACGCGTTTTCGGGCTTCGATTCGCGAAAAATCGACTACACGGAGCACCGCATAAGCGGCTCCCCCGAGAAAGTTACTCAATCTCGCCGGTAAACCTAATTGGTACCACACGAGGACACACCGGCGGCATCGTCGATAGTAATTGTCGGAATGGAGTAAGCGCAGTGGCCCCGAGGGTTCCATTAAAACCGCTGTCAGGTGTAACAGAGTGATCTTAGAGCCGGCAGGGCCTGCGACAAGGTTCAATTTCCCGAAACAGGCGCGCCGCACAGAGTCCCGTGACAACGATTAATCCGTCTCGGAAATGATTCAAAATCGGAATCGTTCGAATTCGTCCGGGACACATAACAGCGTCCGGAGATAGCGAAATCGTTTCCGGATTTTTTGAACTGCCACCGCCGACGGTCGTGCTCCACATTCGAAATTATTCTGAAGTGCGCTCTTGCGGATTTACATAGAAAAACAATGAATGACAGATTTTGAAATATTTCTTTATCGAAGCAGGCTCAAGTGTGACAGCGGATTTTTAGGTGGAATAAAAAGCTAGAAGAAAAATTGCCGGTAATGTATCGTCAAAGTTGGATTCTTTGAATCTTTTCACTGCTTTTAATTGCAGCTACTCAGTTTTGTTATAAAGTCTAGTAACGAATGGAACTATTTAGCAACGAAAATTGCTCGGAGAATTTGGAATATATTAACTCTTAGACCGAAGCACCACTAAAAATTGCTACACCCCCGTTCAAAGCCATTTTCACGGGCGAGTTTTAGTGGCCATTTTTAAACAAATTAAACATAAAAATTATGTACAAGGGAAATATACTAGGTCGGAATAAATGTCTTGGGCTAGAGGGTGAACGTAGCTTAAATCGCTATAAACCAGCTTTAGGGGTTGAAAGTAGAGAGGTAGTATGAAAATTTTCCGGTGAATTATTTTTATCACGTCATTCTGCGTGAAAAATTACACAATTTTAGTAGTTCGGTGATTACATTTTTATCTCCGGCAGTTTCCAAGATAGTTTCGTGACTGTCGATTCATAGAGGGTAGTTTCACCCCTGAATCCCAAACTGGAATGGTAATTTTCGACGTAGCCTAGTTTCCTTCCTGTAATAGCAACGTTTTGACAGCTTCGTTGACCTAAAGCGTCGATGCTAACATACTAATTGTCAGTGTTACAGAGGCGAGTGAGGCAATTACAATTCTGTTCGTGATGAATAGTCCCTGATTATTGTTTCCTAAACAAGCTCCCGTGAAGTTCCAGGGACTACAGCTCGCTAATTGAGGCTAAAACTTTAATCACGACCGAGAAAAAAGATATATGATCCACATTTTCGACTATTTCTTGCTAATTAGTCGACGTAGTTACCTGGCTGCGTTCCAGGTTACAAATTAAAGCGTCAACTACAATCTCGGCCAATAAAAACAACATATGGTCCCCTATTTTCTATTTTCTCCTGTTAATTATCCAGTGCAGTTAACTGAAAAGACTGCGCTGTGATTAATTGACGTTTGGACTTCAGTATTGCCCGACAAAAGAATGCGTAAACCTTATTTTTGGTTCTTGTTAATTAATCAGAGCGAACAATTGAAAAGACTGCAACTTACGAGTCGAAGCTCAAGGTTACAGCCTCGTTCCGTAAAAACAATACACGGTCCTTGTTCCCGATGTTCTCTTATTAATTAGTCAAACCGATTATCTGAGAAGGCTGCGGGCTGATTAATCGCAGTTCAAATTTCAGTCTCGAATAACAGAAAGGACGTATGGTTGTTTTAACAGTGTCTTGTTAATTAGTCAAAACAGTCAAGCGGAATCACTTCAGCTTAGCAGTTGGAGAGTCTGGTACTATTACTTTTGATACTTTCTCGTTACTTAGTCCGAGGTATAGTGATGTGCTAAAACGAATGAGGAATATTGAAAATTTCAAAACCGACTGAAGATTATAAAATTTCGATTTCTGTTCTCAAGAGCCCTGCGACTGCAATTTTCACACGTCTCACTGTCTACGCAAAAATGGAAAAATCGATTTCCCGGACCAGTTGCACGGGAATGCACCCTAAACCAAACGATTCCATAACTCGATTCGTGACTCCAGTTTAGGGCCCGCGAGTTCGATTTTCCGGGGCCCAACCGGGACCGTTCGGTGCGCGAAACGTAGCACCGAATAATTGGGGACAAAGTTACGGAAGGTATGCAAATAGCGGGATTTAATTACGCGGGGGTGGTAAGCGAGAAGAGGGAGAGAGAGGAGAGAGAAAGAGAGAGAAAGAGAAAGCAAGGTGGAACGCAGAAACTCCGTCGTGGAACGAATCGCGCGCCCGAATCAGGAAAGAATCCCTGTTGCTCTAACGAGGCTGGACGTCCCTTTAATTAAATCCCGGTCACGGGGCGAGAGAGGAGAAGTGGTGTGTCTCTCGGTTGCCTTTCGTCTCTTTTTTTTTTACACTTTTTGGGTGTATCGGCCCCCGGATCGATGGGCAACGACTCGCGCCCCCATCAATCTGGGGTTCCCCGTAGCCTCCGGCAGGCAACGGGACACCCTAAAACTGATTTTTCAAAAAGTCGCTCCACGGCCGAGAGCGAACAGCCACCGAGCGTTTCGACGAGGAACCTTCTAATACGTTCCCGTGAAAAATGACGAGTACGTTCGCCGATAAATAACCAGAAACACACAGGCTGCCGTCTTCGTTAGACGCGAGTTTTTCATCTAAATTGATGGGCAAGCTGAATCAGAGAGGAAAATGGATTACTGATGGGGAGAGGATGTTTCGATGATTCCCTTCTTTCGAATTATTTTTACGTGTAGAATTATCCCCCCACTCGCCCGGCCACGCCCTCTGTAATATCGAAATCGATAGAGTTTTATCAGATCGATGAGGAAATCGTGGAGTAGCGAGTGCGGCACAAAAGGTTGAAAAATATTCGATCGTTTGCTACTCCCGCGATGAACATTCGAATCCATTCGATGAATTGGCCCTTTCAAAGCGGAGTGAAATTGATTGGACGGATGCTCCCGACTTTGGATGGCTCTAGTATAGCTGCAGGAAAACCTGGCGATCGATATAGCGAGGTCTGTGGATTCTTTTGTTTTCTCTGTGAACTGTGAATTGAGGTTTAATATTGTTGAGGTTGAGTTTGGTGTGAATGGTTCTGCGAGCATAGATTTTCGTTTGAAATTCTTTAGAAGATTTTATTCACCCCTTGCAATATGATGTATTTTACGTTTTCAGCGATCAGAACTTTTCTGTAATTCGTCATTTCCTAAGGAAACGAGAAAATTTATGTCTTCAATAGTTGTACATTAAGAATGCCAAAATAGAATTGTATTTCGGTTCAAAGGAATCTAATAACATACACATTTATTAGACTCTGTTCAGAATCTTCACGAGTCAGACTCGTGAAAATAGTGCAAAGGGTTAAACATTATTCGGCATCAAATACAACGGAGGAAATAAGTTGAAGAGAGAAGGGAAAACCGGACGAACACATCAAAGCGAGATAACAGCGAAAGGAGACAACAGCGTTTAAGCGATTGCGGAGGCTGATGAAATCATTATAGCGACGGACGAATTGATGTTTCATTAGATTTGTTATACGGGCGTTCGATTAAAATTGTTCAACGATCTGCACAAAGTGACGTGGTATAAATTCTTGATTAAGCTGTTAAATAAATAGTGGCATTTGCCTCTGCGTAATATTAAATTCCTCGGAGAGACAACAACGCGTAGATCAGAATATCCCTCCATTATAACGTTGTCGCTAAACAAAGTGTCCGAGACAGTTTCCAAATTTGTTCGAACAATCACAAAAATCAAATTTAAATTTAATCAAAATTAGAAAAAGGTCCTGCAATATATAGGTGACAGCATTTTCCCCAATTCCATTAACGAACAAACTACTCGGTCAGTCAACTCTCTGGAGCCTCGATAACTTGAAAAGGATCAATCACCGTAATTTCCAATTAGGGAGTCAAAGTATATTCAGAAATATTGCCAACATTTCAACACCGATCGAGTATCTTTCGGGCAAACTGTGCACGATGTGGGTCCCAAGGTACACTCCGCGGTCGACCTTTCATCTCGTAGCCTCTCGGTTGACTGTTACACTTGCAAACGAGTGTCAACAGCTGCATCGGGCTCCACGGTGGTTCTGTCTGACGTCGGAGCGTCGATGGCAGAGCGGATCCTCGCGAAAGTCGCTCTAGATTGAGACAAATACACCGTACACGGTCCATCGAGTTAATGCCTCTCCTCTCTGACCCCTTTCGCTCTCCTCTCTCCACGATTTCACTTAAATTTATGTGTGTGCGATGTGCTCCCGTCTCCACTAGTCAACATTTTCCATCTAAATTCCTCATATATCCAGTCCTGTATCGTGTCACACGTCTCGGCCATCGAATTTCCAATTTCAGGGTTAGATACAGTAGCTCACGAAAGTATTCGAACGCTTCCAATCTACATCGTTAACAAATAAAATACACCCGTTGGGTTTAAGTTTTCAAAATAAGATTGTAAATAAAGACACATAAGAGTCTTGAGAATGTGTAAGTAAAATTACAAAAAAATCTGACAGAACATACGGGATTCACAAGGCATTGAGTATAAACATACCGTTTTCGGATGTCACAAAAGTATTCGAAAGTACAAATATCTGAATATTTTGAAACAAAATTTGAAACAAAGAGCAATTAAATTGAACCTATTGGATGATTTCTACTTCCAACAGGACAACGATCCTAAACATACAGCTGGGATTGTAAAGGAATGGATCGTATATAATACCCCGCATACACTACAAACTCCTCCGCAAAGCCCTGAGATAAATCCTATAGATCATTTATGGGCCGAAATTGCAAGAAAACTTATGAATTTTGACATAACGTCCAAGGAAGTGTTAAAAACCAAAATAATAGAAATATGAAATTCCATTGGAAAAAAGACAACGGAAAAACTTGTATATCGTATGGAAAGCCGGTGGCTTAACACCAGGAGGCGTGGCTTAATACCAAGGAGGCGTGTCCAAATGCCCAGGAGGCGTGGTCTAACGCGCAGGAGGCGTGGCTTAACGCCCAGGGGGCGTGCCCAAATGGCCAGGGGGCGCGCTCTAATGCGCAGGGGGCGTGGCCAAATGGCCAGGGGGCGTGGTCTAACGCCCAGGGGGCGTGGCTTAGCGCCCCGGGGGTGTGTCCAAATGACCAGGGGGCGCGGTCTAATGCGCGGGGGGCGTGGTCTAATGCCCAGGAGCGTGGCTTAGCGCCCAGGGGCGTGTCCAAATGCGCTGGGGGCGTGGTCAAATGACCAGGGGGCGTGGTCTAATGCGCGGGGGGCGTGGCTTAGCGCCCAGGGGGGCGTGGCCAAATGGCCAGGGGGCGTGGTCTAATGCCCAGGAGGCGTGGCCAAATGGCCAGGGGGCGCGGTCTAACGCCCCGGAGGCGTGGCCAAATGGCCAGGTGCGTGGTCTAACGCCCAGGAGGCTTGGTCTAACGCCCAGGAGGCGTGGTCTAATGCCCAGGAGGCGTGGTCTAATGCCCAGAAGTTAACGCCCAGAGAGGAGAATATGATTATACGTGAAATTAAGAAAAATCCAAGCACATCTACACCAAAATTTGTGGGGATTGTTGCAAATAATTTTGGGAAAGATGTACATCCATAACATGTACATCCAGTACATTTTCATAACGTGCAAGGAAGTGTTAAAAACCAAAATAATAGAAGTATGGAATTCCATTGGAAAAAAGACAACGGAAAAACTTGTATATAGTATGGAAAGCCGGCTAAGACGCGTTATTGATGCCAAAGGAGGACCAACCAGATATTAACATCAAACAATTCAAGATTTATTCGTACGTTCGAATACTTTTGTGACATCCGAAAGCGGTATGTTTATACTCAATGCCTTGTGGACTTTTCTCAGTGGACTTTTTGATTACCTCTAGTGCTTTGAATGAAGCTGGGATCTCGATACCGAAAACTGAGCTATTATTGAGCTGTTATTTAGTCGATAAAAATTTGTTACAGTCGGTTTTACTACGGAACATCCCGTACTATTTTTTGTTTTAGAGCCATCCGTGTATATATTAATTGCTCACTATTTAGAATCTCTGCACGCAGTGATGGAAATACCGCAGGATCTGTCAAATCTTTGGGGTTATTGTTCCAAGGTCATATCAGTTTCAAACTTCGTTTTGACCGAAGGGGGGAAAGCGTGGAGCTTTTTTCGGTATATTTTGGGGTAGGTTTATATGTTTACGTGTTCGGCGTCCCATTAATTTCGCTCCGGTGACATCCGAGGGAATCCTCCCGGTTGTACGCGGTTCCGAAACGTGTCCAGATGTTTCGTTGTCCACGAGATAATTGTCGCGCGGCTAAACCGTCCCGTCGGAATCGAGTTTTTGCGGAGTGGAAGCACCAGAGCCCATTCGGTTGCCCACGCCCGCAAATATCTATCTCGCGTAGCCAGTAAATAGAATTTACGTCAACTGTGGCGGCCCGTGGGTACCTAGCAAGAGGCTGGGGTGTCGCAGACGGTAAAAAAACAAAGAATATACTAGATAAGATGCGCCGGCAAAGTTTACGCGCCGGCGAGAACGAGTTTGCGCATCGGCTTGAACGTTACGAGCGAATTGCTGTTTGCGAGTGATTTGTGCGGGAATTATCGGTCTGGTGGATGCTGTGCAATCATCTGATCGTGCAGACGATGTTTCAGATTTTTTGCGATTTTTTGTTTCTTGCTGGAGAATTGAAGATCGGATTTGCTGGATGAGTTAAGAAGATTCTTCTCGAGAATATTCATTTCTGTTTAATGTTCGACAATAAGTTAATTACGCCAACTATAATTTTGCGCACTATACAGTTTCCCAGTTATTTTACCGTACGCTAAACCACTATAGTACTTCGCCTTCCAGCCGAGTAATTACGAAACTGTGAATTTTATGCGTTTTCAGCGCGCAACCATGCATGAAACGCGATAAAAGAGAGGGCTTAATGAACGCGTAATTTGTTGCAGTTGCCAAAAAGACAGCCAGCAAAGTTCTGAATTTGCATACAGATTTGCAGCCTAATAATTTGCTTTGCACGACGATGTCCTCGTTAATGGAAACAACATTAAGCAAATATAAATCGTTAATTTCATTGTCATCGTTCCGTGCTATTCATGAGAAATTTCATGCGAGATAGTTTCTACGACATCTTTCCCTTAAAACGTTTAATACGAGAGTCTCTACAATATCTTTCCCCCGGAACATTTTTACGAACATTTCATTTTGTCGCAAAGGTGCATTCATGTGTCATCTGATATTTAATAACTCCTACTCATTTCTCATATGCAGACAGTCTCCTGCATTATTCTTATTTTATTTGGGCGCGTACCGTCTCTCGTTTGATAATATTTAATATTCCACCGTACATTTTAATGTCCGTACACGTTTTCAAATAAAAATTCACCAATTGTTCTAAATACTCCGTAAACGTCGAAATTCTAGAAGAATACAGATCCGCGCACAAATGATTAAAATCAAAACTAACAAATAGTGTTTATACGATTACGTTTACACAGGACAGCAACATTAACATCACTCTGTTCGTTGCCCTCGAAATTAATGGGAAACGCGAATGTGTTTCGTTTCATGGAAGGAAAATAAATATATCAGGATTTCGTACGTTTGGCTGGATAGTGAATAATTTCCGTGATTAAACGCTATCGAGGTATCGCATGCGCGAGCTTCTCTCACCTATGAGAGAAGAGAGAGAGGAGAGAGAGAGAGAGAGATGAAACGGACCTGAGCGAATCAGTCGCCTCTCTTAATGAGACGACCGACTTAAAAGCCTTTCAGACCTTTGTACGCGATTAAGTCGCATGCCTGTGACTATTTGCACTGAACTTCCCTCCGCACGTTCCGAGTCATTCATCGGGGAATTACTCGCGCGATAACGTCGACGCTATACTCATTTATCCTGCGCCTCCGGATACGATATATACAGGGTGTCGCCGATTGGTGCACCTGATGCACCGCTAAAAAATTTAGAATCGTTCACTCGGCAAGAAAACCTTGACAAGATTACGAAACGTCTCGATCTTGATTGGATTTGCATTCGACCATTGTGTGCTTCATAGAAGCGTCGTTTACAATAGTTCAAATATTTATAATTTAAAAGATACACTGCTGTATGAGAAACAGTCTACACTATTATCCTGCACGAGATCTATTCATATGGAATCCACGTCTGAGCCAATGAAGGGCATTAATTCTTCTTCCACTGACGAGTTCGGATAATCGAGGTTCTACTATATCGTGGATTAAACGAGTACACATAATCTAAATTGCGTCGTGTTTGGTGTCATTTTAATCGGAACACTTTCACGGATGTGCTGGTAACAGTTTCGTAGAAAAATCATTGGATACAAAAATGTTATATTCTTTTTTATGTGTTTGATGATCAAGACATTACCGTGCGTGTCTTGACAAAATGTTGGACAAGTACGTCAAATTGCAATTTAATCAGAGACGGCGCTGTTAATTTAATAATGCGCTATTTGACCTAGAAAAATCATGGTCCCGGGCGGTGTTACGTTCGAGCAGACATAGGCGTAGCCACGAAACGGCCCGTGAACCGTGCAATTAGGGTTCCCGCTGGCTGGAATCGGCGTCTGCTCGTCGCGGGACCCGAGATAAAGCAGTTTCGGAAATACAACGCCGCCAACTGGGAGAAACGATGTTCCCATCGGCGCTCGCGTCCCTTGCCCTCGTAAAACACGCTCGTAACGTCGGCCGAAGTTCTCGTAAAGAGATCCCGTGGAGCGGGGATGCTGATCCGAAAGGAGAAATGATCGGGCTGCTCCTTAATCCGCGTTTCCGGGCCGCTTTAAAACCGGGAATTAACGGTCGGCCAGTGACGCGGGTAATATCCACGGCACATATTTCCAGGAAGTCAATTTTCCGGGTTCGTGCCACGAACAGCTCTCCTATACAATTTTCATTAACCTTAAACATACCGAGCTGCCTAATAAAAATGACAGAAGCGAATTTATTCTGATTGCCGGTGGTTCCTATTGCGATAGATGCTTCAACAAGGAAATTGATTTCGTCGGTCTCGACTCGAACACATTTTTGCAATTTCAACAACTCTGAGAAATACAACCAGTCATTCGAATGTGTTATAGTTAGTTTAGTGTTATTTCTCGAAGCTTCCTTTAAGGAAGAGGATAAAGGATCAAGCACTGAAAGTAACTGATTAATGTTACCTTTTAAAAATGAATTAAATTGCCATATCAAAAAGAATTGGACTTAAAGGAATTAAAGCGAAGAGAATCTATTTTAAAAATTGGCATGAAGGCCAAAGTCTGAGATTTAAATTGTTACTAGTATTGCCCGAGCTATAACTAAATTATTTGTGACTTGTAAAGGCCATACTGAACAGTGGCAGATCTTCAAACAGGAAAAGGATAGTAGGAAACAGGGAAGGGCCGGAGTTGAACGCATTTCGAGCGAACCAATACGGTTTCCGGCGGAACTATCGGCCGAATGCTACTTATCTGCGATTAGGCGACAAACGCGGCGAGCATCTCTAAAATTACGAGCCCGGCTACGTGCATCGGGCTTCCGTGCACGAGCTCGATAGCGGAACACTGGCTGATACCGTATCGATACGCGTTGCGCACTATGCACAACTCGGTCGCTCTTTGTTCGAGAGACTTTCCTTGATACTGTCGGCATCCGGACTAATAGGGAGGCATTCCTGCGGTTCGATCGAGACGTTCCAGATTCCAGAATCATCAGATTCATCATTTCCATCACTATAGAACGTAGCTCGTTTCCAATTTCTTGGTCGTTCATATCCTCGAGGTACACAAATATGTACAGGAAATCATAAAGTTTCAGATCGTGTCATTGAACGTTGCAGAAAATTGTAGACGAACGCCAAAATTGAGAGTCGTATCTTCGGACTGATATGAAATACAAATTATTCGTGCAAATTTCTGTAATTATCCTGCAGAAATAAAAATCGCGAACAAGGGTGTAGCTCGTTTCCAATTTCTTGGTCGTTCATATCCTTGAGGTACACAAACATGTACAGGAAATCATAAAGTTTCAGATCGTGTCATTGAACGTTGCAGAAAATTGTAGACGAGTGCCAAAATCGAGCGTCGCATCTTCGGACTGATATGAAATACAAATCATTCGTGCAAATTTCTGTAATTATCCTGCAGAATAAAAGTCGCGAACAAGGGTGTAGCTCGCACACCGACCGACCCTCGTCAACGTTTCTCCGAAGCACACCGCAACACCTCCACAAACAGCCATAATAAATTCCGCTCGGGTCACGCGAAGAATGCCGCATGGAGTCAAGGTCCTGCGGTCAGGATGCGCCTCAGGAGTAATTTCCCGTCGTTCCGTTCGATCATGGCTCGCCGAAGTTTCCAGCAGTGTCGAATCGACGTTGCAACACCGCGACGAACGTTTCTCAGGATGATAAACGACCCACCCGGAGGAGACCGTCGAAACGACGGTCGACGAGCCTCGGTCGAGCTGACCGTGTAAAGAAAAAAGAAAAGAAAAGAAAAGAAAAGAAGAAGGACGAAAGAGAAACCGCGGGCAGCATTTCCATCTGCTTTGCATTTCTGCGTGCCGGACCGTGTAAATCAGCGTGCACGCGAAAATAAAGCTGGACGAGAGAGCCGACGAGGCTCCGGCGACACCTCGGGGGAACAAAAGGACGCGGTAACGAACGGTAAATTACTTTTCGGGATGCGGTTTAAGGATGACCGGCAGCGACGCTACGCGACGCGACGCGAATCTCTCCTTTGCGTGGGATTATTTTTACCCGCCGCGTCCCGGACGTTTTAATGAAATACAGAGCCGCGGGACACTCGGGAAAGCGACCATAACCGTATCTCGTCCCGAGCGAAATTCTGTAAACGACTCGCAGGGACGTTCCCCGTTTCAAAAGGCGCCGAATAAAAGCGCGAAGAGGACAGGGAGACGAAAACTCTCGCTTCCCCCCACCTGGACGACAGGGCGCCGGTTCCCGTTCGTTGCCCTTCCCTCCCGACGGTTCCTCGAACAAGACACCATCCCTTACGTTAGACGGTTCAGTAAGTTTCCCCGGGTCTCCTGTAACCTCCCCCGTCTACCGACGACCCAGTGTTTTATCGTTATTTGAACGCGTTCCTGCTCAGTCGAGCGACCAACGGTGCTCGCGATCACCTTTCCTCGAGCTGAATTGTATCCGACTTCCTTTCTTTACATTTTTCCTTGGTTTCCTGGTCCTTCGCGTACCTTCCGCGAAGTCTGTTCAATGGAGGCAGTGTGCATTTTCCTCCGACAAAACCTGGCAAGTCTGATAATTCGATTTTTGTTCATTTTGTTGAATTAATATATACAGTATACAGCAGGAAATAGTTTGATGTCAACGTTGTTTATGTCCGTGAAGGCGTTTCGGAGATTTCAAGGTCGCCTTGATGTACAAATTTACTGTATTTATGAATGATAATTTAAGTGGAAATGCGAAAGAACGAAGAAATATAACCAAAATTGAATCCACCCTCATTTTCGCCCTACCGAGATTGTTAAGGTGGAAGACGAAGCTTCTTTTTCTTAAGCAGAGGGAATTTAATAAATACGAGTGCCATTCGTATCCCTGGAGACGAAACGAAACTCGGCAACAGAATTAATTTTTTCTCCACAGCACATTTAATATTTCTTCCGGGGAAATTGGCGCCCTCCACTCTTAACGAGACACTTGTCAATTTTACCAGAAACATTTTTCATAAATATAACCACAGTTGATTATCAGTACCTGCAGATTTCACGGTGCATGCGACGCAATTTAAACGGAATAAATTATTCACTGACACATCTATTACAAAGAATTTAAAATATGAATTTAATTTCTATTATTCTAATATCAAGAATGATCAAGAAATATCAGAAGATTACTTAAATATGTAGGAATCGTTCACATAGCCACGCAGCAAGTCAAACAGCAGGTTCGAGGGTTAAGAAACCAACAGTGCAAATAATAAACAGGAGTCTATAAAATCAAAATAAAATAATCTTTCGCTCTAATCAACGTCGATCTGGCGGAAACTTTTACAGGCCATGAAACTGCGCGTTGCTTCGGCGAATTATAAATGATAAAGTAATTCCTGGGGGCGCGGTTGCGAAAAAAAAAAAATTGTTACGGCAAGGGGTTGAAGCGAATGCCTTAACGTTACTGCCTCGGTTTATCGTGGACACGGAAAGGGCAATAAGGGCATAAAATTCTGAGCTATCCGTGGACGTACTCGAAGCGATGGCCGGCTGCTTAAGATCCTAAGTAGCTACTTAAGATTTCGTGGACCTCATAAATAGCAGGGGGCTTTCACGTCGTAAAACTCACCCCATACATATTAACTGTGTACATAGTGCTCGCAACGTACAGTTGTGCGACAGCGTTTCTGTCGCCATTATGGTGGTGGCTGCGGCGAACATCTTACGAATGTGTTTGTTCGTAGTCGTCGTGAAAGGACTCGAAAGATAGAGAAGTCGAGTCGGCCATCGAATCTGTGGTTTTTCGCCAGGACAACGGGCCGGGATCATTTTTTAGGCTTCTTCTCTTCATAATGTATCGATTCCGCTGCTTGGTCGCTGCGGAAATATCGTAGAATCGAAGTTGTGTTGGTTGTTGAAGTTTCTTCGAAATTAGAGCAGTGTCGAAAACATTTTCATTTGTTGCGTGAACTGTCATAAAAGTTGCTAACAATTTTCCGAATTATTTTAGAGCCCCTTCGCGTTATTTTATTTCATTACAGCGATATTGGAAGATTCCAACGGTCAGAATATTGGAAACTACATGGGGAACATTTAATTCGGTTTCACGAAACTTCCGAGAATGTGAAATACTAATGAATTACACTCCGACTGTATTAGGCGACTCAAAAGGGGCCGTCCTCCCGGTACAATTTTCGGTCCATGAACTCTCGCTAGAAAATTGTCCCCGCGAGATAGCGCGGGACCAGGTGCGGCGAAAAAACCGTGGTGAAAAATGCCGAAGCTTAATTGCGAAACTTTAATTCGTACTGCGCGGACCCTTTAGCATCGCCGCTCATTTTCTGCCCGTGCGGAATTATTTGATATGCATTTTTAAACAAACATTTGAACACGAGAACGTCCGCAAAACATTTTCCCTTTTGGGGAAAGACATTTTTATGAAAGCAGAACCCAGTGGTAAGGGTTGCGACCGAAGAACTGTGCTGAAAAGCTGCAAATGACCGCAGGATATTCCAGCAAAACCGGAGTTGCCATAAAAATTTGAGTCCTACAGATTAGGTTGAAAAAAGTTGAGCTAGTTAAAAATCTCGGTGGACAATTTTGGTTTCAATGTTGTTATAGCGCTCGAAAGAATCAACTTTTCTCTATTATTATTATCATCCCGGTCTGCTTTAATTTTCCCTAAAATATTCCCGAAAAGTGTCTGCTCGTATTAGCCAAAATTCAGAAACGAAGTCCAGCATTTGGCACGCTGTGAGACCATCACCACGGCAAAATCGCATCTTTCGCAACAAGGAGGGTGACCTTCGTCCGCAGAGTTCCACGAGGGCTCTCCGGCTCTGTAGGGTTGGATTGTATTAATCCGCGCGCTAATTAGGCAAAGCGGGTTTAATCGTCGGACGCATTGGGTCCGGCTCAATTAGCTAATACACAGGCCCGATTTGGTGTCGCTTTATTCGCCGCCGCATTGCGATAACTAGTTTCCCCCGCTTCACCCCCTCGTCTCTCTATCAGAGCCGTCGACGGGATCAAAGGACGAGACATAATGGAGGATGTCATTGATTCCGTGCAAGGAGAACTTGTTAAACTTTTAATAACCCCTTCGCCGGGACAAAAGCTCGCCCGGAAAAATATTCCACGGGAAAATCTGTGTCTCCCCGGGGGGTGGAACACAGCCGGAGGGGTCCAACCAACCCCCTCCTCGGGCCACGACAAAGAGAGAAAGAGAATAAAAGTTGCAGGCCGCCGCCGGGTTCTTTTCCGAGATCGAGTCCTCGGCTTCGCGAAAGTTCAAGCCACCCCTCGGAATGTTTCTTAATAGCTTTGACAGCGAGTTCGACGGGGTATTAGATTCCCCGTTCATCCCTCTTTGTCTCGGGCAACAAGCTATACTTCGCGGGCCGACGATGTCGTTGGTAGGCGAGCATGATACACCAGTGCCTGTCAGGAAAGTTTGCCCCGGCGTCCGGACACTGTCGATGGAGAAATTATTGGGTTGATACCGGGCAGATTTCCTCGAAAGAGTCTTACGAAGTATCGAGTCGGATAAATTATGGCCGGGAGACTGTCTCGAGGAAGATTTGCCGGGGAAATTAATTGTTGATCGGTCGAGCGTATCTCCGGCAGTTTGTAGATTCTTTTTAAACGAATATGGCTGGATCGATTTAATTTGTTCTGACTTGGTCTCTATCATGCCACCACAAGAATTCGGTTGATGTACAGAGAAATAAAGAATAGTAAAATCGTTAATAGAATTCTGAAATACTAAAACACCATATCCAACTGATTGAAATCATTGAAAGTGCACAGCCTGGTTGCAATAAACGCTTCGGACGTTATCCACATCAGTTGATCAAAAGGATACAGCAATTTTCTTAATAAAACCAGAGGAAATTGCACAAATCCAGAATCCACGTTAAGAACAGCCTAATACAAGTGTAGCCAATCGAAAGAGGAACAATGTCTCTTAAAGCAAGAACGTGCCTATCAAACCAAGAGGGCAGACCCTTCAGAATCCGGACCAACAATCTCGACATTCAATAACATCTGCCAAATACTCCGCAGACTTAATTCAACCGAACGCAACTCCACTCAACAGCGTCGATACATCAAAGCAGCGTCTGCGAATGAAAACGGAATCCTTTCCCAGTGACGACACGATCTCCGATAAATCGTCTGGAATCGCAATCCTGGAGATCCTCAGTGATCTGCCACGGCAAAGCATCGCCCGAGGCAGCGTCAGAATCGAGTCAGACACGAGACATTCAACCTCGGATGCACCGGAACTGCAACGGTAGTTTTATTAGAATCGCGGTAATTTTATTCCCGGCACGGTTCGCCCGAACGTCGTGTGCCGAGCTGGCATAATCGCGGTATTTGTAACGTGGCTTTTCGGTGATCCTCCCTGAGCCTTATTAGCTTCTTAGCCAGCCCTCCCCTTCCCCTGAACTGCCTCGTTAGCTCCTCCCCCGTCGAAGATCCAATTAACGAGCCCTCTCCTAACGACTCGTTCCCATCGAGCGATCGCGTCTCGAATAATTAACGCGCGGCCTCCTTTTCGGCCCGACACCGTCGATTTGCGCGTGCAAATCGCTCGAGTTCGCTAATACGCTCCCGCAAGAGTGTTTCGCACTGCACTTCCGGTTTCTTTTAATGTCGCTGTGCTCGTTAACGCTAGTCAGGAACGCGTCAAAATGACTCGTTTAATTCAAGATTGTATTTATCGGCAGTTTCTCCTTTGAAACGAGTACTCGAAAATTGCTGTTCTTAGTCGTTTTATCGAACCTCGAAGTACGCTCCAAGGATAGATTCTGTTCGAAACCACAATGTCCCATAACCTCGGGAACATTCTCTGCGTGTACACGAAGATCCACTGTTCGCGGATCGTTAACCGTGTATGCACTATGCACACTAACCAATCGTACAGGATTTACCAGTCGACTATCGGAGAGTTGATAGACAAAGCCTGGAAGAGGAACGCAACGGGACATGCTATCGATTGCCTACGTTTAACGTATCAAAGGTTTCGTCCCTACCCCCTCCCCCTGCTACACAGTATTCCTTGTAGAGGGTGGCTTCCCTTCACTCGGATCCTGGACGATCGTCCGAGAAAGAATCTCAATTTCTAACGAAGATTAGACACGAATGCCTTGAAACATTTATAACAATCTAAATCCTGTTTCTACTTCCGCAAAAAAATTCCTGCATCTCCTTAAACCCTGTATAAAACAGCACGCAAAATTCCATATCGAAAGGTGCACGAATTTCCGACTTAAAAAATCTATAGATATTTGAATGAGTATTTTGATGATTACATTTCGCACGGATGTCTTTGGATATTTATAGCGACTCAAATTCTGATGCAACGTCCATAAAAAAATTTCAGAATCTTATCACACCCTGTTCAAAATAGCACACGGAGGCCCCATCCCGAAGGATGCACCAATTTCCCGAGAAAAAATTCCGAAAGTTCCAAAACCATCGGCAGTTGCAGGGAACCACCCTTAACCGAGGATTCTCCCGCAGAAAGCCACCCTCGGTGTCTCCAACCGGCAGGATACGAAGATAAGCCGTCCGAAGGGAGGCTGTTCTATCTTCGTGTGGGTGCAGGGACGTATAAACGGTGTTTTTCTCCGTGTAGAAAGGGGAAGAAGATCAAAAAGAAGAACGGAGAAAGACAATCCAAGGTTGCGGGTAGCTAGGACCCGGAGCTCTTTAGCAAATTACTTTTATTCGTTCCCGCGAAATGAGCTCTGGAGGAGCGTTCGGAGAGGTCGGGCCGAGTCGGGCCGAGTCGGGCCGGGCTTACCCGGTGGCTTTTTTTCTCGTTTCCTCGCGGGAACGTTCCAGGAATCTGGAGAAAAATTTGCCAAGGCTTAACTGGCCGGATCTTGTCGTTGGGATTTTTCTTTGTCAACGTGTTCTGTCGTCGTGTTCTCCGTTGTTATAAAGAAGGGACTACAGGGAATTATGGTTTCTGTGTTTTCGGGTTTACTACGATCGCTATTTTGAATTTCCTGGTCTACTATCAAGGTTTGGCACTACAGGATTAATAGAAGTAACTTTTTTACAAGTTTAAAAGAAGTATTATTCGTTTCAATGTGAAGCAGAATATGTTGGGTAGGATAAGTAAATTCGGTTATGTTCCCGAGGAAAAATTCGAGGAATTTCGTGGGATGCAGGGACGGCGCATCGTAGATGCAATTGCTCCCGGTACGAGGGCCCCGCGATCCACTGTTCCAGTTGGAGTCTTCTCGTTTCAATTAGGAAACGTAATCTCGAGGATCGAAGGATCGCGGAAATCTCGACCGACTCGCACGAGATCTGGGGCAAACCATCGGCGACACGCGTCTGATGGATCGCATGCGTTACGGGACCCCCGCCGGCCCTCATGCGCCCTGCTACACCCTCATGCGCCCTCATGCATTATGCAGCCGCGGACCGCAGATTTCAATGAGCCGGAAACCGGCGTGGCGGCACGAAACACGTCCCACTGACTCGACGACGTGCATTTTTCATTCGACCTCCCCCACGCCCGTAACACGGCCGATGCAATTATCTGTCCGGATTTAAAAATTAATTTCCGCGGCGATACGCTCGGCGTAGCGAATGCGATTCGAGTCGGCTGGTCAGAGAGCAATTGTTATAATAAATTGTGATTTTTCTGGTTTCGTTTCGGTAAATACAGTATTTAGTTCATAACGACGGTGAATATTCAATTTTTTTTTTAAGCGATGTCATTGGTCTATGTCGTATATAAAAAATGTTTATGCAAACTTCAAAGATTGGCGAATATGTTTACATAGTTTGAAGTTGGTGTGTTTGCTAGTTTCGTTATAAAAAATTCACAAAGATCAACCTCTTTCGGAATGGGAGCAGAAGCAGTGTCTTTGCAAGTTAATTTATTTTATTAATTTTCCATTGAATCGCCCTTAATATTCCAGTAATTCAATAGTTATAATTTACTAAAGGGGTGCAGATATTTTTAAATTGGCTGATTTGTTAATGTTCATTCAGTTATCTTTATGATGTATGTATTAATAGAAAATGGAAATGCACGAAATTGGTGATTTTGTAATCAATTTGCAATTTCTTGTGGAAATGCAAGAGTCGTATTTGTAAATTGACTTATTCGTTAATTTGCACTGAATCACTTTTACGATTTCGGCCGAATCGAGGACGCACTCGCAATAAAAGCGCGAGATTATCTCAATCCCTTTTTGTATACGCTGGCGCAGTGTATTGTACGTTCAACAAAATGAAAATTACTATGCTTATTCTTTCACGAACAAACATTTCAAGAAGAATACTTCACCGTCGAATAAATAATGTTAGGATTAATTTGTGCTTTGCTTCTATTTTCTAAATAATTAGTACGTTCTTGGAAAATTTGAAACGGTGCATCTACAAATCGACAGACTCATTTATTAATTTGCACTGAATCACCTTTACGATTTAAACGAACGACGATGAAAATATCCGAAATGGGAAATTTCATATTCAATCTGTAATTCCTTGTGGAACAGCAAAGAGTGCATTTGCAAATTGACTTATTTACCAGTTTGCAGCTCTACAATTTCATTTGAAACCGAAATACCCAGAACGGGCGATTTTAATCATTTTTCTGGGTAATCTTGAAACCCCGAAGCACCCAACTCGTAACGTCTTTTAAAAATTGCATGAATGCAGATATTCGTAAATTGACTGATTTGCAAATTCGCGCCGCGAATCACAAATGCGATTTCGTTAATTGCGGCGGAAAATATTCGTAATGGTTGATTTCGATCAATCCGGTGGTCCTTGTGCCGGGCCGGCCGAGTTATCGATTAATTAATGCACTAGGTTGGGGATTTTATGCGTTTATGGAATATATAGATGTACGTATGCGCGTAAAACAGGGCGAACGAAGCCCCGCGAGATAAAAGGATTGAATCCGGTTCCACCGGAACGATTGGTTTGTTTTTAAGGTAACGAGTTATTGAAGTGACGAGAGGTATTTTTCTTTGATTCGGTTTTCTTTTTTCTCGGATATAAACTATGCAGATGTAGTTGTTTACGGGACGCTTTACAGCGGCTCCGATCCGATGAAGTTTAATTACTTCGTTAACCCCGTTCGCAGTCGAATAAAATGACTGTCTGTCCGGACGACGGTATTTGAAAGTCGATACGTAATTTCGAAAGCGAGCAGGACTTTTATTTCGATTTCCGAAGAGCGACGGGAACCCGCGAATATATTTACATACAACTACCAACATACATAATCACATAAATAAATAAATAAATGTGGAATGAAATTACCGTAGCCACCGGTGGATCGGAATGACCGCGCTCGCTGTACGGGGGATTAAAAATGATGACGACGCATTAAGCGGTTAAAAAATGTCGGATCTGTTGCTCTTAAAAATGTACAAGTGACAGGCAGAAATTATAAAGTTATATTTCTTTGGGGTGAACGCACGCGTTAACATTAAAATAGGTTACGTTGCACTAAAATATCATAGGGTAGCAGCGAAAAATTATTTATTACATATATCAAGGTTTTTCACAACAACAGCTAACCTTCAAAGGATGTTTTCACCCTGAAGAACCACAAAGTAGCAGAAAAAGATCGGGAATGCTTCACCCCTTCAGGGTGAAAAGCCGCATTGACCTTTAAGGGGGTATTCTCACCCTGTAGAACTAAATCGTGGCAGAAAAAAATTAGAAGTTTGCACTCCTTCAGGGTGAAAATACGCGTTAACCTTGAACTGGGGGTTCTCGCCCTAAAGAAGCGCAGGGTGCCCCGAGGAAAATCTACTGTTATTAAGATTTTGTAGCCCGTTGACCCTCCGTGAGGGTATCAAATTATTTTCTAGAACCAAAAGCTAGTGAGCCACAAATTATTTGACACTTGCACCGCGGTAAAAAAAACTAAGATTACTCTATAAGGGTTGCAACAACTTTGAAGAATCAAAAAATAGAAAGAAAATGATGTAGGGTTCCAATCATGATTCCATAATACATTCTGAATGTGTAAGGGTTGTTTTTACCTCAGAACTTTAATAATTAGTGATGAAAAAGTGTTACGAAGCTATAAGGGTTGTTTCCATTACCACGAATAACAAAGTAGCAAGGAAAAAATTACTTAACGCTTACACCAATGTGGTACAACATATTCTAACCCGCAGGGGTTGTTTCAACCTTGAAAACCCCGAAAAAACCGTAGACAATAAAATTGCCTAGCACTGCCATCAAAGTTGCTCCTCACGTACGAAACAGTGAGGGTGGTGTTCTGACCGCGAAGACCGAGAAAGCAGCAGGGTAAAAAAATTACTCGACAGTTCCATCAAGGTTCTAAAACACGTAGCAGCCCGACAAGGGTAGTTTTCACCCCGGAGGAGCGAAAGGTTGCAAAGGAATTACCGTGCACCTCCGAGGTCCCTCGGCGACCCCGCGGAGTTTCAAAACAGATCGGAATTTTCGAAAGTTTCCTCGTAAGCAACGTCCTATCGCCGATCACCGTCCCCGGCAATGGGAGGTGTAAAACGTAAGGGCAGCAGAAGTTCCCGAAGAGTTTCACCTTCGACACCGTCGACGACGACTCGATTCCCAAGCTGATTGCGAGGTCTGAAGTTCAGAGTCACCGGGACGCCGGGACCGACGCTTACAAAGGACGGCCGGGGGTAATAAGGGGGCACGGGAATGGAGGACGAGGACGCTGGACCGTCCGCGGAACTTCTCGGTAACGCTGTTCGAATATCCGTCTCACGTTCCTCGCGAGAATCAACCCGGATGATCGCTGCCCGGCCTCCGGCTTTAATCAACCCCCCGAGAAACGAGACCCTCTGAGAGCGTTTTCGCTTTTCAACGGAACTCGCCGGTCTGACTTGAGCAAACTGGCTGGAAAAGAGGGATAGACGCAGAGCGAGATAGAGGGAAAGCGTGTGAAAGAAATTGCAGGGGTGAAGGTAAGAGAGACAGCGACAGCCAGGAAGAGAGGGTGAGAAAAATTAGTCTTTTGTCTTCTCTTACGGTTTTGTACTTTAAAAGTGTGTCCCCTGTTGGTACGATGTCTTAAAAAAAAATCAATTGCTTGATTTATTTAAAATCTGGCAAATATTTTCGATGAACATTTGATTTTTTTTTACCCTATAATTGAACGATACGTTACATAAAAATTCTTTATATCGTCTCTACATACTGACGATTATGTCCAAAAAGTTTAACGTTTTACTTCCACGGAAAAAGGATGTAGGAGTTGAGGGAGAATGAATAACTGTGAGATAGCGATGACGAGGGACGGAGAAAATAACAGGGTGAGAGACAAAGAGAGAGAGAGAGAGCGAGACGGAAAGGGTGAGATAAAGACAAAATCAAATGGACAATGAAAGAGAAAGAGGGTGAGAAAATAAAAGCAGCGAGAGAGCAAATGGGAGGGGTGAGAAAATAGAGACAATGAGCGGAAGGGATGAGAAAATAAAGGTAGTGAAAGGGGATAAAAAGTAGAGAAAGAGAAAAAGGGTGGAAACATAGAGACAGAGAGAGAGAGCGAGAGGTTTGAAAAATAGAGACGGTAAGAGCAAGAGGGGTGAGCAAATAGAGAAAGAGAGCATCAAGGCAATAGTGAGACAAACAAAAACATTGAGAAGAAGAAGAAGAGTGGAAAAGAGCACGAGGGAGGGGGGTGAGAGCTAGAGAGGGTAAGGAAAAGGAAAAATGCAGACAGTAAGAGAGACGGGGAAAGAAAAAGTGTGAGATGAAGTCGAAAAGAGAAGAATAAGAATGAGACAGCGGGGGTTGGAAAAGGAAGAAAACTGAAACAAACAGTAGAAGAGAAGGGGGAAGAAAAACTGTAAGAAGTGAGGGAAAAAGAACAACAGATGGAGACAAGGAGTAAGTAAGAGACGGCGGAAATCGAGAGAGAGAGAGAGAGAGGAGGGTGGGAGAGGGTGGGAAAGGCTGTACACAACGCAGCGAGTGTAAAGTTTTCTCCGGGAAGTTGGAATAGCCTGCGGAAGATAGGAGACAGGGGGCGGCAAGGGAAAGAGAAAAGGAGCACAGCCTGGCGGAGGATCGTTCCTCGAGAAACGCGTCCTGAAAGCACCGGCCCAATTGCCGCGCGGTATGCTCTCTCACATTTTCACGCCGGGACGGGAATATCCGGCGCGTGCTTCCGTGAACTTTTAATCGAACGATCGACACACGACTCGGAGAGGCTATACCATTCGCCTGGACCATGGCGAAGCGATCTCGAGCCAGATGCTGTAAAAACCGTTAATCGTTATTTATTGCCCGCTGGAAACGGTAATCCTCCATATCCCGTCGCACTTAATTACTATTATCGCCGACAATAACGCTTCATTGTGTTCCCTAGCCCGATTACAAATGTAAACGCTACGTTATGACGCGCCAGCGAGTTTCACCGAGAGCGTACAAACATTCGAATTTTAATGATTCAGCGATTTTATTAGATCCACTTTTAACGCGTCGACTGCCACGTCACCCATTATTGGTGACGGAATTATTTGTCCAGGTTATAAAATGAATTTTTACGGTTAACACATTGTTGACCGGCAACGTCATATGACGTCTTTCGATAACCTAATGTAATTGACGAAGTACTATACCTTCAAATTGTGGTTACTGTTCACCATTTGTCTTCGTTAAATTGACAATTCGAACTGTAAATATATTATTGAGAAACTCTCAGATTATAAGCAAACGTGGTATAACGTCGGTTAGGACGCGACGTATAAATCGTTATTCTTAAATTTTTAGAAAT